>OZ038485.1:122541654-122636654 GCA_964036315.1 Acanthosepion esculentum | reverse complement strand
AATCATAGTGATATTTCTAAATGATATTTACATTGTGATATTTCTAAATAATAATTATATAATAATAATAATAATAATTATTATTATTATAATTATAATAATCATAGTGATATTTCTAAGTGGTATTTACATTGTGATATTTCTTAATGATATTTCTATCATTGCAAAGATTTTGAATGTTTTACACCACATACATTCTCTCTCTCTCTCTCTCTCTCTCTCTCTCTCTCTCTCTCTATATATATATATATATATATATATATATTTCTTAAACATGGTTATCACTGTGTGGCGAAAAAACATATTTTAAATCAATTAATTTATAATATTAATGCTCTGTAAATTTACATTGAGCACTTTTGTGTAAAAATAAAAAATATCTATAAGAACACCGGATTTTATATCTTACTGTTCTTTCTTTTTATTTATATATACATATATATGTATATATATATATCCTTATTCCACTCAATATCTGTTTAATTTTCTGTTCAAATCAGATGGAACACATATGTCGGATTTTTTTCGTTATCTGATCCCAAGTATAGAATGTTTCCAAGATGAAACCAGGAGTTTCCTCAGATATGTATGACTGTGCAGTTATTAATGTCAGAAAGGAATAGAAATTAGGAAATCATCAAATCAAACGTAATTATCAAAATAACAAAGATGTGGGCAATAACTGAAATAATTAACAGTTCGTATTATAATTTCACGCATTATAAGGTGCGTTGGAAATTAACCAGGGCAAATGTAATGATCAAAACAGCAAAGGTATAGATATTCCTTCGAGCTTCGGTGGTTTTGTCTGATTTTTTAAATAAGAAATTGTCAAAACTATACATTGATTTATCCAAAGAATCATTTCTCTCCTGATTCGGACGTGTACTCTTCGGCCACCTCCAGGTGATTATTTGACCGATCAGCGATATATTGTATTTGTGGATTCGTATATTATTTCGTGCATTTTTATTTTTATGTGATTACTTTTTGCTTCTTTCTGCTGAACACATGCAGATAGAGTCTTCGCTTCCTCATCCAGGAATTGGATTCGCGAATATCTGATAAATGCAAACATTGAGATCAAAATTTTCCTTGAAGAACATTAATATCATTTGGAAGCGTTTTACTGCATTCTATGTCAAATCTTACGTCAAATGGTTCGTTATTGGTTATCATATTGGAATCGTACCAATCGGATGATTTCATGACAATGACGAAATAACACAAGCAGGAATGAAAAGGAAGCTGATGTCGCGGCAGCTTTCTAAGAGGAATGGAAAACTTGCCTTCTGATTTTTACTTAGCTTCGACTGGCGATCAATTTCATCGGTGAGAAAAGGAATCACTGACACAAGAATCAGATATCGTTAAATCCTTATTGATGGGTTATTGATGGATTAGTGGTTTTAAAGCAAAGTCTGTCCTATTCCTGGATTGCAATATTTGATAAATTGGAAGTGTCGTGCTGAAATGTAGAACAGAGGTTCTGATTTATGGTTTGGGTTGACAGTGCTATTGAAGAATTTATTGTTTTGTCAGTGATGTTTCACAAACGTAAGACATTATTACAACAGAAATCACATGTGGTTCCACGGACAAATCCACGGGTCTTTTGTAATGTAGCGAAAGTCTGATTTATAGCTATTTCATAGCGACAATATCTAATAAAAAAATCTAATAGTTTAATAGCACTATTAATGTCAGATTTGAAAATTAATTTGTAATTATAATATTAGATATTTCCTTATAAAGAAACATTCGGTATTCATTGACCAAGCAGCCAATGCCATTTCCGGATGAAATTTATAAAAGACTTTCTCTTAAAAGAAAATTTCAGGAGAAATAATCTTCTGAAGTCCTGTAGCTGTTAACGCTCTTCCCAGTATTTAGAGGGGTTTTCTTCCTAAACTTTTGTTTGAAGTTTGAACGTCAAAATTTTGATTATGTCTTTATTTTCTTACTGAGCTACGTGTGGTATCCATTTTAGTTGTTGCTGTTGCTGTTGCTGAAAGTCTTCGCGTGATGTGGTTTCTGTTATTCGGCACAATTCTTTGTGATTCTGTAGCGCCAGACCAAAAGGTTCGAAGAAGGATTATCTTCACAAAGACGTATACGTTTAATTTGCTCGATGAAATTTTTAACCATCGATTTAGGAAATCGTATGCATACAAGTGGCTGGGTAGATATTTTTTAACGATTTTGAAGTGATGCACACCATCCATATAAAAGTCTTGATCTAACGAGGCTATCTAAGAACATGACTCTTGATTTAAGATTAATCTTTTGGTTTTGTAGCAATTGGTGGTGTTGGGCGAAACTATCCTTAATTTAACGGAAATAGTAATGATAAAATTAAACGTTTTCACACAGGAAACAGTCAGTACTCATTGATTGGACAGTTAGCATTATTGTGAGCTGTGTTTTAGAGAATCCGTAAAACAGTTCGGCAGGAAATTACTTTCCAAATCCATTCTTCTAGCGCTTTCTAATATTGATGGAATTTTCCTTCCGAACCTTATGTCGCATCTTTGTATTATTTATAAAGAACAATCATGACTAACAAATATTATAGCAAAGACAAATTAGTCAGAGTGCTGGTCCAATACCTGTGTTAGGCATGAAAGTTTTATCCGGTTTAAACAAAAAATATAATGAATATATTAAAATTTATTATTTAAATTTAAATTTATATTCTAAACTAAGAAAAATATGAGAATGAAAAATGAATAAAATTTTAATCAAAATTAATCAAACGTTTTAGCAAAAATATTAAATGTGAGGATGATGGGAAAATTAATGGTAATGATGAAATTAGCCGTTTCCTTATAAGGAAATATTCAGCATTCATTGATCGAACAGTTACTGTTATTATGAGTTGTAATTTATAAAGTTTTTTCTGGAAATTGAACTTTTCAAGTCTACTGTTATAGCTCTTTCTAGTATCGATAGGAGTTTCTTTCAAAACCATTTCTGTATTATGTATAAAGAAAACTCGTGGTTAACAGATATTACAGTAAAGACAAATTAGTTCGTGTGCTAGTTCGAAGTTCAATTCGTGTGTCAGAGAGAAAATTTACCCTGGTTTTAAAAAAGGAAAAGAAATAATGCAAAATTTGCTCGTGAAAATCACCTACAACGATAATTTTGGAATCATGTGTAGTGCCTTAAAGTTTTTATATGCGACTGGTTCATCAGTCTGGATATATAGAATCACCAAGTTTTCTTTCTAAGTGGGATGGCAGGACCAACGATTTACGTTGGGTTCAGAAGGAACAGGCAAGACATAGTCAACCTTTTTCGAACAGTGGGACGCATGAGGCACAGTTTATTATAAAGTGGGCGGCAATACTAAAAACAAAAATCAAGGTCATCTTTCATTAAAGATACCGCAGGCTATTTTCCCAAAAAGAGGCCATCTGCCTTAGAAATAGACAAAAATCGATTTTTTCTTTGGAGCAAAGATTACTTCTATAATAAAAAAAAAATCTTGAGTTCTTATTCGTATAATATTATCATAGATGGATTAACACACGCTGTTGTGTGTAATTTGTTTCTAATTTATTCATTTGACGATGCAAAAGCATTTTAAAAGAAGTGCGTTTATTCTCTAGAGAATAATAATTATCATTAACGATTCCTGTTTCTGAAGCAAAAGATATTTGATCGTATGGTCTTCCTTAGTGAAAATCGCCAATAGTTAAAAATGCTGACAACGTTACCTTCAACGAAACGTTACAAAATTCAAGAAACATTGTACTTAAACATTGTTTATATGTGTTGTTAGGCGTGATAGTATGTGAGGAAATAATTGAGAAGGAAACAAACAATATTTTATAAACTCTGTTTTTCTAATGAATTTAGGCGTATCATTCAGAATGTCAATCGGGCCGCATGTGACCCATCGGCCGCAGTTTGCCCATAATTGGAATAGGCAAAACATAATCTACAGATTGGTGACAAAATCATTATCAAACCTAACCTGGTGATGCAAGAAAATATTATTCTATCACTTGTTCACATTAAGCTTTGGATAATAAATAATTTTGCATTTTGGTTTGTTTGAGGCTAAATCATATATGCTGAATATTTTTCTGAACACTTCAATCTTAAACTGTTCAAGTCAAGGGTCAATATTATCCTTTTTTTTCTCATTTTTACTAACGTTTAACTTATAAAAGGCTCTGGAGCCACTCAAATGAAAGTGTTTATGAAGGAAGATGCTGTATAATCGGTAAGAGTAAGTGTGCTTTTTTTTATTATATCCGGGAAAGATAATGGTTAACCAAAGACATGTAGAGGTGAAGATTACAGTGGTCTGGAAAGCATCCTCTCGCTGGTTTGGAAAAGATTTCCGAGTGGAACTTCCTTCTTACTAATGGAATAAGAAATCGATGCTTTGTACCGGTGTATATCGCATTGTGGGTCTTAACCGTAGAAGTTATAACTGATGAAACTAAGGAATGTAGATCTTCAGAATATTTTCCCCGGAAATAGGTAAGGGCTTGTGAAGCTCCAGCTGATCCCCCTGATCCACATAATCTCCACTCTCTACCCCCCTCGTCATACACGCATACCATACCTTATTCATTGTAACCATTTTAACAGTCTATCTTGAGTGGCTCTCAAGTTCTGTATTAAGTGAGCTTTAGCATTAGAAAACATGTCAGATTTTGTAGGATTAGGAGTTATCATTATTCACATTCGAACCAATATCTTTTTTTTTGTTATTATCACAACGTTTCGGCTGTTGGGAGATAGGTCTTCTTCAGGTGTCTGTCGATGCTGGTGACCTTCAGTTAAATTTTGTGCTTAACTCTTTGTTTAATCTATAGGTTCTCACCCCACTGTCCATAGCTAGGGATACCTAGTTTTGTACTTATTTAGTAGTGTAGCCCAGTTACCACTGTCACTAACCTGTCAAGTGATTAAACTATTCTCCTTATCTTTGTTGTTATCACTAAAACAAAGATAGGGAGAATATTTCGCATGTAAATAGTGTAAATAATAATCTTAAATTTCGGTGGAGTCATCATTATTTATATTCAGATTTTTTCCTCTTCTTCTTCTTCTTCTTCTTCTTCTTCTTCTTCTTCTTCTTCTTCTTCTTCTTCTTCTTCTTCTTCTTCTCTGTACCGTGTCTCTTCCAGACGTTGGCGATCATGGCTCTCCATAATTTCCCGTCCTTTGTAGGCCATAATAATTTTTTTTATCTTTTAGCTATCTTTCCCAACCCTGCTCTGCCATCCATTCCCTCTAGCTCTCTAGGTAGATTGTGTGTTGCTTTCCACCGGCCCTCTTACCTTCTAACTGTCCTGTGAGTATCAAATTCTCCAAGCCTTCTTTCCTCATTATATTCCCAAGAAATTTCAACTGTCTCTTTCTTCTGTTATGTATGTGTCCTTTTTGTTGCCATTGTCGCTAGAACTTCGTCGCTGCCCTGTTCATGGTATACACAGCATCCTTCTGTAGGCCACATTTCTGATGCTTCAAGTCTCTTCTTCACCCGAGAAGAGATTGTCCGGCATTCACTGCTACATCGGAGGACAGATACTATATAACAATGCGGTACTCTTTGTTTCTAACGATATTTTTCTTTTTCTTAATACTTTGATCAGCTTTAGGAAGGCAACTTTCGCTATCCCAGTACGCGTTCGGGTTTCCATGTAGCACTTTCCCTATTCTGTTAATGCGATTCTCAGATATCTAAATTTTTGCACCTGTTTGATTTTAGTATCTCCAATCTGTAATTTGCATGTTGGGCTGTTCCTTTTGCTAACAAACATGCTCCCAGTTTTTAAATTCTTGTATAGTCCTTTCTTCTCGCTTTCTTCCACTTCCTTCTAGAGGAGTTCTTGTAGTTTCCTTTCTGCATCTGCCATCATCGGTGCACATCTTAAGTTAAAATTGGGGCTGCCAATAATGTCCTGGCTGGATTTCTAATTCTCTCGGAATGGCCTTTCTTTATAGGTTAAAACGGTCTGGTTAGAAGACGCCTTCTTGTATTATGCCGGTTTTTATTTTCGTATATTCATTGATCTTATTTCCTATCTATATGCAAACGGTTTGCTGCCAGTACAGAGTCTTAGTTATTATACTATCCTTCCCTATATCTTAAGCTTACCTCGCAGTTCTGTAACGTAATTTATCAAATATTTTGCATAGTGTCCATGTATATTAACCGTAGCAGAAGTAAGAAAAGAGTAGAGGCGGTGAATGCAGTCAAGCCTGACAGCAGGTATAGTACCAACAGCAAACAGAGTATAAGAAAATTAGTCTTAAGTCTCCAATTTTAAGGTTCAAGATTGTCCCATGGGAAAATAACTTCGTGATATCCATTGGCATGTACAGCAAAACGAGAAGAGTGTAGCCTCGTATGTTAAATAAAGGGTTCGGTTTGAAATTTCGCCGTAATAATAACAACAAAGTTGGGGACATTGGTTCGAAAGGAAATAATGTAAGCAATGAATCTTGCTTTTTAGTTCTTATTCAGAATTTGTCCTCGAAGATGAGAGGGCGGTGAGTTAAGAACAAGATAAACAAGGGAACCGGAAGAGCTACAAGGGATGTGTAAATATCAATATGATCAAGATGGCGGACGACTTCTGAATCATTAATAAGGGCCCAAAAGAAAAATAATCTTTCAAAAGAAATGAAATTTTGAAAGAGCAGAAAAACAATCATAAATGAGAACTGATATATTACGAATGCGATATTAGAGAATTTATATAGGATTAATACAAATAAAATCTACCACTTAAAGTTTCATAGACGAAGATTTTTGTAATTGTTAAGTTCACTCGTCGGGAGATTTCAGTAGTTTGGTTTATATAAATGTCTTAAAAATTACATTAAACCATATCTTTTAGTAAAAGTAAACTCGAACAATGATACATATATATATATATATATATATATATACTAGCAGCATGGCCCGGCGTTGCCCGTGCTTGATTCAAAAATCGTACGACTCATGCAGCAATCGCTATCACTTGACTTAAAATATTTTTGCCCTTCCTTGCCTTTAAAGGAGTGCCCTTTGCCGTGCTGATGTTGCTACATGCCTTATTTCTTGCCTATCTCACACTGCGAATTTTTTCTAAGCTCTATACTAAACATTGAAACTGTTACGAAAAAAGAACTAAACAAAATGAACACAAAACGATTAGCTTTAAAAAAGGACTCATAACTGGAAAAACCGAATGAAAAAAGAATGTTAACAACAAATAACTTTTCACACCCAACCCAGTTCTGCGGAATCAGAATCAACGTTGAGTATAAGCAAGCGAATGAGCCAATTGGAGTAAAGTGCCATGCACGTTTAAATTTTTCCCTCTTGTAACGAATGCAAATATCGATTTTTTTTGCATGCTAGCATACTAGTTAACATTCGTGTCAGTCAGCTGTTGGCTCTCACGCTGGCCAATAGAAAATGGCCGCAAACTACTTGACAACTGCCATAGAAGCATGAAAAAAATCGATTATTTCCACTATTGATGGGAGTTGGGAAATGCAAAGTCGGTCTTGGACTTTTTGCTAACGTAGAGCATGTGCATATAAATTTTGGTGCAAATCCGTCGAAAATTGCGGCCGTGCATTCGTTACACACACACACACACACACACACACACACACACACACACACACACACATCCTGCCTTTTATATATATATATATATATATATATATATATATATATATATATATATATATATAGCATAAACTGTTACATTAGAATACTGTAGTTACTGCTACAAAATTGCATATTTAGTTTCGGGGTTTGACAGGTCACATCAGATAATTAACAATGTTAACTACATGATGAAACGTCGAAAAAATATGCAATTTTGTAGTAGTAATTAACATGTCCTAATGTAAGAGCTTATGATAAATATTTACTGCTCAATTTGTATTGAGCTCTTTTTAAATTAATGTTATGGACGTTTGGATTTTATTCTTTTCGTTGTTTTTCTTTTTTTCGTTCATCTTCCGAAATATAAATAAAACAAATGACCTTCTACTCGCCATCATATAATGAGAGATTTCATTCATTACGTTCAAGGTAATAATATTCTCGTTCTATACTGTATCAACAGAACAGTCCACTATACAGGAACAGGGAACTTCGTCACTACATGAGTCCACGACAGAGAAATAGGAAACTTCATACGAAGATTCCATTAAAAAGAGACAGGGATCTTCCTCAATAGAAGAGTTCATTATATACAGATCGTGATCTTCGTCAGTATGAGTAAAATAAACTGAAATAGATAATCCGTTGATCTCTTTGAAGTGGAATTTTCTGGTTACATGAAACAAGCATTACAAAAATACGTATGGATGCAGAATGCATATATATATATATATATATATATATATATATATATATATATATATATATATATATATATATATATATGAAGAAATATAGTCTTAAAGTGTGCTATATTTATGGGATAAAGTGCTCAATATCAGAGATAGAGCGTGTGGACATGGAAGTCAGCACTTAGAGGCGACAGTCTGTTTCATGCTAGTGCAATCGTCAGGCGACTAGTGCTGTTATTTTTATATATATATATATATATATATATATATATATATATGAAGAAAAATATGGAAAAAACAAAAAATCTGAATATGCAAAACGGAACGCTGATCTTAAAATTCAGTCATTTTGTTTTGATTATTCTTATGTCTATCGTCTTTTTATGTTGACTTGAATATCGTCTAATTTTAATTATGTTTTAATAACTATGTCCTGAAGAAGGTCTACTAGACCGAAACGTCTGACGTCGATATTGAAACATCATTAAAAACAGTAAACTTGCATATTCGGATTTTTTGTTTTTCCATATTTTTCCTCATACTGTCGGATCTATATCCACATATTTGCTTACATATATATATATATATATATATATATATATATATATATGAGGAGGATATAAATCCAGGGAGAGCTCAATGTAGACTAAAGAGCATTACGATAGTGATAATAATAATAAAGGAAACTTTAATTATTCATTTCGTGTATAATTTATATCGTGAGCTCCAAAATGTTCATCTCTTCAGATCGAAATCTCCTTAGTAAATGCTATAATGGCCATTTACTAAGAAGATTTCGATATAAAAATAACAATGACTTTCGCAAAATGAGAAATCGATGCCAATAGCAAAGTTAGTATTCTATCTACAGAAGTTCTTGCTTTGTGTCTGGGGGAATATGAAAAGTGTCGCCCGTTACGAGCCAGTGGAGCATGAGAGTATCATCGATGCATGCGTTTATTTCAAGCAACCTGATTGCGTAAGTGAAGCATTCAGTTCAAATTATTCTGGTTTGATAAATAGAAAATATGTGATTCTCCAGCATACAAGATCTCATTACTCAAAACAAACCAAACTCGAAGAGCAGAAAAAATCCAGCCCTCCTAATATCTCGACTGTATGCGGTACCACTCACAAATTAGCAAAAGTCCGATCAAATTTTTTAAACGCCTTTTCTAGGAAAATTCGGTTAATCACATTTTTAAAATACTGGCGATCTCATCAACAAACTGAAAAGTGTAAATATTAAAAAATAAAGTCATCGCTAGCTTAGATATTAAATCATTGTAGACAAGCATAGATGTTTTATTTTTTAAAAGAACGGCATAGAATCAGAAATAAATTTCTCCCTATGGATAAACAAAATCATAAATAATTGTCAACTTTATACAAACTAACGTTGTTTTTCGCATGAAATAATAGGTTTTGTAAAACAAATTCGGTCGATCTATTGATTTTCTTATCAGCGGTGTTTCAGGCTCTCTTAGAATTATTAGAATTTGACCCATTTCAAAATATTTTACCTAAAAATGCTTAAAAACTTTTCTATGTAGATGATACTTTCTGATATATCCGGACAAGAATTAATCACCAGATCCGATAAATCAGCAAAACAAAATCAGACCGGAGGTTTTAGCTTACTCGATGGTAAGTGGGCCCTTAACAGAATGCCTTCATATCAAATGAAATTTCAATAAAGACGCAAACGCAGACTACTCTTTTACTAATAAAAACGAATAGGAACTTTATAACGTCATCTGCATCTTATCAGTTATTCAAGTCCAATGTGAGATGACATTTTCAGAGTTAAATAACATAAAGTCATGGTTAAGAAATTCATTGTATGGAGAGATTTGGAATTATGCATGTTGTTCTTCATTGGAAAGGAATTAGATGAAATGGAAGCAACAGCAATTATTGGCAGATTCGAACAATCATTTCGTGAACATAAACTGCATACAAGACTCAATTTTGCTTTTGAACTAACTGTTAATGTATAAATTATTGACAAACTAAAATATCAACCAACTACTCAAAAAAATAAAAATTTAAATTATAACATTCTGTATTTCCATTTAGTATCTACTGCCAGTGATATGTGGAGTACATGTACACTGTATTCATTATTGACACTGTTGTCCTCACCTTTGTTGTTGTTATCACAAAGTTTCGGCAGTTGTGTGCTCCAGCCTTCATCAGATATATATTGATTCCCTACAGGGCATTCTCAACTGAACCCTTTATTTAATCTATGAGATAGAATGTTCTCTTTCCATTGTTCATGTCTAGGGATATCGTTTAGTTCTTATACATACCTGATGACGGTCGGGTGACACAAAGCAAAACGTGGTAACAACAACAAAGAAGAGGATATCAGTCCGAATATAAATAGTTTAAACAATGATAAATCATCATGCCAGAAATTAAGACAAGAATATACACAATAATTACAAAGAAATACACATTTTTTTCGACAAAATTCAATTGTACCCTTTTTTAAATATGCATTTTTTTGAAAATTGTATTTATTCATTATGAAAATTAAATGCTAGAATTGTAATTGTGGATGCCCTCGGATTTGTCTCCAGACAATCAATATTTTTAAACCCAGTCTGAAACTGTTACCTACAAACTTCATGACTAATAAACCTGAAATAAATTTAATTAATCTCAATATAAAAATTATCACAAACACTATTACATTTATTCATTTTTTACGCCCTGTCAACCCTTTGAAAATTATTTAAAGCCAGAAAATATTTTTACATAATAAGAATTTTTCTTTTTTCAAATAAAATGATTTACGGATATAAGTCTTACTAATTAATTGATAGGTGTGAGGAGAAGAGGTGTATTCATACCTGTCCCAAGGATATTTGCGTGTGAGTATAGCTGAAATAAGAACTCGGCCCTCGGATTAACAATTCTGAGCCATTATCCATTACAACACCCACATAACCAAGCTTACAGCACTTGGTATTCCCAAGCGGTCACCCATCCATGTACTGACCAGGCATGGCGTTGCTTAAATTCGGTGATCGTACGAGAATCGGTGATTCAACGTAATATGGCGGTAAACCAGAGAGACTTTAAACACAGATCAAAATTGAATCAACGCAAAACGAAGAGCTTACTTTAGATCGGAAGCAGGTTTTCACCAAGAAGACGTAAATATCGTCTCTAAAAATACATCGGCGAAATAAACCGAGACATATTCAGACGTAAAAGAGACTCAAAATTAAAGAACATTAACAATGCACGTTTTGTGAAAGAAATATCCCCGATGTTCTGGAACACAATTCTGCTTTCATTTGTGAGATGTAAGTTCCATTCGCGAACCACTGCTTTATGCAACCAACTCCCTAGAGGATGCTTCCCCGAACACTACAATCCTAACACGTGCAATTCTAGCATTATCCGTTATCTTCCCAACATATCCCCGTAAACCGTGCCTCTTAATCTGTAGCCTTCCATCTCGGAACGGTATTTGGGTCACACACACACACACACACACACACACACACACACACACACACACACACACACACACACACACACACACACACACACACACACACAGAGGCATATATATATATATATATATGTTTAGAAAAATAGTATGACAAATTCGAAAAAAAACTGTGACAATGTAGGATAGTCAGAGACAAAGATTATGGAGAGAAAAAGAAAAAGAATACAGATTGAAAAAATATTCTTTCAAAAATTTTGAAACTACAAGCATCTCTCGTTTCGTGTGCATGTGTAGACGCGGTAACATCAGCAAAGCCCACTCTGATGAAATCCTAACGGCTGAAACAAGTCTCAAAAACTTTTTCCCAATTTGTCCAACTATTTTTCTAAATACTGTTTGTTGATATATAAAATTATACAAAATTATATATCATTATATTAATAATTGATATTAAAATAACCGATCCTACTTGCGAATTCCTGATAATAACTGTGACATTACTCTAATTATTGAACAATATAGTTCATGCCACCTTTACTACAAAAAGCCTACTTCTACAGTACAAGAACGCACAATTTTAAAATTTAAAAAATTCAACCTCAGCGTCGTAACTGCGCGCTCCAAAATTATTTTTACAGTTAACAATATCATCTTTCTAAAAAAACACTTCTTTCGGTTTGCACTATCTTTCGATGTCTCGTTATTACCTGGATTTAAAAACTTACCTAATTTCCTACCTGATGATGGTCGTATGAAACGACTGAAAGCCGAGCTAGTAGCAAAAAAAAAAGACCTGATAAAACCGGAATTTATAAACAAGGATCATACCATTCATTAATGGATTCGAGGTTGATTGTATTTATTATTAAATATTGTTTGCGAGAGTGATTCTTGCCATATAATTAACTTCATTATCTGTTTTTCGTATGAATGATTTACGTTATATATTACGTGTGAAAAAAATCAGATCTGAATCCTACATACCTGTAAATGCAATATAAATAAAAGAAAAAAAGGACATTTTTGGTTTTATCAATGCGTTTCAAAGAGAGTTTATCAAGGTAGAATTCATTTACTTTGATAAAGTTCCCCAGGACTTAAATTCATTTAGCTTGATAATGTCCCTTAGTTCAGGAAGTTCGTTGGCAAAGAGAATTTTCCTTTGTATTTACAGATATAATTGATTTATATGTAAATCTTTACACAATCATACACGCAAACATGTGTGTGTGTATGAGTGTGGGCGCGTGTAATTATACATATATTTAATTTTATCATATATACAATATTACAGCCCCCTCCAAAAGTATTGGAACGTCAAAGCCAATTCCTTTGTTTTTGTTGTTCACTGAATACATTTGTCTTTAAGATCACAAGATGAATTTGAGACAAGACAAGCGTTCATAATTTCAGGTTTTATTTCCTAGTATTTACATTTCGATGTGCTAAACAGCTTAGGACATTTGTATCAGATCACTCCATTTTTTAGACGAGCAAATGTAAACGAACAGATTGTTTTAAAATAAATAATATTTAATATTTGGTTGCATATTTATCTTTTGATCTTAAACACAAATGTCTTCAGTGAATAACAAAAACAAAGGAACTGGTTTTACTGTTGCAATACTTTTGGAGGAGATTGCGTGTATATATATATATATATATATATATATATATATATATATATATATATATATATATATATATATATATGTATGTATGTATGTGTGTGTGTGTGTGTATGTGTGTGTGTGTGTGTGTATGTGTGTGTGTGTGTGTGTTGCCACTTATTAGGCAATTCTGCTGTGGATTTTCAGAAATATTCGCATGGTTTGATAGACTCTCAAATTTGAAGTAGAAATCATATACCAATGATGCCGCAAATATTAGGTTGTTCGGAAAATAATGTCTTAAAAACAACGTTTTATTCCTGAATCAATGTATTTAAACAATGTTTAAATCAGTCAAAATAGGAACCCTGAACATCTGTATATTTCTGCCATCGAATGACAATGTTATTTATGCCTTTCTGATTAAACCGCAAAGGTTTGGATGCGAAGAAATCTCTGAATGCAATTTCCGCATCTTCTTTGCCACAGAATGTCCAGTGGCTAAAATATGTTCTCTAGATGCTTGAAAAAGCGACAGTCAGTGAGAGATCGAGGGGAATAGGGTGGATGTGGCAAAGATTCGCATCCCAAATAGGTGAGCTTCTTCAGTGTCATCTGAGGATTGAAGAGATATTCATTGACGTTAGTTTGGTCTGAGAGTGCCGCTCATCTGAAGCAGATATCGTAGAAGAAAGCTGCGAGAAATAACGTTGGTAAGTGTTGTTTTATGGCTGCTGCCCAATTAGCTACTTGATCTCTGACTCCTTTGGCAATTTATCAAAGTCTGGATTGATTTTTCTTTTAGCTAATATTTTATGAGATTCTGTATGCTTTACGTGATCTTAAAAATAACCCGTCTAAATCAATTTCCTCTCTAAAAATAAAACCTGAATTTGTTTTATGCAACATCTGTTAATTTTGATGAATAGCGTAAGAACTGGTCAACAGTGAACAGGTTATGTGTGCAGATTTCTCATTTTCATCCAATGCATTTATATTATGGGTGGCCAAAATCTCTCTTTAGGTGGCGTTATCTAAGTTTATAAAAAGGTAAACATTTACTTCTCTTTCTCTTTTTCTTCTTGCTTCCATGGGTTGTCGAAGATATTTAAAGAACGCTGCCGCCAGGGTGCATTCGCTTCCTTGGTGCTCTATTGGCTGAACACTAACACACACCCACTTACACACGCGTGAATCACACACGTTTGGTCCACCCACAAACATAAATCACACACGATTGTTTCACACAGACACACACACACACACACAAACGCACACACACAGACACAAGCGCATTTTATAGCTAGTTTTCATGACTTTCCTTTGATTTCAATTGTGTACACTTGTAATTGTTAATAACATGCATGTTTTGTGTTGTTATTTTTACCCGGACTCACAGGATTCTGCAAATATTGTTTGCCAGGAAATTGTTCCAGGATCCTATAATATTTACTATAAAAATTTGACACACTCATATCAAAAGTGTTGGTTCCCGCAACAATATGAAATGCTGTGATTAGTGAAATCTAATTTGAAAAAGGTTAAACACTCATCTCAATGAAAAGAGATTAAGTCAGAATTTTATTCATCGTGCCTGCCTTTCTCTGCGATATCAGGACATAGTGAAAACAAGGAACCTCAATAGAAATCGAACTTGGTTTGATGAATCTGTTTTTCTGTACTGATAATATATATATATATATATATATATATATATATATATATATATATATATATATATATATATATATATATATGTAACTATACTCGTGTCGAAAAACCTTCGAACTCTTGATTTAACAATAGCCAAATCAATCACGAAGGGAAAAAAGGTTTTAAAAAAGAAAGAGCCAGGAACATAGAAGTCTGTCGAAAATAATCACACAGATACAGGTTCAAGGCCCAAAGAAAAAACTCCGATACGAGTAAACAACTAACTAAAGAGCTCGATACAAATGTAGAGCAAACCTAGTCAAACCTAATGAGCCAGACAAACCTACCAGATCGTCAGAGTCAGCTAACCCTGACGATCTGCCTAAGTGAAACCTTGGTAGGTTTGTCTAGCTCATTAGGTTTGACTATATATATATATATATATATATATATATATATATATATATATATGTCCTTTTCCCTTTCTGTCTCCCTATGCTTCGGGTAGATGAACTTCCAGGATGGTAGTTCATCTAGGAGAAGAAAAAACTTGATTTTAGACGTCCGCTGCCTTGTGGTAATATCCAAAACCCGGAAAAGAAGATGAAAGTAAATTCAGGCAGACAAACCAGGGGTGGGGCCCCGAAGGCGATTGGCTGTCAGCAAGGACAACTTTCTGGCATCACCGGCAGTCAAGCCGTCCCAAAGTGTAATGCCCTGTATTCTTTTGGATCTAGTTTGGTTTGGTTTGGTTTGGTGTGTTTTGTTTTATGGCATATCAAACTCATTGGGTTATTTAATTCTGAAAAGATTTTTGGTTTGGTTTGGTTTATTTTGTTTTACGGCATGTCAACCTCAATGGGTTATTTAATGCCGACAAGATTTTTGTTGCTGGTAATATTTTTTTCAAAAATATAATACTGGTAATAATGTAATATTGGTAATAATTTTTTTCAAAAATGTTTTGCTGGTAATATTTTTTCCCAAAAAGTATTGTTGGTATTAAAACCTATTTTTATACTTTCATAGTGTTTTGACAACTTTTGGGGAGTTAACTATTTGCCCATATCTGGAACCATGACAGGTCCTACCACCCCGCGTCTGGGTGCACCTGGGAACACCAGAAACTAAGAGTTGGTTCCACGCTCCTCAAAACCTCCTGATCAAAGGCCTTGTTGTCGGATGTAGTTTATCGTCATACTCAGGACGTTTGGGCCTTGTCGGTACGGCCGAGAGCTGGCGTGTCATGTAGCACACAGCCTCCATATAACATCGCCAGTCTAGGATAAATAAAACTCAGACCACTCTGTAGGTTTTGACTCTTTAAATGAGGGTAAGGAGGGAGTAACCTCAGCATCCCCGATGCAAAAATAACCCGCCAGCCATTGCACTCATCTGCCTTGAATGTCGCCATGAAGAATGTGAGATGGAAGGGGGGAAGGTGAACACAGCGGATTAAAATGCGCTAACTGTATAAATGAATGAGTAGATGATGCAGATGACACCGTAGAATAGTCAGTCCTGACGAAAGAGACATGGAAAAAGATTTAGTTACATTAATATTTCTGACATAGGTTATAACTACAAGAAGACAGAATGCATGGTCATCAGCAAAAAGATGCGTCCGAAATGCTCATTACGGGTCGGGGACACTATAATTAAGCAGGTAGGGAAATCTAAATATCTGGAAAGTGTTCTGATGGAAGACGGAAAGTGCGACGTTGAGATCCGAAGACGTATTGGGATGGCCAAAACGCATCCCAAAAGCTAGGCAGAGTATTACAAAAAAAAAAGTACTAAACTGCTACGTGATATCTGTCCTCCTATACGGCAGCGAATGTTGGACGGTCTCTTCAAAGATGACGAAGAGTGGTTCTACAGAAGGATGCTAAGGATACCATCGGCCGTACATGTGAGCAATGATGAGGTTATGGAGAGGAAACTTATAGTTAACATCAGGAAGAAGCGGCTGACATTTCCGGGACACCTCATGACGAAGGAGGGCTTAGAAAATATGATACTCAAAGAGCGGATAGGATGAAAGAGGGACAAGGGAAAGCAATGCGTGACATACTTATCGGGATTAAGCAAGTGGACGCCAGAATAGAGAAGTAATAAAAAGAACAACTCTGATTTCAAAACCTGCGGAGGTTTGTTTGGGGACCTTGTGTCACGTAGTGCATCAGCTCCCTGTATTCGACCCTTCAAAAGGTGTGGTTGATTCTGCACAAAGCCTTCACCGCTATAATCAGATTGTATGTGCTAGTGTCTGGCTGTCGGTTCCTAGGAACTAAGCTGCTTGGCTGTCATACGTCAAAAACGACAGGAGAGTCCATCATATATATATATATATATATATATATATATATATATATATATATATATATATATATATATCATAAACAATAAAATCCCAAATAACCTCATACGGAGAATACGCTATTTTGACAGACGAAAATATTAGTCTGTCTTATCAAGCCCAGTGTGGACTGAGTTTGTGTCAGAAATTCAATTTTAACAGTGGAGGCTAAAAAAAACGAACAAAAACTCTCTCTCTCTCTCTCTCTCTCTCTATATATATATATATATATATATATATAGATAGATAGATAGATAGATAGATAGATATTCCCTAAATTTGTTCTTGATATATAAAAACTTATGTATTCTCTCCCCACCTCTCTCTCTCTCTCTCTCTCTCTCTATATATATATATATATATATATATATATATATATATTCCCTAAAATTGTTCTTGATATATAAAAACT
This sequence comes from Acanthosepion esculentum, assembly GCA_964036315.1. NCBI lineage: Eukaryota > Metazoa > Mollusca > Cephalopoda > Sepiida > Sepiidae > Acanthosepion > Acanthosepion esculentum. The sequence continues at coordinate 122,618,823 of OZ038485.1, read as the reverse complement.
TATAAAGCGTTTACACCTATATATATATATATATATAGTCTTGAATAGTTTATATATCATTTTCCCCTATATATATATATATATATATATATATATATATATATATATATATATATATATATATATGGTTTTTAGGGGAAAAGACTATGAAAAAGTTGGCAAAGTTTTGGTGTGACGCGTTTGGTCAATTAGACTTCATCGGACTAAATTAATATCTACGTTGATGATTTGCACATGCTTATGAAGAAAAGGTAAGACTGAAAATTAAAATTTCTGTTATTATTTTTAAAAGATATGTTTCAGTATATATATATATATATATATATATATATATATATATATATATATATATATATGATCTAGAAGGTTTCATTTACTTTCTTATTGATGTTTTTCTCACAATTTATCTCATATTGTCATAATAGACGATCTACCAAGACCTGTGCAATATTATAATTTGGTAGATTTTTTATTATCACAATGTAGGATATTTAATAAGAAAAGGGATAAAAACATAAGACAAAAGAAATTAAAGGAATTCAGCCAGTCTATATGATGCGTCGGCGGAGGAGGGATGTATTCAACAAAAAATCGGAAATTGCTTTTTTCACTGTAAATTATTCATTGTATCATATCCAAGTATTTTACAAAAAAAATTAAATCTGAATACACACTATTTCACTCTCAATTTAGGTTTATAGTTCGTTACTATGCAATGAGATGAGGTAACATAAAACATAGATTCGTCTTCGGAATAACATATCATTATTGTTACATAATTATAATGAAATCATTAATGTTTTTTGTTAAGAGCATTATATTTTTGGTTGTACATTAAGTTAAAATGTTCCTTTTTTATAGGCTTTATGTTTTAAATGGAATAAGATCATTCTAAATTTCTGAATTTCCTTATTGCCCATCAAAATAACTGGAAGAAAGCGATCTAAAAACAACAATGGAAAAGAGAGGTTAACAAAGCGTAAACGAAATAGCTACAGTTTGTTCAACTTAAGAAACTTAGCATTGCAGCCAAAGTATTCTAAAATGCTGCCAATAACAAAGGAGAAAATGAGAAATACCTAACAACAAATCAAATATAGTATCAAAATTTATATTATTTTTATTCATTTGTTATGTAACTAAATACATAATTGTTAACAATATCCGTAAACTTGATATTTCCTGTAATAAATTCTTAATAAATATTATTTTTATTATTTTACTTAAGTGTAAGGTAGTTCTACAATTACAATTCCTTCCGGCTGACCACGAAGAGAAATGTTGATGAATACATGCCTAAAAACCTTTAAGCGTGTATTGTCGCAAAATTATCAAATGTTGAATACGTCACTCCGCTGAACTTGTAATATACTCAAAGACATATTTAAAAAATACATCTCCTGTCGAGAGAGTGTATAGGCATTGTTTAAATAAATTGTATATGTTTATTCATAGATAAAGTGTATTTTATATTGGAGATCGGACATCTATCTATCTATCTATCTATCTATCTATCTATCTATCTATCTATCTATCTATCTATCTATCTATCTATCTATCTATCTATCTATCCCAGTCAGTTCATATCTATCTTTCGCAGTCTGTTCATATCTATCTATCTATCTATCTATCTATCTATCTATCTATCTATCTATCTATCTATCTATCCCAGTCAGTTCATATCTATCTTTCGCAGTCTGTTCATATCTATCTATCTATCTATCTATCTATCTATCTATCTATCTATCTATCTATCTATCTATCTATCTATCTCTGACAGACAGACATTGATTAATTGATTTGTTTCTTTACGGCTTATCAAAAACATTTTATTCCCCAAAACTCATTATATAGGTTACTGGAAGATTTACCCTGACCCCTCACCTTCAGTATGTCAATATGGTTAATTGATCTGATTTTACGGCTAAACAGATTTTTGCAGGTTATTTATAGCTAGAAAATATTTTTAGAAGTTTTTGGAGATAATAATCGTTTTTACTGATACAAGTTCGACTAATTAATCCATATCTGGGAAGAAGAGATGAATTTATACCTTTCCCAAGGATAAGGAATATACGGACTGGAATTGGATTTAGACTGTCAGATTTCCAATTCAGAGCCGTTATCTATTGCACCACCAGCACTCCAAATTTGCAGTACCTGTTATTCCTAAGCAGTCATAGACGGATAGAAAAGTCCAGGACAAACAATAGCACAAATATTTATATCAACATATAATATCTTCGTACGTAGACAAAACAGATTTTTTCACTGTAGAAATAAAAAACAATTTGGTTGCCAAGAAACGATAATCATCTAACTCAATCTCTGACACGCGAAGGCAGATTTATATTTGGATTCAGTCTTGGCAATTGTAAGCCAGAAAGAAAAGAATAACTGGAGTCTAGAAAATGATGACCCATTCTACAGGAAGAAGTTTGTCCATCGTTCTTAAAAAGAAGGAATACGCAGGCATATTGCCTAATGCATAAGTTTTCTATCAATAATCTTCCTTGGTACCTCTACGGAGTTTAACTGCAGTACTGAATGGTCCCATCATTTTACAATTGAAATAGATAGATATAACCGTAAATTATATGCTAACATTTTCTTTTCTCACACTTCTCGATTGTGGAACTCTCTTTCGGACTCTATCTTCCCAGCCAAATTTTATCTTCAAAAATTTAAATGCAATATCATTCGTTATGTTTTGTCTTCTTAATTCTTGTTCATTTATTTTTCCTCCTGATTAATAATATTTTCTTTTTCCGACATTCAGTAATCCCTTTTGTCTTAGCGGCTTTATTGCCTTGCTTGAGGTAAAATGATTACAACAATACAGTTCGACCGACTTCCCTAAATAGATTCTGGTGCAAAAGTACGCCTTAAATTATTTACTTATCTTTGGAATCGAAATCAAATCACACTTCCTTTTATCTTGTTATTTTTCTTTTCATTCCACCTTTCTTTATGTTAAAAAAAAACAAACAAATCCAAATAAACATGGTGTTTTGCTGGCATACCTGAAATGGGGATGATCAATCCCCACTTTCCAGATTTGATAGAGCTCAAAATCGTTTTAAGCTTTCATGTGGAGGATGTCACATTAGCCACTATACAGTTTATTTCTTAGAGACGCAGCTTGGGAAGTCATTTTATAGATACGGTTTGATGATCTACGAAGAGTACACTCGGAGTGCGCGATCTGCCCCCCACCACTTCACGCAGTCAGCATAGATGGTAGGTTTAATCTGTAATCAACGGCCACAGCCTTTTGTCTTGACCCTAGCAAGTGATGAACAAATCAACAACCTCAATAATAATTTGCATTGAACATTTCACCCAAAAAGTATAAGCACAAACTCACAAATACAAAACAGCCGAAAAGAGCAAAAAGTTTCTAAGGGTGTTTGGAATTCATTATGATCCCGAGACCTATAACTTATTAAGGTCGTTGAGGCACCTATTGAGGGAAAATAATATGACGGGACACATCCCTCATCAGTTTGGTTTCGAAATCATTTATACTTTTTCATAGTCTGCTGGCCCACACACACACACACACACACACACACACACACACACACACACACACACACACACACACACACACACACAAACATACACACACACATATATATATATATATATATAGACCCCAGCCTAATCTGCGATTTAACCCATAACTGGGGGAAATAGATTTATAACCGTTACGCCACCGTTTACATGTACTTGAAATTCATACAGGGTCCGAAATTAATACACAGATCTAGATAGATAGATAGGTAGGTAAGTAGGTAGGTAGATAGATAGAGAGATAGATAGATAGATAGATAGATAGAAGGATATATAGATCCCAGCTAACTCTGAGATTTAACCCATAACTAGGGTGAATGGAATTATAACAGTTAGCCACCCTTTACATCCACTTGAAATTCATACAAGGTCCGAAATCCATACACAGAACTCGATAGATAGATAGATAGATAGATAGATGGATAGATAGATCCCAGCCTACTCTGCTATTTAATCCATAACTAGGAGTAATGGATTTATAACTGTTACGCCACCTTTTACATCCACTTGGCATACAAGGTCCGAAATTCATACACAGATCTTGTCGCCCAAAAAAGAATGAAAAAGAAAAAGTAGTCATATGGTGGGTGTCAACATTACAGTGAATTATTAATCTGAAATAAAGTGCAACGCTGAAAAAATCTTTCTAGAGAATTAATATCAATATGAAATATCGTATCGAGAAAATTGTTCGAAAATAATTATTCGAAAAAAAATATTCGAATTGTAAAATATTTGAATGAAAATTAATCGAAAGCGAAATTATACTAAAGGATAATTATTCGAAATACCTATGTTTGAAATAGGTATGTTGTCAATGCTGATTTGCCTAGAACTAATAACATACTCTTGAAGGATGACATAGGACTTTTTGCAGCAAGTGACATCCCATCATTCCACAATATGGAATCTCTTAGATGCTCTTAAATGTGAACAGAACTTGCAAGAAAATCATATTGCAAAAGTAAGAGCAGGTTGCCAAAATAGCAGGGGCGCCAAGAAATACCACGACGTAAATGGAAAACTTAAAAAAAATAGAGGCATCTTTTATCAAGTATTCTTCAGTAGTTGATTATTTCTCTGCAATATCATATAACTTAATGTTCAAAGATCTAAATTGCTTTATGAACGATATTTGTATTTTAAATAATTATCATTTGTGCATTTCCTATTTTAAGTTTTGCATTTCGAATAATTATCATTCAATATAATTTTCCTTTCGATTGATTTTCATTCAAAGAATTTACAATAAATAAAATAATAATTACGAATAAATGTTTTTCGAACCATTATTTTCGAAAAACGTTCACATAATCTGGAATATAAAGATAATTTTACTAGCACCTTTTACTAAGGGCACCCGACACAGTTCTGTAGAGTCTTGGAAATGGCTGGAATAATTGGAAATCCAGAAAAGAATTCAAACTATTAAAGCTATTGCACGGCTTAAATCATCAAGAATAGTTAGATGATTGCTGGAATTATAAAGAGACTTCTCGATCAGATAGCGAAGACCAAAAAATGACAGTGCAGCAAGCTGGCAGAAGGTAAATAACAAGCAGACATGATGGATTAGGAACATCAATACACTGATAACTATTCAAACGTCTTTGAATCAACTATTTAAACAGTAAACTCACACCCGACCTGAAAGGGGAACTCTTATGTCCGATCCACCGCTAAAGAGGCAGGCAAAATGGTCGGGCTCTTGCCTGTACCGTTCCAGTAAATGCCTGACATGTTATCCTCTAAATTTACAAGAGCCAGATCAGACCTAAAATAGAGTACAGTTGCTATATTTTAGCAGGGGCTGCCCGAGCCTCAGTTTCTAGTCTTGATATAGTTCAAAAGCGTCTCCGAGTCTTTGCTGGAGAAGAATTATTTTCCACATTCCAACCTCTCTATCACAGACAAGATGTGGCGAGTCTCTCACTGCTCTGTCGCTACTTCCATGGAAATTCTCGGACAAACTATATTCATTGGCTCCACCCGTCCTAAACTTCACGGCTAGTGCCCACCATGCCACTTATATAGTAGCAAACCACCCACATTCCCTCCGTATTCCATCGGCGAGAAGTAAGTTCCACTCGAACAACTTCTTCCCGCGAACCACCGCCTTGTGGAACAAACTTCCAAAAGGATGTTTCACCGATTACTACAACCTTAACCTATTCAAGTTTAGAGTTAACCACTCTCTTTTTCTTCTATCCACATATACTACCCCTTAACGTAACCCTCTACCTCGAGTGACTCACGGTCCTTGTACAGGGTGAATTTTACTGGAAAAAAAGGTATACGCAAAAGCAAGAATGCCCTATACATTCCAAAACGTAAGAGCGCAGAAGAATTCCGTTTGGCCCAGAAGAAAAGAACTGATTAGAAAGTGAAGAATTTGTGAAACATGAGAATGATGCCGATGATAACTACTGGAACCATCCCAAAGACATCATAGAAGAAATCTGAAGACTCGGAAATCAGAAGAAAGTTTAATATTGTGATCAGTGCTGATAACGTCACCGCAAATGTATTTGCTATCATTTGATTCTAACGATTTGAAACCCCTCTGCTGTAGATATAAAAACAGGGATAATATAGATATTTGATTCAGTGCACTTTATTTCGTCTACATTTGCTGGGATTCGGAGTTTTTCATTTTACCACAGACTAAAAAGACCCACTTCAATTGCTTATTGACCGGTGCTAGTAGGTCTTATTCTCTAAATTGTTTGTTGGCATTACATCTTTAAAATAATGTTTTTTTTTCTCAACTAGAACGTGAAGAAAGCTCAGTGTTTACCCACAATTAAAGTTTGAAAAAGTGTAGATACTGAACAGTTGATAATTTTTAATAAATTTCACTATTTTTAAACTCCATTGATTATGTATAGGACATATCACCCAGCTTACTAAGTTCCCAACAGTCACATCCAACACATTTATGGATAGCTTTTGAACGTGGATAGATATGCACGTGCAACGAGTACATCATACCTTACACACTGTCATACATTGTGTAACCGCCGTTGCTCCGACGAAGATAAAAGCTAACCGTCATTTAGGTAAGTGTTTCTATATTACTTTTTCATTTGTCGTTCGGAAAATGAAAAAACGAAAAAAAATTCAAAATCTTCTAGAATTTCTAATTATACGTTTGAGTAAAAAAATCAACATTTTTTTTCTATATCGAAGAGTCACTTCTGTTAAGACATTCTTCGTACTTTGATCTTTAAGAAGGTATGTCTTTTGACTCTTTTCAATGTTTTTCGAATATTCGCTTTTACTCTTTGATTACAGTGTTAAAAATATTGAACAGAGAAATCGTCAATAGCGAATAAATGATATCTTTATTTTATCTGAAACTTTAGGTGTTAAGCGTTTTTAAAATACACCCATCGTTATTCATTTGAACAATAAAAGAAGCTGTATCTCTAAAAAATATATATATTTTTTATTTTGGTTGTATATTTGTGCACGCAAGAATTAAAAACGACACAGATCTCTGTTTTCAATGACACGTGCAAATATTTATGCATGTACATTATTTACATGAATCGGACTATTGGCGACAAAGATGAGGACAATAGTCTGAATAATGTAAATAATGTACATAATACCACATCTCAGAAATATAGACAGATACTGAAAGGTTAAAACGTTGTTGTTATGTTTGCGTGAGTTCTGAGGACCGAGCAATGCATTTGTTGATTGGAAATAATTACCAAGAACGTTTTTTAAGTTTACAGCATTTTATTAATCACTAGATAAACTGAGTTAATACTACTCTACAAAAGAATTAGTGAAATATGGAGAGACGTTTGCCACACGTGTCCTGGTGTAGTCCGCCATCTTTGATCTCTCTCTGTATTGCCACACGTGACGTCTGACATCACGATGTCCAAAGCAAGTGGGATAACTCTTACAATACTTTGGAGTTATCTCCCTTTATGTTTCCTTCCAACACCTCCCTTTGAAGTATGATAGTCGTAGGATGATTGTTGAGGATCTACTTGTAAGGATGAGGTTGGTTTGCCCTTACGCTGCGTCCTTCTAGTTGGTAATTTCTTTTGAGACTTACTTTCTTTACTACATTTTGTTTGAACACTTTGGGGTAATTCAAATGTGTCCAGTAAAACGTTTAAAGGAATGACTGTGTCATTAGATTGTCTTTCAGGAAGGTATGAATGACGTAGCTGATTCGCATGTCTGACCCAAGTAGTGGATTGTACATCTACATCATAGATTACATTACCAGAACGGCATATTATGTAACCTTGGGTCCATTTTTCTTTACCATTGCGGTAATCTTTTGCCCGCACAGGTTGTCCAGGTGGAAATTGACGTGACAATGCTCCATGGCGGTGGTTGAATTGTCTTTCCATTGTTTTATTTCTCTTGAGAGAATTGCTTGGCGATGGACGAATAATATCAATTGGTAGCCGTATTTTTCTATTCATCAAGGCTTCTGCAGGTGACTTTCCATTCGGACAGTTTGGATTTGGGGTAGCTCTATAGCTACTTAGAAATATGTCTATTATTTCTCGTGTAGATCCTTCCCCTTTTAATTTTAAGAGTGCTCTCTTAAACGTGTCGACGAAGCGTTCGGCTTGACCATTTGATTGTGGGTGGAAGGGTGGTGATCTGAGGTGTTGAATACTGTTCTTTTTACTGAATTCTGAAAATTCTGCTGAAGTAAATGCCGTACCGTTGTCAGAAACCAAGATTTCCGGAGTACCAAATCTGCTGAAGATCCCCTGTAATTTCTTACAGTTTCAGTGGATGTAGGGTGATTTATGTGAAACACCTCCGGCCATTTGCTGTAAGCATCCACCAATATTAGGTAATGTTGTCCATTTATTGGTCCAGCAAAATCAATATGGAGTCGTGACCAAGGAGATTCTGGAGTAGGCCATGAATACAGTGTTGTTTTCCGAGGAGACTTTGCAACCTGTTGGCATTTGGTACAACTCTTAACAAGTTCCTCTAGTTGTTTGTCCATGTTTGGCCAGTACACGTATCCGCGTGCTAAGGCTTTCATCCGATTAATCCCTTGATGTCCATAGTGAAACTGTTTGAGAACTCTGTTTTGAAGTTCAAATGGAACAACAACGCGTTCAGCAAAAAGTAGAATCCCATCGATTTCAGATAAGGATGATCTCCGCTGAAAAAATGGTTGAAGTTTCTGGTCAGTGCATATATTTGGCCAGCTAGTGGAGTGAAAATGTAGGACTTTCTGCAGTATTGGGTCTGCGGCTGTAGCTTTTTGAATCATCTATGATGTGACAGGTAGTGCTCTAACTGTGGAAACAAGTCCCGAGACAACTTCAGGTTCTGATATAGCTGCGATGACTCTGTCCTCCGGTACTTTTTGATTCGAAGAGATGAGTCTGGACAACATATCTGCTTGACCAATTTTGCTGCCTAGTTGGTATTTTATTGAAAAATTGTAGTCCAGGAACATAGTGGCCCATCTTTGCAACCGGTTAGCTGTATAAACAGGGATTCCTTTCTTGGAAACAAATATACTGATCAACGGCTTGTGATCTGTGATCAGGGTAAAATGACGACCGTATAACATTTTGTGAAATTTCTTCACAGCGAAAATAATTGCCAGAGCTTCTTTCTCAATTTGACTATATTTGCGTTCGGTGGGTGTCAAAGACTTGGATGAGTGCGCGATAGCTTTTTCGCTTCCGTCAGGAAAAATGTGTGATATCACAGCTCCGACTCCGTAATCTGAGGCATCAGACACCACAGTAATGTCTACGGATGGGTCATAGTGAGTCAGTAATAAGTCCGAACTGAGAAGGGATTTTATCTTCTCAAACGATTCTTTACATGTATTTGACCAGTTCCATTTAGTATCTTTTTGCAAAAGATTATGAAGAGGTCCACGTAACTTGTGCAGTTCTGGTAAAAAAGAACTATAATGACTTACGAGACCCAGAAAAGAACGTAAAGTCGATACATCCGTTGGTGCTTCCATTTGCTTTATCGCATGGATATTTTCTGGATCCGGTCTACGGCCATTTTTGTTAAATATAAATCCAAGGTATTTAACTGAAGTTTGGAAAAATTTGCATTTGTCTGACCTTAAGCGAAATCCATATTGTTGAATTCGATCCAGCACAGAAGTTAAGTGATGTAGAAGTTCCTCTGGGGTTGTGCCTGTAATAATGATGTCATCAATGTAGGTAGAAACTCCTGGTAATCCTGTGAGCATTGTATCCATTGTTTGCTGGAAAATTGCTGGTGCTGACTTGACACCAAATGGAAGGCGACAAAATTGGAATAAACCCTTGTGTGTGTTAATCGTGAGAAGATTTTTGGAATCTTCATCCACTTCTATTTGAAAATATGCATCTGCAAGTTCCAATTTTGCAAAACAAGTTCCACCGTTTAGTTTTGTGAACAAGTCTTCCGGTGCAGGTAGTGGATACTGATGTATATCCAGTGCATCATTTAGTCCTGTGGAGAAATCTGCACATAGACGTACCTTGCCGTTTGCCTTTTTCACCATGACAATGGGTGATGCCCAGGATGAGTAGTTTGTAGGCTGGATAACTCCTGCTTGTTGGAGGCGGTTTAGTTCCTCTTCCACTGTCGCTAAAGCTGCATATGGTACCGGACGCTTGGGTCTGAAAATTGGTTTTGCGTCGGATTTCAGTTTTAACGTGGCTTTAACTTTTGTGCAACATCCGAGACCCTCTTGGAAAACATTGTTAAATTTAGCTTTCAGCATGCTCTTAAAATGTTTTTCCGTGTCTGCTGCAGAATTAACTTGGCAGGTATTGAAAATGGTGTTCAAGGGAACCTTGAAAAGGTCAAGTTCCTCAATAAAATCAACGCCAAGAAGATTCAAGTTTGAAGAGTCCGTAATGTAGCACACACCTGAAAAATTTTTGTCTTTGAAAGAGACATCACAAATTAATTCCCCATTTAATCGTATTTTATTCCCGGAAGCACTACATGCAACATGCGTTGTGTCTTTCAGGGGTGGTTTTCCCAGTGACACCCATGTTGTACGTGAAATCAAAGTGATATCTGAAGCAGTATCGAACTGAAACTTTATCGGTCTTTTGTTTATGGATACCACTATGTATTTCCTCCGAGCTTCAAAATTTACATTAAACGTAGCAAAAATCGAATTTGAAAACGACTTACGGGAATATCCTGTCTTTTTGTGATGAGGTTTTTCTCTTACAGGTGTATTATTCTTTTTCGTAGCTTTGTTATCTTAGCGTTCGCAGAATCCGTCCTTATGCCCACGACGTGAACAGAGTTGACACGTGTGTTTTTTGTATGGGCAAAATCGAGCATAATGCCAATCTCCACATGACCAGCAAGATGTTGGGGGTGTTTTCCTTTTAGTCGGGGATTTTTCCGTCGTTGTTACACGGCTTCAAATGGATGGTTTAAAAGGCTCCTGATGCATCATTTCGTTGTCGCGTTTCAGTTTAATCAGCCGCTGACATTCCGTAGTCAATGTTTGTACTGATATGTCTCTGTCTTGATCGAGCATAGATAAAAGACGTGTACGAATGTCTGCGTCGTTTGGGGATTGTAGACCAGCGACAAAAATAAGGCATTTGAATTGATCTTCGGTCAGCGATTTCAGCTGAAAATTTTCGCATTGTGAATTCACTTTCCCAGCGTATGCAAAAAAATCTTCGCTATCATCTCTCTTCAGCTTTAAGCAATTATAGCGGGTGTTAAATAAAGAGGATAACTCGCCGAAAATGTTTGTTAACTGTGCAACAATCTCCGCAAATGTGAAGTCTCCCGGTTGTTTAGGTAATATATACTGTTTATAACGTAGGTGTTCCCGACACCCAAGCTTCCGTAATAGGAGGCGTAACTTCCATTCATCGTCCTGCATGTGAAATTCATGTCGAAAGATGTCTTCCCAACGACTAAACCATGCTATGAATATCTGTTTCGTCTCCGGTTCGAATTGAAACTCGGTTATTGAGTTCGCTATGCTATCCACAGAATTCGCATTTTTCTTGTCTTTTGTCAGTTGTGTTTGAAACGGTTGCGTTAACGTTTCAATTAGACGGTTCTGTGCCTGTAGAAACTGTTCCTGTTGCCTTCTAAGAATTTTTTCCAACGATGCAGGGTCCATGACGAAGAAAGGATATTTTACTTCTTTTTTTTTTTAAGAGGTATGTCCAATGGAGAAAGGTAATCTCATTTCGTCCCCAAATCTGTTATGTTTGCGTGAGTTCTGTGGACCGAGCAATGCATTTGTTAATTGGAAATAATTACCAAGAAAGCTTTTTAAGTTTACAGCATTTATTAATCACTAGATAAACTGAGTTAATACTACTCTACAAAAGAATTAGTGAAATATGGAGAGACGTTTGCCACACGTGTCCTTGTGTAATCCGCCATCTTGGATCTCTCTCTGTATTGCCACACGTGATGTCTGACGTCACGATGTCCAAAGCAAGTGTGATAACACTTACAATACTTTGGAGTTATCTACCTTTATGTTTGCTTCCAACAGTTGTAATAAATATGGCGACAAATATGAGGACAATAGTCCGAATAATGTAAATAGTGTACATAATATTCATCTCAGAAATAGAGACAGATAATGAAAGGCTGAAATGTTGTAATACATATGGCGACAAAGATGAGGACAATAGTCCGAAAAATGTAAATAGTGTACATGATACCTCTTCTCGGATTATAGACAGATACAGAAGAGCAGAAACGTTGTAATACATATGGCGACAAAGATGAGGATAATAGTCCGAATAATGTAAATAATGTACACTATATATTAGCTCAGAAATATAGACAGATACTGAAAGTCCAAAATGTTGTAATAGATATGGCGACAAAGATAAGGACAATAGTCCGAATAATGTAAATAGTGTACATAATACCTCATCTCAGAAATATAGACAGATACTGAAAGGAGGAAATGATGTAATAAATATGGCGATAAAGATGAGGACAATAGTTTGAATAATGTAAACAATGTACACAATACATTAGCTCAGAAATATAGACAGATAATTAAGGGCTGAAACGTTGTGATAAATATGGCGACAAAGATGAGGCCAATAGTCTGAATAATGTAAATAGTGTACATAATACCTCATCTCAGAAATATAGAAGGATAATGAAGGGCCGAAACGCTGTAATAAATGTGGCGACAAATATGAGGCCAATAGTCTGAATGATGTAAATAGTGTAAATAATACCTCATCTGAGAAATATAAACAGATAGTGAAAAGACGAAACGTTGTAATAAATGTGGCGATAAAAATGAGGACAACAGTCCGAATAATGTAAATAATGTATAAAATACCTCATCACCGAAATATAGACAGCACTGAAAGGCTAAAACGTTTAATATGACGACAAATATGAGGATAATAGTCCGAATAATGTAAATAGTGTACATAATACCTCATCATAGAAATATAGACAGATACTGAAAGGCCGAAACATTGTAATAAATAAGGTGACAAAGATGAGGAAAATAGTCCGAAGAATGTAAATAATGTACACAATACCTTAGCTCAGAAATATAGACAGATACTGAAAATTGGAAACGTTGTAATAGGTATGGCGACAAAGATGGGAACAATAGTCCGAATAATGTAAATAGTGTACTTATTACCTCATCCCAGAAATATAGACAGATACTGAAAGTCCGAAACGTTGTAATAAGTATGGCGATAAAGATGAGAACAGTAGTCCTAATAATGTAAGTAGTGTACATAATACATCATCTCAGAAATATAGACAGATACTGAAAGGCCGAAAGATTATAATAAATATGGTGAAAAAGATGAGGAAAATAGACCGAAAAATGTAAATAATGTACATAATACCTCATCTCAGAAATATAGACAGATACTGAAAAACCAAAACGTTATAATAAATATGGCGACAAAGATGAGGACAATAGTCCGAATAATGTAAATAATGTATATAATACCTCATCTCAGAAATATAGACAGATACTAAAAGTCCGAAACGTTGTAATAAATATGGTGACAACGATGATGACAATAGTCCAAATAATGTAAATAGTGCACATAATACTTCATTTCAGAAATATAAACAGATAATGAAGGGCCGAAATGTTGTAATACATATGGCGACAAATATGAAAACAATAGTCTGAATAATGTAAATAGTGTAAATAATACCTCATCTCAGAAATATAGACAGATAATGAAAGGCCGAAATGTTGAAAAAAATATGTAGACAAAATGAGGACAATAGTCTGAATAATGTAAATAGTGTACATATTACCTAATCCCAGAAATATAGACAGATACTGATGGGCCGAAACGTTGTAATAAATATGACGTCAAAGATGAGGACAATAATCTGAATAATGTAAATAGTGTACATAATACTTCATCTCAGAAATATAGACAGATACTGAAAGACCGAAACATTGTAATAAATATGGAGACAAAGATGAAGAAAATAGTACGAAAAATGTAAATAATGTATATAATACCTCATCTCAGAAATATAGACAGATACTAAAAGTCCGAAACGTTGTAACAAACATGGTGACAAAAATGAAGAAAATAGTCTGAATAATATAAATAGTGTATATTATATCTCATCTTAGAAATATAGACAGCTAATGAAAGGCCGAAACTTTGTAATAAATATGGCGACAAAATGAGGACAATAGTCTGAATAATGTAAATCCTGTACATAATATCTCATCCCAGAATCATAGACAGATACTGAAGCGCCGAAACGTTGTAATAAATATGGGGAGAAAGATTAGGACAATAGACTGAATAATATAAATAGTGCATATAATAGCTCATCTCAGAAATGTAGACTGGTAATGAATGGCCGAAATATTGTAATAAATGTGTGGAGAAAGATGAGGACAATAGACTGAATAATGTAAATAGTGTAGGTAATACCTCATCTCAGAAATATAGACAGCTAATGAAGGGCCGAAATGTTGTAATAAATATGGCGACAAAATGAGGACAATACACTGAATAATGTAAATCGTGTACATCATACCTCATCCCAGAAATATAGACAGATACTGAAGCGCCGAAACGTTGAAATAAATATGGGGACAACGATGAGGACAATAGTCTGAATAATGTAAATAGTGTACATAATAACTAATCCCAGAAATATAGACAGATACTGAAAGACCGAAACGTTGTAATAAATATGGCGACAAAGATGAGGACAATAGTCTGAATAATATAAATAGTGTACATAGTACCTCATCTCAGAAATATAGACAGATACTGATGTGCCGAAACGTTGTAATAAATATGGCGACAAAGATGGGGAGAATAGACTGAATAATATAAATAGTGTACATAGTACCTCATCTCAGAAATATAGACAGATACTGATGTGCCGAAACGTAATAAATATGGCGACAAAGATGAGGACAATAGTCTGGATAATGTTAATAGTGCACATAATAACTCATCCCAGAAATATAGACAGCTACTGATGTGCCGAATCGTTGTAATAAATATGGAGACAAAGATGGGGACAATAGACTGAATAATATAAATAGTGTACATAGTACCTCATCTCAGAAATATAGACAGATACTGATGTGCCGAAACGTTGTAATAAATATGGCGACAAAGATGAGGACAATAGTCTGGATAATGTTAATAGTGCACATAATAACTCATCCCAGAAATATAGACAGCTACTGATGTGCCGAATCGTTGTAATAAATATGGAGACAAAGATGGGGACAATAGACTGAATAATATAAATAGTGTACATAGTACCTCATCTCAGAAATATAGACAGATACTGATGTGCCGAAACGTTGTAATAAATATGGCGACAAAGATGAGGACAATAGTCTGGATAATGTTAATAGTGCACATAATAACTCATCCCAGAAATATAGACAGCTACTGATGTGCCGAATCGTTGTAATAAATATGGAGACAAAGATGGGGACAATAGACTGAATAATATAAATAGTGTACATAGTACCTCATCTCAGAAATATAGACAGATACTGATGTGCCGAAACGTTGTAATAAATATGGCGACAAAGATGAGGACAATAGTCTGGATAATGTTAATAGTGCACATAATAATTCATCTCAGAAATATAGACTGCTAATGAAAGGCCGAAAGTTTGTAATAAATATGGCGACAATGATGAGGAAAATTATCTGTATAATATAAATAGTGTATATTATATCTCATCTCAGAAATATAGACAGCTACTGAAGGGCCGAAATGTTGTAACAAATATGGCGACAAAATGAGGACAATAGTCTGAATAATGTAAATAATGTACATAATACCTCATCCCAGCAATATATAGAAAGATACTGAAGCGCTGAAATGTTGTAATAAATATGGGAACAAAGATGAGGACAATAGACTGAATAATGTAAATAGTGTACATAATACCTCATCTCCGAAATATAGACAGATAATGAAAGTCCGAAACGTTGTAATAAATATGGTGACAATGATGAGGACAATAGTCCGAATAATGTAAATAATGTACATAATACCTCATCTCAGAAATATAGACAGATACTGAAAAGCCGAAACGTTGTAATAAATATGGTGACAACGATGAGGACAATAGTCTGAATAATTTAAATACTGCAAAATACCTCATCTCAGAAATATAAACAGATACAGAAAGGCCGAAACGTTGTAATAAATAAGAGGACAATAGTCTGAATAATGTAAATAGTGTACATAATAACTCATCCCAGAAATATAGACAGCTACTGATGTGCCGAATCGTTGTAAAAAATATGGCGACAAAGATGAGGATAATAGTCTGAATAATGTTAATAGTGTACATAAAATCTAATCTTAGAAATATAGACGGATAATCAAGGGCCGAAACGCTGTAATAAATATGGCGACAAAGATGAGGACAATAGTCCGAATAACGTAAATAGGTTATATAATACCTCGTCTAAGAAAAATATACAGATACTGAAAAGCCGAAACGTTGTAATAAATATGGTGACAACGAAGAGGACAATAGTCCGAATAATATAAATAGTGCACATAATATCTCACTCCAAAATATAATCACATAATGAAGGGCCGAAACGTTGTAATACATATGGCGACAAATATGAGGACAATAGTCTGAATAATGTAAATAGTGTACATAATAACTCATCCCAGAAATATAGAAAGATACTGAAGCGCAGAAACGTCGTAATAAATATGGCGACAAAGATGAGGACAATAGTCCGAATAACGTAAATAGTTTACATAGTACCTCATCTAAGGAAAATATACAGATACTGAAAAGCCGAAACGTTGTAATAAATATGATGACGACGAAGAGGACAATAGTCCGAATAATATAAATAGTGCACATAATATCTCACCCAAAAATATAGACAGATACTGATGTGTCGAAACGTTGTAATAAATATGGCGACAAAGATGAGGACAATAGTCTGAATAATGTTAATAGTGCACATAATAATTCATCTCAAAAATATAAACAGATACTGATGGGCCGAAACGTTGTAATAAATATGGCGACAAAGATTAGGACAATAGTCTGAATAATATAAATAGTGTACAATTTATCTCATCTCAGAAATATAGACAGCTAATGAAGGGCCGAAACTTTGTAATAAATATGGCGACAAAGATGAGGACAATAGTCTCAATAATGTAAATCGTGTACATAATACCTCATCCCAGAATCATAGACAGATACTGAAGCTCCGAAACATTGTAAAAAATATGGCGACAGAGATGCGGACAGTAGTCTGAATAACGTATATAATGTACATAATAACCTCCTCTCGGAAATATAGACAGATATTTATGTTTTGCATAAAAAACAGATACCCAGAGACCGGAATATTTTGGTGTTTATTCCGCAAGAAGAAGTGTGTGTTGATCAGGCTTATTTGTTTTTTGCATATATGCAAATGTAGAAAATTGTTTATCATTTTTCTTGTTTTAACAAACTTATGCCTGCGGTTCTATATCTTAACTGTAGATATCATGATAATGAGTTAACGCTAATGCCCGAAGTCGGTGGAAAGGTTAGTGTCTGAACAACAGATATGTAATTATGAAGATGTGAAGAAATGATATACTTTTTGCCACCTATCAATGTAAAATAGTGTCCAAGATTTCTTTTCTGAAAATACCTGGAATTTTAAGTATTCGCTGCAGGTATCAGAACGTATTTATAACTCAATGGAGTGCTGCTGTCTGGAGAATGGATCGCAAGTCACCGAGTAGAATTAATTTCACATTCGTTCTGGGAAAAAAAAAACACACGATCGTGTTTAGCAGCATTTGAACTGCTGAACAATGTTAATTTATTTGGGAAAGATATTAGAATCAACGGAAATATTTACTGGAAACTAACCAGAAGTAAGCAAAAGTAGAAATACGTCGTGATAGAGGAATGTGTCTGTTAATCGGATTTATTTTACTTATACAACGAGACGTTCGTAAAAGAACTAAAAGTCCTATTGGGATTTATCATTAGAGAATTACAGATTTATTTATTATAAAATACGCAGATGGCACCGTGTTGATGGCAGACACAGAAATAAATAAGAAAATATCGGAAAGCGGGAAGAAAGTCTTTATAATTAAATGTAAGAAGACAGAATGTGTGGTCGTTAGCAAAAGGGGCAGTCCAAGATGTGAGCTATGAATTGGAGACGTCAGAATTAAACAAGTAGAGAAATGTAACTAGCTGGGAATTGTTATGGGAGATGACGGCAAATATGACCGACGGTGCAGTGAAATAGCAAATAATGCCTTTTAGAAGCTATTAAGAAACAGAAAAATTTCGTTATAAACAGAGAAAAGATGTGCTGAAATGCTATGTAATATTAATCCTCCTATACGGCAGTGAATACTGGCCAATATCCTCACAGATGAACAGGTGATTTGAAGGAACAGACATGTGGTTCTACAGAAACATGACTGAGAATACAGTAAGCGGAATATTTGAGCCAGAAGGAAGTTTTAAGAAAAAAGGAAAGCAAAAAGGGCGCATACCTAAAGTCAGAAAGAGACAGCAAAATTTTCTAGGGCTTATAATGAGGAAAGAAGGCTTGGAGATTTTGACACTCACAGAATATACTGAATGTAAGAGGAGTAGATGAAGCGCCTTCGATAATAACATGGGATGAAAAGCTAAAAGCTGAAGTTTCTGTGTGTTAGACGTTTGTTTTTTAATTGGGAAGATTCTATCAAATGCAAAATAAACAAAGAAAATGATATCTTTTTAATCCTTACATTTAGACAAACCTGTGCAGCGTCGTAACATGGTAATAATACTGGTTCAACATTTTACTGCATGGGAATATCGCATGACGTTTTGAAGCAGAAATTTATTGATTACTAGCTTAAAAGACGCCCTATATCGGGCGGCATTTAAACTAGCACTCGTGGCGGAATTTGATTGTATTTTCGGCTTGTTCAGGAGTTTGAGAGTCTTTTTATCTTTGCATATTCTCAGCATTTGAAGCTCTCTTAACTGCCGTTTGATCTGGGTTTTCATTTGCACGGGACTTCCTTTTCCTCGCTGCAGCCTTGGCTCTTTTGATTGCAATCTGGTCCTCTGTTGGAGGAGATATTCTTTGAAAGAATATTCAGGAAATATTTGTTTAAAACTTGTTTGGGAATCCCAATGCAAGATTATGGTTAAGAAGCTACCCACGTTAACTATTACAGTTGAATAGTGAGTTCGATACTCACTGAGTCGTTCTTAAGCATAGTTTTATAAGATTAGATCACTTGGCGTGGGATTAGATTTAGAATGTTAGTCTGGTAGACCATTATTACTGAATACGGATTTGGCTCCTCAATGAGCGAACTGCAGATTAGTCAGGTTCGCTGTTACAAGTGAATCGTACTCCTTCAAACCACTCAGCATTCAGCTGAGAAAGACGTCTGCAATTGACATGGTGGACAGAACCTTGGTGGATTCGCCAACAGTTTTCTATTAGAAATTGTCTCTATTTTGAAACAGTGAACATATGTTTCTGTAAAGGTTACATAGCTAATGGTTTTGCTTGATACGCCTGCAGGCCACGATAAAAATGACTCAAGTAAACAAATCAAAATCGGTATTAAGCATCTTTCATGGTTAAGTTATGCATCTAATATAATGAATTTGTTCTTAAACCATCGGAGTTTCAAGCTTATCCTGAAAAGAAATGTTAGCACCTAATATACAAGGTGTCCACAAAGTCATGTTATCTGAAACATAAAAAAGTAATTGCAGTATGAAGTATAAAAAATATAGCATCTTCCATTACGAACATTGGTATTCACTTCGTAATTTCCTTCAGGACGCCCCTTTGACTGACGTTTTTAGACTTCATATTGAGAATTACACCACTGAGGTTTCTTCTTATGTCAAGGCCGGCAGAGATGCTTTCGTTCCTTCTGTGAAATACCAAGTAAAACCTCAATCTTTTCTATGGTTCAAACCAGAATGTTCTGTCACTATAGCCCACGGGAAATACTATTTCCGGCTATATCAGCATGACAGTTACCATCACAACAGACGCCTGTTTGTGGCTGCACATAATAAATGTAAACGTTTCCTCGAATGAGCTAAGTGTCTGTTTTCTGAGAGAATGAGACACCCTAATGCATCTAAAAACATTGGCTGTCGTGATTTCTGGCGGCTCTGTAATAGTGTATTAATTAAGAGTGAGGTTTCTATTTCTCCTCTCTTCAATCAATCTGAGGTGATGACATCTTCAGATAAAGCAGAATGTTTTACTCGTAATTTCTCCTTAAACTCTACTCTTGACTCATTTGGAATCAATCATTTTCGAAATTGTCTAAAGATTTTGGAGACACCCTGTATATTCTAATCTTAAAAGTGGGTTAACTGAAAAGTTCATTCTATATTTGTAGAGAAAGTGAGACGGTCAGCATATTTTTAATAATGATCTCCAAGACAATCTTCTTTTGCATTATTCAAGGATATGTGCAACACAATAAAAGATTTGTCAATAATCAGCCAACGCTTGAAATATTCGAGGGATACATCCCTTTTAAATACAATCTTCCTTCAACCTAGTATTCTTGAATATATGTGAATGGACGTGGCTTATAGCAGAAGGTAATAGAATCATTTGCAGTTGCCTTCTATAATACTCATTGTTTAAAATAAAGGATAATAATTTACGGCTTAAGTATTAAGTGAAATAAAAAGATCTCAAAACGAATAAAGAGAAATACAATATATTGGATATGGCCCGTTGACGATTGCAAGAAAAAAGGGTCAAGAAGCAGGATTCGCTGCTACCTTACCATTTGTCCGTAAACTGAGGAATCAGCAATTATGTACAACGTCAGATTTCATGGTAACAAAATTATACAGTGAGAATTTTTGGCTTGGTACCGAGCAGACAATCTGATAAAAGCTGGGAAAGTTCTCTCATTCGCTTTTACCCTTTCAGCCACCGACAAGAAAACGGCAAATCTTTCCTGTTGGGGACAATAAAAATAGTCAATGCAGACCATATGCGTTGTTATTTGTTACTACAAGAAAACCTTTCTCCTAGTGAGAAGATGATCGATTTGACGTTCAGTAATAAATAGATACAGTGAGAGGTTGGTGTATTGACCTGAAGACAGTCTTGAAAACTAACGTAGTGACCCAACCAGTAAAATCCACCATGGAATAGCGAACGTAGTCGTCCAAACATCAGTTCGAGTCAGATATGATGTCGTGACAATGTTAAACCTTCTCCGGGGATTTGAAATCGGATTTTTCCTTCTCCCCTGACTGACTGCCACCAAATACTCGGGACCCCAGTGTGTTCTATTATTTAACCCATACCTTGAGTGAGAAGAGATAGATTCGTGCTTTTCGCAATGGAATTAGAGTAAAGTGAATGATAATGACTCAGTAAAATTTTGATCTTGAAATGCTAATTCTATTTTCCGAGATATTTACCGTCACGCCACTCACATATTCATTATTCAATATAAACAGTTGTTGATGACCTTCCTCATTAGTTATATAGCAAGAAACAAAATGTAGGCCGTGAGCAATCAATCGTCGGCATTATCAGACATATGATCTTCAGTTTTAAATATTCTAAACACAGAACCTGGAAAAATCTGGCGAATTGCCTCTTCTTTTGTTGCTGTTATTTTGTGTGTTCTATCCTTTCCGAACGATGGCTCTCCACTACCTCCTACCTTTCCTAGCGTTAAATAATGTATGTCTCCTTACTATCCCTTCAAGTCCATGTTCAGCCATTTATTTAAACAAGCTCGTTAATTAGGTTACTTGATGTTTTCGGCTTTCCCTTTGTGAGGATCAAGTTTTCCAAGTTCTCTTTCCTCATTATATCTCATGGAAATGTCAACTGTGACTTTGTCCTGTGCCGCATCCTGGGTATGATGATAAACTACATCAGGTGGTTCCATGCTCCTGAAAGCCACCCGAACATAGGCTTTGAGGAGTGTGGAACCATCTCTTAATTGTTGTTGTTCCCAGGTCAACCCTGACCCGAGGTGGTAGCACCTGTTAGGGTCCCAGCTATGGGCAAATAGTTAACCACTAAACTGGGGTGAAAATACTATGAAAGCATGAAAACAAATTTTTATAGTAAAATTACCAGCAATACATTTTCGAAAAAAAAAAATTAGCAGTAATATATTTAATTCTCGACAAAAACTCTATTGACAAAAGTATTTCAATGAAACCTGATTTCTCACAAATAGATATTCTACACACACGAACTCATTCTAAAAATATTGTTGGCATTAAATAACCCATTAAAACAAAATGAATCAAACCAAATCTTGTCCTGTGCCATTACTGTGACATCTGTATCCTTAATTTAATTTTAAATAGGATGGGTTACGAGCAAACTCCTAATTATATTATTTAGTTACCCTATATTTTGAGTGCCTGTTGGGCCTTGGGTTAGATGAACACTAGTAGAATAATAGACCACAGCTTTCTGATCTTTCGTGAAGTTTTTGTTGTCCTAGACACGTTTGTGTAGTTAATGAAAATCTCTATTAGTCATGACCAATTCATGTTTCTGTTTACTTTGGGGTCGGAAATTATGACGCTTTGTAAATAATAATTTATAAAATCATGGAACACTTTCAGATTTTCCTGGTAGATAGAAGAAGAATGATACTATGGCTTAGGCCATTTGCGACTGGTAGGAATAATTCCAAGGAGGATATTAATCCAGAGACAGCTTAATGTAAAATACAGAGCATTATCATAATAATAATAATAATAATAATAATAATAATAATAATAATAATAATAATAATCAAGAAGAAAAACTTTTCGGTTATAATTTATTTTGTGAATATCTATATATTCATCTCTTAAGACAGAATTTTTTTTAATCAATGGAGTCCATTTATTAAAAGATTTCGATCTGAAGAGATGAATATATAGAGATTTTCACGAAATAAATTATAACTGAAATGAATCTTTATGGTTTTCTTCTTGCTTACACACACACACGCACGCACGCACGCACGCACGTGCGCGCACACACACACACACACACACACACACACACACACACACACACACACACACACACACACACATATATATATATATATATAAAACTTTTACTGAAGTAGTAAGTGCAGCTTACACTATAGCTGTTGATTTTCCTTTCTTTTCAGTGTTGATCCAACCGGAGAATATTGTGGTTGCAGTAAGGAAGAGAAAGAAAGATATGAATAGAGCTATTAGTGAAATCATTATTTTATAACTGCGTACTTACTTTCCGGTCTTACAAACACAGTCAGATATAAAATCGAACCAGTAAGCCAAAATCGATTTCTAGCGTTTGTTATTTGTATCAATACCGCGTTACTTCCCTTAGGAAAGTCATAAACCCAAATCTCCCTACTCAACTTGCCTAGTGGTATTTCCCCTAGTTCACGAAGACAGTTTTATAAGTTTTTCTTATAATTCAGTATTTTCGACAGAAGTATTTTAGTCGACGAGAATGGCATTTACCTGGATATCTGTTTTACACACTTTTATTTACATATATACATTTCAGAAAGTAATAAAGTTTTCATCTGACAAAACCCACGACTTATGACAATCCCAGCAATAGGCAAGTACATTTTGATCTAGAACACACTATCTTTTTTATGGGTGAAGCGTTCAAATTTCATTATAACACGTTTCCGTTTGCTTCGTCACCGTCCTGCAACAAATTTCATGGGGTATTAACTGCTCCAAACGCCACAAATCATTTTAAAATATTAAAACGAGAAATTTACACACAATTCATTTTTTAAATTATTCTTTGCAAAAGTATATCTGACTATTTTACAGCCGTACATGCAAAATCCGACAATAGTTCAATTTGTTTATTAATTATTGTTGTGAATCTCATATTTTTCTTAATCAATAAATTGAAAATAATATGTACAGTGATTTAGTGAACGGGGTTTAGATGTAGCACAAGGTCACGAGTATTATAGAGGACTCGGCGAGGATCGATCCCACTACTCAGTGCCGCTCATTTGTGTCTGCGGGGACTGGACAATTTTTGTCCCTGGCCCGGGTGTACGTGCTCGGGATCCCAACATTAAACCCAAACTTGCGTCACATCACTTTTCAGTGGGGAGACGGGGTAAATACTTACTGTGTAATGGATCTAGCCAGACAAGTTGGTTAAACACTATACTATGAAGCAATGCCGAATGATTTCCTAAGTATGGCTTGGATATTGTTCATAGCCACACGTATGTAGCGTTCAGTGAGACTCACTCTTCAGTCGTAACTAAGATAGCAAGAAAAGATTGCTAACCATTGCATGTTAAAGTAGCCGCAGGGATTTATATGAGTCCGACTTAAATGTGGTACAAGGCCACACGTATGGCGGTACCCGGTGTAGATTGAACACATTACTGAGTCGTAATTGATACAGCGAGAAAATATTGTTAACCATTAGACCCCGTCGCAGTACCTGTAGCTTAGACGTGGCACAAGGCCGCAAGTATGGGTCATCCAGGAAGGACCGAATTCACTATTTTAGTCGTAATTTTTCCAGCGAGACAAGTTTGTTAAGAATTATGCCACATTGATTGATTTCTTTGTTCTCTTTCAGCACTTAGCAACATTTTAATAATTTTCCGGGTTATTTCAAGCCAGAAAATATTTCTAGATTGTAAGAATTTTTTTTTTTGATGTGGGGAGATAATAATTATTTACTGAGATAAGTCCTACTAATTAATCTATAGCAGAGGGAAGCCGTGGATTCGTAACTGTCCATAGTGTATTTGCACGTAAGGGAATATAACGATCTCAATTTCCAATTCCGTACCATTATCGCTTACACAACTTGCACATCCAAGTTTATAGCACCTGGTATTTCCAAGAGGCTACTCATCTAGGTACAACGTTGCTTAACTTCGGTGATCGTACGAGAGCCAGTGATTCAATGTGATATGGCCGTAAGCTCACACCAAATTAATGTGCCCATATATATATATATATATATATATATATATATATATATATATATATATATATATATATATATATATATTACTTTTCTATTTAACGTAGATCTTTAATTGGTTAATCAAGACATACCTAAAAGTCTATTTTTAATTTTGACCTTATGTCCCCCTACTGTCGGAACAAGGTAACACTTTAAATTTCCTTAAAAATCATTTAATGTCCAGTTACTTACTATCACCTGAAGAAGTACAATCATAGTATTGAAACATGAAAGCTTTTGTGTAGCGATTTCAACATTTTTTATAATCTCTTATAATAAAAATAATACATATATATATATATGTGTGTGTGTGTGTGTGCGCGCGTGTGCGTGTGTCTGTGTGTGTCATTATTCTTTGAGATTACAGGCATTCTATGAGTATTTTGAAACATATCACCTGTGTTAAGTGTGAACTACTCTATGTACAGGGGTCCATAAAGTTCGTGTGCACTTTAAATTTATAACTTTATTTGTATTTGCGATAGAAATAATCTGTAAAAAATGTTATGAAGTTTAATGTACCTAGTTTTAAGTATTGCTAAAATAACTAATGTGATTTCAGGCATTACTGTAAATCAATTGGCAAATGTTTTCCGTGAAATGTAAAATTGTATTACCCTTTGTATTGCTAATGATGGAGGACATGTGGAAACTTAAATAAAATTTCAATAAAACCTTAAAAAATATAGATTTACTTCTTTCTAATTCTTTTTACAAATTATTTCTATCGCAAATACAAATAAAGTTATAAATTTTTTAAAGTGCACAGGAACTTTATGGACACCATGCATTATAGAGGAAATTGAAGTTTCCTCAAATGAGAGAGTAAGAATGGATATACAAATCATCGTTTTTTCCTATGTGCATGTCCCTCCATGTCGTGAACAGTCATGGCCCTCTACAACTTCCTATCTCTTTCAGCTCTTAGCAACATTTTTATTTTGACTAGCCTCCCATCTACCATTCCGTTATTCATTCACAAAAGCTTATCAAGTAGTTGACCAATATGACTTTATGGACACTCTGTATATATACACAATTGTAAGCGGGGGTAATATGCTGTCTAAATAGTCCACCACTAACTTTATGGACCCCCTGTATTTTTATAAGTGACTGGTGAATATTAACCAACACCTTTATCCATTGTGCCATGTGTCCTGATAACTGACATCCATTAAACATGGCACGTAGAAGTAGAACAGTCTACCCCAGTGAACGAAATAAAGGGTTCAGTTCGACATTCCAACCACCTGAAGAAGGCCGGAGCGTACAACGGCGGAAACGTTGTAATAAATATGGCAATAAAGATGAGGACAATAGTCCGAATAATGTAAATAATGTACATAATACCTCATCTCAGAAATATAGACAGATACTGAGAAAGTTCTAGTTAAAAAGTTTACGATACATTATGATAAAAGAAGTTGAGAAAAATCTACCGCTCATATTGCTTACGGCCATATCACATTGAAGCACCGATTCTCGTATGATCACCGAAGTTAAGCAGTGTCGAGCATGGTCAGTACATAGGATGAGTGACTGTAAGCTTGGATGTGCAGGTGGTGTAATTGATAACAGCTCGGACTTGGAAATCAGAGAACAGAATTTTAATTCCAGTCGGGTTCGTTTTATCCACTTACACGCAAATACGCTTGAGAAATGTATGAATCCGCTACTTCTACCCCATATATGGGTTAATTAGTAACTGTAAATCTTTTTATTATCCCCCCCACACCAAAAAAAAAATTATATAATCTAAAAATATTTTCTGGTTCTCAATAACCTGCAAATGTTTGTTAAGTCGGAAAAAAATCAATCAATCATATTGACATATTGAAGGTGAGGGGTCAGGAAAAAGTTTCTAGTAACCTAACTAATGATTTTGTGTAAATGCATGGCAGAGCAGAGAAAAATAGTGATGACAAAGTGCTACATGTTGCTTGAACTACCAAAGACAGAAACGTGTAGAGAGCCGTGACCGTCTAACATCCTGAAAGGGCACGGCAGATAAAAGAAGAAAGAATTTAGGAAAAGCATGAACTAGCGATAAGTAAAATAACAGAACAGACTAGAATCTTTAGCCTTGGTTGGCAATCAGTCTAGGAGACTGACAACCAGATGGGTAATACACTGCTATCCTAGCTCTAGACACAAAGGTGTTGAAACCTAAGGTCCGAGCCATCTCAGCTAAGAATGTGGCCATGAGCGAAAACCTTCACCAACGCCGGGGAGCGGCGATCAAACTACCGACAGTGACAATGAACGGATGTCCCCTCGGTGATGTGCCGTGCTTTGAGAGACTATTGGACCTTAAACTCACAGCTGACCTCAAGTGGAACATGTACATAAGAGCTATCGCTAAAGATGTAGGTAAAATGGTCAGCTTTATGAACCAGTCCAGTAAGTACCTGATTCCACATGCTATCCTTTCCATTTATAAGAGCCAGATCAGGCTATAAATGGAGTACTGTTGTCATATTTGGACGGGGTCTGTCCAGACCGCACTCTCCAGCCACGATAGAGTTCAATAGCGTTTCCGAGTCCTTGTGGGTGACGAATTATTTTTCGCCCTTCAACCTCTCTCTCACAGGCAGGACGCGACAAGCCTCTCGCTTCTCTATTGCTACTTGGATGAAAACTGCTCGGACGAACTACATTCCTTGGTTCCGCTAGTTCTAACCCTCACGGCAAGGATCCGCCATTGTAGGAAACCATCCATATGCCCCCCCCACCCCGTATTCCATCGATGAGAAGTTCGACTCCAACAGCTTCTTCCGGCGAAACACTGCTCTGTGGAACCAACTCCTAAGAGGGTGTTTCTTCTCGGTCACTACAAACTTAACCTGTTCAAGTATAGTGTTAACTGTTGTCTTCCCCTGATATCCGAATAAACTACCTCTTAAGGTAAAAATCTATCACGAGTGGCTCCTGGGTCTTGTAAAAGGTGAACCTTATTGTAAAAAAAAATGTGCCTCGTAGGACAAGACAGAATGATTGGTTTGTTTTTTTACAGCTTATCAAACTTTGGGGGGTTATTTAAAGCTAGAAAATATTTTTCGATTATAAGAATGTTTTTGGAGATAATATTTATTTTATTGATAGAAGTGTTACTAATCAACCCACAGCTAGGCGGATAAGGGTATATGACGCAGCCGACTGGAACTGGAACAGAGTGGACTGAACTCACTATTCAGTCGTAAATGATCCAGCGTGACAAAATTGCTGGCCATTTCCCGCAGTGACTTACGAAGCGTAGCTTAAATGTGGCACATGGCCGCACGTATGGAGAAGCTAATGAAGATCGAACTCACTATTCAGTTGCAATTGACATAACGAAAAAAGCTTGTTAACCATTACACCATGTCGAAGTACCCGCAGTGATATACGAAGCGTGGCTTTGATGTACAAAGTCATTATTATGGGGCACCCAGTGAAAATCGAACTCAGTATTCAATCATAATTGATCCAGCGATACAAGCTGACTAAAAGTTATACGACATTGACTGATTGATTTGTTTTTTACAACTTAACGTTTTGCAGGTTATTTAAAGCCAGAGAAGATTTTTAGATTGTAAGAATTTTTTTCGAGATAATAATGAGTTACTGTTACAAATCCTTCTAATTAATCCATAGACAAGGGAGAATGTCGATTTCTACTTTTCCCAGAGGTATTTCGGGGTAAGTTAATATAACTCATCCGACTATAATTGGAACTCGGCTCTCCGGATTCTAATTACGATCCGTTATTCAATAAGCTACCCATACATACAAGATTCTAGCACCTGTTATTCTAAAACGGTCACTCATCTAGATATTCGCTATTCTCGACGTTGCTTAACTTGGCTGATCGTGCGAGAACCGTTGTTTCAACATGATATGGCCTTAAACCAAGGACGAGGTAGAAGTTCTGATGATGGTGGTGGTGGTGACAGTGATAATGATGATGATACCTTACACTGAATTGGGGGAATTTTTCAAAAAAACTTTCTTATTTTAAAAAAAATTCAAGTCAGTAAGTCCGTACTTTTGTGGTAATGTATTATATATATATATATATATATATATATATATATATATATATATATATATATATATATATATATATATATATATATATAAAAGTGAGCATTGAAGTCAACACTTAGAGGCGACAGGTTGTTTCATGCTAAACGCAATCGTGGCTTGACGATTGCGTCTAGCATGAAACAGCCTGTCGCCTCTAAGTGTTGACTTCAATGTTCACTTTTATATTTACACACGCTCTATCTCTGATATTGAGCACTTTATCCCATAAATATAGCACACCTTAAGAGTATATTTCTTTATATATATATATATATATATATATATATATATATATATATATATATATATATATATATATATATATATATATGTATAATAGGACAAATAGGTAGCTGACTGCAGTGGTATTGCTTTTGATTTTTGAGTGAATATGTTTCAGCAATCCCCAGTCTAGATATGAAGAGAAAAGAAAGTAAATTACATAATTTACATAATTTCGTCATTACTCTTCATCTTCACAAATAATTTTTCTCCTCGTTTTCCGACTGACTTCTTTTCGTTTCTCTTTTTTTATTATTTTTACTTGATATTATCTTCTTGTCTGATATCCAAACCTGATTTTTATACGACGCAGAACTTACAAAAAGCCTAATATTTACCCACCGATGGCAATTTATGGACGCTTGTCAATAACCTTCTAGATACAGATGTGCACTAATGTACGCAGTGAGGCAAAATAAATGTGCTTTCCATTTGCTGAGAGCTGGAACTCTGGTAGTTCGCTACAGGGAATTACAGCAACCTTCTCGCCCACCACTGAAGGCACCGAAATACGAAGGCGTATTGGAATCGCGAAAATTGCCTTCCAAAAGCTAAATAAAATAAGGGGAAACAGGAAAATTTACTTACAAAAAAAATGTGATGAATTGCGACGTAATATCAATCCTCCTATATGACAGTGAATGCTAGATAATTTCCTCGCAGATGAAGACGAAACTTCGGGAAAGACAGATACGGTTCTACAGAAGGTTACTGAGAATACCAGGGATGAAACCTGTGATGAAATAGGAAAATAGAAAGAATCAGAAAGAGACGGTTGACATCTCAGGGACATAAAATAAGGAAAGACGGCTTAGGGAATTTGACACTGACGAGACATACTGAAGGCGAAAGGGTGAAAGGGAAATAGTGAATAACCCAACGAACAAGCTTGTGCCACTGAAGAACAGAAAAGAGAATGAAAATGATAGTGAAAACACAAATATTTCTGAGATCTACAAAGGACAGTAGGTGTGCAGAGCCATAATCGCGCACATCCTGAATTAACGGGGTAAACAAAAGGAAGATTGCAAAGTATGATCTCCTTTAATTGTCCCAAATATTGAAATGAGAAAATAAACCCCTTTTTTCTGTCTATACATTGATATAATCATAATTCTCCTTCTCTCGCTCTCTCGCACCTTGTCAGTCGTTTTTAATGAAATGTGCTTGAAAGAAGGATTGCTGCCTAAATACACACACACACACACACACACACACACACACATATATATATATATATATATATATGTATGTGTATATATATATATATATATATAATATTATTAGTAGTAGTAATCTTATAAGTATAAGTGTATAAGTAACTACTCTCGTTTCGGAAAACCTTCGGTTCCTTTATTTGCAAAAAATCAAATCAATATCGAAGGAAAAAAGGTATAAAAAAAGAAAGAGCCGAGAACATGAACGCCTGTCGAAAACAATCGTTCAGCATGCAGGTACAAAGCCCAATGAAAAAAAAAAACCGATACGAGTACGCAACTAACTAAATAAAGTACTCAATACAGTAAGTAGAGCAGACCTAGTTAAACCTAGAGAGCCAGACAAACCTACCAAGGTTTCACCTAAGCGGATCGTCAGGGAAAGCTAGTGCCAGCCTACACTGACGATCCGCTTAGGTGAAACCTTGGTAGGCTTGTCTGGCTCTCTATGTTTAACTATATATATATATATATATATATATATATATATATATATATATATATATATAGCATAGTAGTCATAATTTGGCCACCTTTAGTGAAAAAATGACATAAATAGAGATCTAATCAGACGTCATTTCTGTTCACTCGTGCATTGCGAAATAATTGCTTGAGTTTTATCAGATGATTTATGTCCTGTCAGCCAGGAATCGAACCTCTATCCGTTTTTTTTTCTGTCTCTTGTCAAATTGGCATCGACACGTTTTTGCCTGTATAGACAATTTCCCTGGTGTAAAAAGGGATACAGGTTCGATTACTGTCGGTTGTCATAAATTATCTTCAGTAGGACTTCTCCATTTAGGTCGAGTGTTATTAATTACAATTTTTAATAAAAAAAAACCTGTGATAGGAACTCAAACACGAATACCCATAAAAGGTAAGATTTATATGAATAAGAAATAAAATTAAAAATTACTAATAACAACAATAATTACAAATAATTAAATTAATTATATATGCATATAAATAATAATAAATAAATGCAACTATGCAAATAAGTTATTTATAAAAATTTATCAAAAAATACTAATAGTAAAGATAATAATAATAATATATTATATGTTAAAGACGTCTGACCAGGTACCGTATCAGTAGTCTTTAATGAAACTTGTATAAATGACGTATTACCGGCCAAATGCACTATATATATATATATATATATATATATATATATATATATATATATATATATATATATATATATATATATATATATATATATATATATATATATATATATATTTGAAATTATATATTTGGGCAGCAATTGTGCTTATATACATGTTTCGTTTAAGGTGACTTAAATATATATATATGTTTCGTTAAAGATGACAGACAAGGTACAGTGTTTAAGCTTTTTATTTCATTTTTCTTGTGTAACACTAGAAAAATGAAATAAAATGCTTAAACACTGTACCTTGTCTGTCATCTTTAACGAAACATACATATCTATCTATCTATCTATCTATATATATATATATATATATATATATATATATATATATATATATATATATATATATATTAAAAAATACGCATATAGATACGTTTGGTGTGCGACTCGAGTTTCATTGGTTACCCAACTCGTCGGGCACAAGATATAGATTATTATTTATTTAAAAAAGGATATAGATGCGATGCACATGGGATGAACGCTGATTCATAGTTCAAAATTAAAATAGCACAAAAATAGTACTAAAGCAATATTAGGGCTTAAGTTCAGGAAATTCGGTGTAGGCATGAATCAAAAATTTAAAAAAAGAAAAAAACGGGATAGAAATACGTTTAAAATTTAAAAATTGAAAGATGGATGCTGTTCGGAAAAATAGGTTGACTGTTGAAAAGGGAGGTAATTGGTGTATGACCTAAAATAAGAGCGGCCAGAAAATTTAAATTTGGAATTAATTTTAAACGCAAAGCGGCTTATCCAGGGTTACAGTATTTTAAGAGAAACATTTTCCTATGCATACAAGTAGACATAAGCTCATTCCGTTTATTTAGTAGTTTGAATAATTAATACTTTTTAGGATGAATAATTTTTCGGGTAAACGTAGATTGCACATCCCCCCCGCCTAGGAATGGATTGATTTTTAGAGACCAATTCTCAATTCACGCTCTCTCTCACACACACACGCACGCACACACGCACGCACGCACGCACGCACACACACACACACACACACACACACGGTGGAAACATTTACGATTCTATTTAATTAAAATTCTTTATGCAAATTGCTTTAGACAAAGGACAAAAAATACTGCAATATTATCCAATACAAATTTTACCAATTTCAGATTAGTCGTTGTTACGTTAAAACAATTTTAAAATAGAACAAATTTAAAATTCAGTAATTAACATTTTAAAAAAAATGTTATGTTACTCATTTAAAACTAGCTTAAAGTTCGCCATACCGAGCGTCAATTAAACTAGCTCCTGCGTAGGGATCTTGATTGGGCCTTCGGCTTGTTCAGGAGTTTGAGAGTCCCTAAGTCTTTGCATATTTTCAGCATTGGAATCTCTCCTGGCAGCCAGGATACGGCGATAGGCAACAATAGACTACAGAATTCAAAAATGATCTCTGCATTTAAGTATTGCATTAATAATTTAAGCTTACGTTTTAAAAGTTCAATGATAATTCTTCTGTCGCCACTTTATTTAAAGACAATTTGATGTACGTAGGTCCTTACTTTCCGTACAATTATTTTTATTTCACCTTCACTGAATTTCGTAATAATTTCAATTATTCCCAAATTTATTTCCAAATTTATTTCCCAAGTTAAATAAAAAATCACGTAAAAGAATCGCCGAAAATAATCGCATTAATGAAAACTTGGGAATCCCCTGATATCAAGTGGAATGCGTATAGACAAACTGTCGCTTAATATGTTGGAAAAATTGCCGGTTCTTTGTACCACTCCAGCAGGTACTTGACATTGCAAGCTCTCTCTTTATAAGGGTCATGTCGGACTAAAAATTAGTCCCGGGTATGACGATAAACTACATCTGGCAGGGACGTCTCTGATCAGGAGATTGCAGATTTTGAGGTGCGTGGAACCACCTCTCATTTTCTGTTCAACTCTACCTTGATCCGGGGCTGGTAGCACATGTTAGGGTCCCACCTATTAGCAAATAGTCAACCCCAAACACTATGAAAGTATAAAAATGCATTTTCTAGTAAAAATTCCAGCAATACATTATTATATCAAAGATTAACTACGATACATATTTATAGAAGAATCACCAACAGTTCATTTTTATAGTAAAATGAACAATAATATATTTATCTGTAGTTGAAGCCATAAAACTATATTCAAAATATTTAGATTTCGGTATCAAATAGCCCATATAGATTGATGTGCCGCTAAACAAAATCAACCAACCAATATGAAAGAACTCTTAAGCTATATAATTTCCTACAATTTCTTGAAAAGAACCCTGTATTCTAAAATATAACTTCAACAAAAGTACAACATAAAGACATAGACATAACTACCTCTAGTAACTATGTCCACAGAAACGTGTATATGCCCAAAATCTGTATATCATTTACCAGTAGTTAATACACACACACACACACACACACACACACACACACACACACACACACACACACACACACACACACATATATATATATATATATATATACACATACATATTGTTATGGTCCAGGTTCCTTGTACCACGGTAATGGTCCAAGGTAGAACCAATGAAGAATAACTGGAACACAGGTATGGAATAACACAGATATATTACAAACAGATTATGTACAAAAGAAGTAGAAGTGTTAGTAATAACAATCAGGTTAGGTTAGGGAGAACTATGTTGTATCGAAGTATCACTATTCCAATGTCTTACAGTAATCGTCTGACGCGATTCTGTCTCTGACTGACTGACACTGACTCTGTGTCTGACTCACACTACTGCTTCCTCTTGAGGCGCAGTATTTATGGTGTACGGGATAGTCCATTACTATTAAGGGTAAGTTCCCATAACACCCTCCTTCCGGAGCTTCTGCGTAGCAGGGGTTTTCAATATATTTTTTCTTTGGATCTATTTCCAAAGGTTCTGTAACTTTTCTTTTTCGAGACGATTTTCTTGGTTCTGGCATTGTTTGCGGTCTTTTTATATCAAACGTATCGAAAATCGTGTCCATTACCTCTTCTTGAGGTGGACCGTTAGCGTCCTGTAACAGTCTTTTCCTTATTTGGTTTACGTGTCTTCTGTGTGAGAATTTTTGTCCCTGAACTATGTAAACCATCTTGCCAATTCTTTTCTCAATTGTGCCTTGCTCCCAGTAAGATGTGTTATTTTTATAGGCTTTAAAAAAAACTTTTTCTCCTGGGAGGAATTTTCTTTTTGGTGCATAGGACTGTGTTACTTGTTTTGTTTTACTTGGTAGCAATTTATCAGATCTGATCTTTCTAGTAAACATCACTTCTGCTGGTGATAATGTTGATGGTGTAGAATTATTTGGCGTAATTCGATATACCTGAAGAAATTGCTGTAATGCTTTCTCCGTAGGCACATCGTAGGCTTTTCGTGGCGCTCTTTTGAGTGCATCAACGAATCTCTCCGCCTGCCCATTTAATCTTGGGTGATGAGGCGGGGATTTTATATGTTTTACTTGATAAATTTCGCAAAATTCTTGGAAATCTGCTGACGTGAATTGCGTTCCATTATCTGTGACTAGGCAATCCACTACACCAAACCGAGCGAATAGCAAGTGGAGGCAATTTATGGTCGTTTCTGAAGTAGGACTTTTGCAACTAAACACCTCCGGCCATTTACTATAGCTATCCACAATGATTAAATAGTAGAAGCCGTCAATTGGTCCTGCATAATCTGCGTGTATTCTTAACCACGGACGATCAGTCTCTGGCCATGGCTTATGTATGATTGGCAGTGCTTTGGCTGCTAAATTACAACCCTTACACATTTTCACCATCTGAGTAATATCCTGGTCCATATTCTTCCAGTATACATAGCTTCCCATTAGCGACTTCATTCTATTTTTACCAGGATGGCCCCTATGGAAATCCTTTAAGATCCACTTTTGTAATGTTTTGGGAATTACAACCATTTCGTTGTAAAGTAACACATTGTCGCATAGAGAAAAACTGTCCGAAATTTGCTCATTTTTTCTGCTATTTTTGCTTTTGTTTCATTAATAAATTCGTCGTTTTTGGCTTCATTTTTTATGTCTTCCAATGTGACTGGGAGGTTTCTAACTGTACAACATAGAACTGTCCTAATATCTTCTTCGTTTCTTAAGGCTGCGATTACCGTATCTTCCAATGGCTCTGTCTTTGATGGTATAAGTCTCGACAGACCATCCGCATACCCGATCTTTTTCGTTGGCAAATATTCCAATCTGAAATTATAGTTCAGAAGAATCGTTCTCCATCTAAGTAACCTATTTGCAGTGTAAACCGGTAGAACTTTTTTCGAACCAAAAATTGTTTGTAGCGGTTTGTGATCCGTCTGCAGAGGAAATTGTCTACCATAGATGTACCTATGAAACCTCATGACTGCGAAGATAATTCCTAGAGCTTCTTTCGCTATTTGTGAATAATTTTTCTCCGCTGGTAGCATTCGAGAAGCATGTGAGATGGGTTTTATTGTCCCATCTGGCATTTTATGTAATATACACTCTCCGACTCCGTAGGTGCTAGCGTCACTAGCTACAATAATTTCTAATTTGGGATCGTCATGTGACAAAAATAAATCTGAAGTTAACATTTTGATTATTTCGTCAAGTGCTTTTTGGCATTGATCTGTCCACTGCCAAACTTTTTCTTTCTTTAGCAGCTCGTTCAGTGGTGCGAGAAGTTTATGCATTTGAGGTATGAATTCCTGGTAGTAACTTACTAATCCTAGAAAACTTTGTAGTTTTGTTATGTTTTTAGGAACTGGCATTTTTTAAATTGCTGTTGACCTTTCAGGGTCTGGTCGTCTACCTTCTTGTTCTATTATATGGCCAAGGTATTTGATTTCCTTCATAAAAAATCGCACTTATTTTCTTTTACTTTGAATCCATAGCTTTGTATTCTTTTAAATACTTCCTGTACATGTTCTCTGTGTTGTTCAATGCTTTCGCTATTAATCAATACGTCATCCAGGTATGCAATTGTATACTCTAGTCCGGCAAGCATCGTATCCATTGTCCGTTGGAATATAGCCGGCGCGACCTTAATTCCAAAAGGTAATCTTTGGTATCGCTACAGTCCTTTGTGTGTGTTTATGCATAATAGTTTTGAACTTTCTTCATCGACTGGAATTTACAGGTACGCCTCACTTAAATCAATTTTTGAAAAATATTTTCCGCCATTTAATTTAGTGAATACTTCTTCTGGACTGGGTAGAGGATAGTGGTAGTCCTTTATTCTGCGTTCAAACCTGTAGAAAAATCAGCGCAAACTTGAATTTCCCCTGATTTCTTTCTGACGTAGACCGTCGGTGCGACCCATTTACTGTATTCTACTTTTGTCAATATGCCAGTGTTCTCGAGTCTGGTTAATTCTTGATAAATTTTTTCAATTGACGCAAACGATACGCTCCTTTTTTTTCTTGAAAATAGGCTGAACGTTTTCCTTAATTTCGATATTAGCTGCCATTTTCTTACATCTTCCTCGGCCTGCTGAAAATACATCGGGGAAACCCATTTTTAGTTTCTCTTTTAATTTGTCTGTCTCGGCTGGTAAGCTTTTTAAATTTTGGCAGTACGTACTTATAGGTAGATCCCACAGTTCGAATTTTTGCATCCAGTCCGTTTCGAATAGGTTTTCGGTATTTCTTAAGACGTACATTTTTAGTTTTTTTGTCATTCCATTAAATGTTATGTTTGTAATTACTTCACCCTCAAATTTTATCTTTCTCCCCGTAACTGATCTAGCAATTTTATCCGTTTTTAACATGTCAGGTTTGTTCAGTTTTCTCCATGTTTGTAGGTTTATGATAGTTAAGTCTGAGCCAGAATCCAGCTGTAGCCTAACTTTTCTGTTTTGCATTTCAACTTGTACGTATTTTCTTATGTTAGTCTCATCTGCTTGGCCAGTCTTCGTAATTCTTATTCTGCTTTTGTTTTCTCTTCTATTCCAACAGTGAGAACTTTTGTGGCCTATTTTTTTTACATGATAGACAAGTTTTAAAACGATAAGTACAGTCTTTAAACCAATGCCAAGTCGATAGCATGGACTGGTGTTAATTTTTTTTATATTGATTTTTAGAGTTAGAAAATTTTGTTTTACCTGTCCTTGAGGGGGGTATCGGTTTGGTTTGTTTGTGAGGAGGGTAAGTTGGTTTGTCTTCGTACTTCATGTAATTGTGCTATGCCAGCTTCTGCTATGTCTTTTGAGTCTTTCTTCACACTGATGCATCTCTGGCAGTCTTCGGCTAGCTTTTGAAGTGTCAAATCAGTTTCACTCTCCGATTTAGTAAGGATTCTGCGTCTCATTTCCGCGTCTTTGGTTGAAACTAGACCTTGGACGTAAATTAAGCATTTGAAATTGTCCGCGCTTAGTTCTGATAATTTGAAGTCGTCACAATATTTGTTGACAATGGACGCGAAAGTTATGTAATCTTCGTTGTCCTTTTTTGTAAGGTTCATACATTTCCATCTTTTGTGGAATAATGAAGTATTATCGCTGAAAAGTTCTGTTAGCAGTTTAATGGCTTCTTTGAAAGTTAGCTCACTTCTTTTTCTGGGAAGGATATAATGTACGAATTTGGTATATTCGCATGTGCTTAATTTTCTTAGTAATAGACGTATTTTACGTGCTTCTGACCAATCTTTGCAATCAAATTCATATAGATCTTCGTACCTTCGGAAGTAGTTTGCAAAAGTTTTATCTTCGTCGGGTGCGTGCTTGAAATCTTCGATAGTTCTCCAAATAGCGTCTTGTGAGAGAACTGTTTCGTTCTCGGACTTTTGCTCCTTATTTCACATTACACGTAGCAATAATTCTTGCAATTCCAAATATTTCTGTTCGTTTTTTTGCTGCTGTTGAAATTGGATTTTGATAAGTTCCACAATGATTGACTTGAAATCTTCCATGTTGACGTATTTTTGTGTAACCTTATATTCTGTGACCTGTGTACACAAAGAAAAATTACCTTTGTTGCCAGTGAAATTGATATCCAAAAAGAAAATTCTTTTCTTTTTTTTTAGTTGTTCGCGCAGAACTAGTTTTTTTAGAGTTTACTCGTCGCCACTGTTATGTGCGACGGATAGCAAAAAAGATATGTCCTCCGCGTAGAGAATTTGTTTTTCTTTTGGGGTTTTCAGTGGGTGACGAATGTGAGAGGTAAATGAAAGCTCTAGAGAGGGGTAACAGACGAGAGAAGAACAGGAAGGCCTAAACGTGAAGGTGGGGATTCAAATTTAACAGAGAAAAGTTTTAAAGAGAGGAGTTGAGAGATTGGTCAAGTGCTTACAACATTATCATTCCCACCATGAAACGGGGATTCGAACGTTACTATGTTCTAGTTGTCTACTTGTCAAAGAGTTGACTTTTCTTTTCATAATACTGGCCTGAGAATGCGACTACAATGTGTGGCACTGTTGGAAAGTGTCTGAAAACTATACCACGATTTGATCACGCCAAATAATTCAATCTCTCGCAGACGTCCTAATGAAGCTGAGTGGCAATATAATCCACGAATTTATCTGAGCATCTATCTGCAACAATAACTAGCTATCCACCCGAGCAGACAAACATAGATAGGAGGTAGCAGCTAGCCAGTTACCTTTTGCTATATAATCATACTACTATTTACAAAGATGACCGTAGAGGTGGATAAGAACAATTGGTGGAATGCAGGAAAGAAGATTTTGTTGCTCAAATCTTCGGTATTTTGTGTCTGCAAATACCTCCGTCAAAGTCCCGGTTTGTACTACACAGTTGTTTTAGCTACAGGACTGTCCTAAAATTGGGTATATCTTGTAAAAATCTATTGAATCCTAATGTTTGTAACCATGATTGGCTATAAACAACAACAAATCGTCCGGTTCACACTCTTCCCCGGTCTTTTGAACAGGAGTAGAGGTTTATTCCTTGTTTCTTGTTTCCTATTTCATTACATTAATAATATATCAGAGTGATACATTTGATAACGAACTGTTCACTCCGACATCCAGTGTAAACTATATATGGTCGTTCTTTGTCATGGTAGAGGGTTTACTTGTACCAGTGATCCCAAGAGCGAAGCATCAGCAGTCCCAACACCTGTAGGGCCGTACATAACGTATGGTCGAATTCGAAGGACCAGACTGAACGTGATCAACCCCGGAATTAAACCCCGGATTAAACAAAGATCTACACGATCTCAATGGCCAAACCGGCGGAGGTGGGCAGCGCAACACAGGCTAGCGTAACCAAGGCGGACCTTGGCAGAACAAGCATCTGACATCCCGGTGCAACCAGGTTTGCCAGATCTTCCCTGTCTCAATCCGCTTTGAGCTGCGAGGGAGACTCTTCTGGCCAAGTGTGTGGGCTTCTTCGTCGCGTAGAATTGTCGACCAAAATCAAATTGACGCGAATGGCCTCGACAAATTTTCTTTGATTTACAGCCATCTTTGCCACCGCAACCAGATGAGGAAAAGGGAATAGGGAGAAAGGATGAAGATACAGATGCTCTGATGCGAGCGGCTGCCGACAACAAATCTGTTCAGGATACGGTTGCAGTTCATTATTTTAACTATTTTTCATCTTTCATTCCCAATAGACCCTTGCATCTTAGAGACATTATGGCCTTGCTTGAGGTAAATGGATTATTAATAAAACGCAGAGATACAATCAAACGCCTTTAAAAAGCTGGAAAAATCATCTTTTTATAATCTATAAATTATCGTAACTATTTAAACTTCTCCAGAGAGAATGAATGAGGAATTTTGGATTTGGAAAGGGGACACAATTGATCTAATATCCACATAAAAAATCTTAGTCAAAATTTAGTTCTCAGTTAATCGATTTTTCGACTTCTATTTTTAAACTGAATAAAATTTGTAAAAATAAAAAGATTTCGAATCTGTTTCTTTTATCCAACACAAATTGTTTTCCATAGCCAGCTAAAAATATTTCTGATTTAACGCCGTATCTGTTAAACGCCAATCCAAATCTAATTTTAAAAAAATGATGGCGATGGCGTCTGTGGGAGTGGAATCGAAATATACAGAGAGAGAAAGATTGGAAATATGTGTTTGTTATTTAAATAAATCTGTTTTGCAAATACAACTCAATGGCCTCTTTAATAAAATTACACATGGTTTTATTAATCTTAGTCCGCCGAGAAGTGGCTTTTTGGTGACCTTTAACCAAAAGTGAACTTTGTCTTTAAATCTGAAATATTTTTAGGTGATAAACTAAAAAAAAACAAAAAACAAAAAAACAAACCAATTCTGCGTTGAACAAAAACATTAAAACATCTCCGTTATTAGGAAAAATATATAATTTAAAAATTGGCTGTATTTTGGGGGGTATTCATACCCCAAAATATTTTATATATATATACATATATATATATATATATATATATATATATATATATAAAATGTTTTTGGGTATGAATACCCCCCCCAAAAAAATATAGCCAATTTATATATATATATATATATATATATATATATATATATATATATATATATATATATATATATATATACACTGGGTGTAAGAGAAAAATTGTCCAATTGTCAGATTAAGCTCGAAACTGTTGTGTCTTAAAAATGATTAAAGATATCTTACTGGAATTACCCGAGGTTTTTATAACACTACTGGACTCTACTTTGAGCAATAAGAATGTATAATTACTCTCCAAACTTAACAGAAGAATTGTGATGAAATCGCCCATGAACGAAAATGACACGTTTGTAATTAATTAATAATAGCTAAGGATCGGAAGCGCGTC
Organism: Acanthosepion esculentum; assembly: GCA_964036315.1. Lineage (NCBI taxonomy): Eukaryota > Metazoa > Mollusca > Cephalopoda > Sepiida > Sepiidae > Acanthosepion > Acanthosepion esculentum. The sequence goes on along the minus strand of OZ038485.1, from coordinate 122,577,277 downwards.
AAGTATTGAAATAAAGTTCATATATATATATATATATATATATATATATATATATATATATATATATACATATATATATATTATTCCAGGATCATTTTCCAACTTATTCAAGATGATCTTCGCCTTCACTAACCTTCTAGCTTCTTGTCCTGGTCTAACAAGGTGCCTCACAGGTTTCACGTACGTTTTAATGTTCAAGTCTTTTTCACTGCTCTTTGGACTTGCATAACTGAAACTCCTCCCTTACGTGCCAAACGTCTGATGGATTGAATTGGATATCCTTTAATTGATCTCCCTAGTTCTAAGTTAAAAGGATGATCCCTCTTCCTGTTGCGACCATCTGATCCAGTCTTCTCTACTAATCCCTCTTTTTAAAACTTATTCACTGTTCTTTGGATGGTATTTGAAGTGACTTTAAAGAGGGAAGGCAGAGTATGAATGTTGGTAAGATTACTGAAGGCCTGAATGATCTTTTTCCTCTCAATATTGATCATTTGATTTTAACCCGTTCAATTTCTAGCTGAATAACTCAAAGGACTTTTCAGTAATTTTTACGAAAAATGCTGTCAAGATGGCTAAATTTAACTGAAAACGAGGAAAAAGCGAAAATGAGTTCATTGGTTTCTAGATATTAAACATTTTGTGGGATGGACAATTATGCTGTTACACGATCTGGACAATTCCTTGGAAGAGTAAGTTCAACCTCTTTTTTATTCCTCGTATCGTTGAAAAAGGATACAGGTGTGTCTGAAAATTCAGACTTTAAAATCTTTTTCTTCGTGATTCAATTTAGTCAATATTGCCAATATTATCATTTTATTGGTTTGTTATTCCTCAAATTTTATTAACCGGTCTATTAAATCTACATACATACATACATATATACATACATACATATATGCATACGTATATATATATATATATATATATATATATATATATATATATATATATATATATATATATAGGTTTAGTTTACAAAAAACTAGGTAATCCGTATGGGTAGACCCAAGGAGGATAACATCTAGAGAGCTCAATGTAAATCAGAGCTAATAATTTAAATAAAAACAGACCACTTTAAGGTTCCATATAATAAATTATTTAACAACAGCCCTTTCAAAGGACCGCGGATCATCAGACTTTACTTTGGAAGTAAAGTCTGATGATCCGCGGTCCTTTAAAAGGGCTGTGGTGAAATAATTTATTACATGGAACATTAAAGTGGTCTGTTTTTATTTAATATATATATATATATATATATATATATATATATATATATATATGTATATATATATATATGTATATATATATATATATATATATATATATATATATATATATATATATATATATATATATAGGTACCACCACTAATTCGGTATAAATTTTCGACACTTTAAAATATTTTTTAAAAAATGAAAAAGCATTCTTGAATATTTGAATATTTCATTTTAGCTTTAATTTAAAGTTAAATGTTTATATTTACTATTTCCAGTCAGCAAAATATTCTGGTGTATTTTCAATAAAAATTATATAGATCAGAAACTCAACTTTTTGGCCGAATTAAGAAAATTTTCTTAAAAGTCACCATTTTCTTAATTGTAAGAGATTGGTAAACAAAACAAAATTATCTGTTTTAAAAATCTTCCAAAAATAAAATATATATTTGTGACACATTATTAGAGTAAAATTAGCAAATTTAACGTTAAATTAATGTGATTTGTAATAAATATTACTTATAGCTTAAAAAAGTAATATATAAGCATTTCTTAACGACTGGTACTGTTTTTCTTTGTCTTTATTAAGGTATCGATATCTTCCGAGGAGATGACATCTAATATGGATAACCAGAATTGACATAAATTTACGAAATAATTTTTTTCTTTTTAACTACTTAGTAATTTTTACAAATTAACATTTTCAGTAATTATGTAATATTTTATTGACTTTTAGTTACGTTTGAAGATGCCTTATGAAAAAATGAAAAAAATTAAAGTGCTATAAAATTTTCTTAAATTAATTTAAAAATTAATAACATATGAAATTAAAACAAAGATAACTAAGCAAGAAAATTAACACATTGATCTGGAATTTTTTTATTATAATTATTAAAATATTGTTTAATCATTAATAGTTAATAAACTTTAATTAAGGCTAGCTAGAAAACTTTTTCTATATTCTTCAATCCAAGCATATAACGTTTTCATAATATATATATATATATATATATATATATATATATATATATATATATATATATATATATATATATTACAGAAAAACAAAAACTGGCCTGAGCTGTATCATTTATCTAACGTCATTACTACCATTAATTATCAAAATGAATAAGAAAATAATGATTTTTCGATTTTTTCTGAAAGCTTAGCTTTTAAAACATTTAAATAAGTCTTATATGTGAAAAAAACAAGCAAAGAGCAAAAAAACAAAAAACAAACTGTATTTAAAATCAAAACAAAAATAATGTTTAGGTTAGGATTATATATGTAAAAAAAATATTCATCTGCTGAGAGGATCAGATAAAAAATCAAGAATTTTCAATAGTTAATATCTGACTTAACCACCCCGAAGATTTGATACACACACACGCACCCCTAAACACTTATATCTGTTTATATATTTAAATTGCGCAATTTATATATATTTATATATATATATATATATATATATATATATATATATATATATATATATATGTATATATATCTGTGTGTGTGTGTGTGCATATGTATATATATATATATATATATATATATATATATATATATATATATATATATATATATATATATATATATATATATCTGTGTGTGTGTGTGTGTGTGCATATGTATATATATATGTGTGTGTGTGTGTGTGTGTGTGTGTAATTCCGCTATTGAAATCTTATCATGTCCTTGCCTTTTGTCCTCAGAGTCTCTTTCGTATCTTCAGCGCATTGATAAAAAGTACCCATCATTTAAAAGCACGAGGCAATCTAATCAGCCAATGAAAACGCTCCAGTCTTTCACGTTAGTGAAATCACTTTGCTTATTAAACATTTTTTTTTTCAAGGCTACCGCGTGGGCGAAGTAGTAGTGTATTTCCCTGCATGGGACTGTGACCGTTGTTCAAGACTTAGTAAAAGACAAGGCCTTTTCCTTGAAAGTTGATCTTCTTCATATGGATGATGTGTCCAGACAATCTTACATTTATACGCCTGCGGTACAATGTTAATCTCATTTAATCTCATTTAATGTCAATTTTAAAAACTCTAGCCTGTTCTTAAATAGGCTCGTCGGTTTGAGACTTTCGTTCAGAAATATCTAAACTGTCAGCTCCAAAGAGCCGTTTTATCAGATCAATAATTAAAAATAGCTCCCAGCGAATGCAACTTGTAGGTTTTAACGAGGACAATCCTACTTCGAACCTCACGCTCGGAGGCTACATAAAAACAAACAAACAACTGTACTGAGGGCTAGCCTTGATTTTGTTTTTAGGTCCACCTACGTCACATCGTGGTGGATTCCTGTGGAGCACTCCCCTGATTAGGATAGATCACTTTTGTGTCCCTAGTTAATATGAATAAGAGTTGTTCATCGCTTGCTACCGGTCTCTTTTTTTGGTTATGATTCTAGTTGATATTCCGCACCGCCAGTTTGTTTTTGACCTCACTTTTTCATCTCGACTGGGTCAGCTTTCGTCTTTCCCTAAAGGCCGTATTTATTTTTTCCTTCCCCTCTCCCTTAGCGAGAGAGCTTTTTGATTTTCTCCATAGGCAGAATACAGCGGCCTCTCTATTCTGAGGGCTGCACGGGTCGAACTGTTATCTTTAATTTGTTTTGATATTTCAGTTTGTTTTTGGCGTTCACCCGCCCACTCATCGTCTATCAATGGATATTTATAGACTATTGTATAATCATGATTTTTTTAAAGTCATGGGGTGTGTTTTGTAGGACCCCTTGAGAATATGTGGTATTGTGGTATATGGAGGGTCGATTGGCGATACATGAGTTCTTGTGGTGAATGTGCCAGTTGTAACGAATGAATGATTCGTGAATGGATTAGCTAGGTATAAGATAGTAAATGAAGACCAGCCTCAATATATTCCCACTCTTCAGCCTTGTGCCAAAATTGTATATTTTATACAATAAATATCAACAAAGGACTGTACCAAATAACAGAAAACCAATTACTTGAGGACATCCAGTAAGAGTTACAACTAAAATGGATATGAAGTGGAACTCGATTAATGACGATATCGACGTTACATATTAGTTCAAACAAAAGGTTTGCAAGGAAACCTTCAATAATGCTAGAAACCCCCCCCCCCCCCCAAAAAAAACGATGACATTTAATGAATTTAAGAAACCTATATTCCTGAAAAATTGTTTTAAATGTAAGGTTTTATAAATTTAAATCGACAGGAACACTCGCTGCTCAGACAACGAATGGCGAAAGTTTCCTTATAAGGAAACGGCTAATATTACCGTACAGGTTTCATATTCGAGGAGCTTTGTTACATGTTACGGTCAACTATTTAATCTCGCATATCGTTACTAATAAAGAGCGCGGTTCCCCTTAGTTTACGCCTTGAGGCAAACTAAAAGAAATACTATGCACATGCAGGATATCGGCGATAATAACTCCACAGACATTCTGGGCATCTCGACGTGGTCTATGGTTTGTAAACTTGTCACGCTAGAAGAATTACAACTGAGTAGTGAGTTCGATCCTCAGTGGGTAGCCTATATTTTAGGCCTTGTGCCGCATATAATCTACGCTTAGAAGATCATTAAGGCATCTCGATGCGGTGTCAAACAGTTGTCGCTAGGTCAATTAAAACTGAATAATGAGTTCGATCCTCACTGGGTGCCCCATACTTTCGGCCTTGTGCCACATCTGAACTACGTTGAGAAAATTCAACATAACTCTCCAGAGATTTATTTATGTTATTACTTTTGAATTGTCAAGCATTCTTAGGAAAGACTAGCAGCATGGCCCGGCGTTTCCCGTGCTTGATTAAAAAATCCTACTCCTCATACAGCAATCGCTATCACTTGACTTAAAATATTTTTGCCCTTCCTTGCCTTAAATGGAGTGCTCTTTGCCGTGCTGATGTTGCTACATGACTTACTTCTTGCCTATCTCACACTGCGAATGTTTTCAAATCTCTATACTAAACATAAAATCTGTTACGAAAAAAAGAACTAAGCAAGATGAACACAAAACGATCATCTTTAAAATAGAACTCGTAACTGGAAATATCGAATGAAAAAAGAATGTTAACAACAAATACTTTTCCACACCCAACCCAGTTCTGCGTTGAGTTTAAGCAAGCGAATGAACCAACTGGAGTAAAGTGCCATGCAGATTTAAATTTTTCCCACTGGTGACGAATGCAGCTATCGATTCTTTTGCATGCTAGCATGCTAGTTAACATTCGTGTCAGTCAGCTGTTGGCTCTCACGCTGGCCAATAGAATCTTCCTGCCTATTCGTGGCAGCCAGCTATAGTCTCTCACTCTGGCCAGTAGAAAATGGCCGCAAACTACAGGAAAACTGCCGTAGAAGCATGAAAAAAAATCGACTATTTCCACTATCGATGGGAGTTGGGAAATGCAAAGTCGGTCTTGGCCTTCTAGCTAACTTAGAGCATGTGCATGTAAATGTTGGTGCAAATCAGTCGAAAATTGCGGCCGTGCATTCGTTACACACACACACACACACACACACACACACACACACACACACACACACACACACACACACCCTGCCTTTTATAGATAGAGATAACGAAATGGTTTCACGCTACCTTCTCCATGGTTTTGGAATTCAACGTTTACTTTCTCTTAGATGTTTGCCGCCAAGGCTAGAAAGGCCAGTCTATCACATTAACCTATAGATACGGGGAGAAGAGTCAGATTAAGGCTTTTCACAAGGGCATCAGTGGGAATGTGATTGCAATATACATGCACGGAATAATTATTTGGGGGCGATTTATGCTTAGATTTTGTGCCAAAACAAAATTAAACTTGTTTTTTAACTGTCAAAATTTCTGGGATGAGGAACTATCATTATTCACATTCGAAAGACTTCATCCTTGTTGTTTTTAACCTAAAGAATTAAAGCCTTAATTCGGGGTGTTGCGGCATGGTAATTGTGACTTCAATCCCTGGGCCGGATTATACAGACTCAGGTTCAGTGGACAAATGAGCTAAAAAAAAAATAAAACCATATATCCCTTGACGTGGCCATTTGATCGAGGACAATCGGTTCTGTTAATTAAATAAAAGTTTCAGTTCGAAATTCTCGAAAGGTTGCCTGGATCGGCAGATATCTTAAGAAGGCCAGGGGTCACCAAACGTTGTGATAAAAATAATAAAGATCAGGATATTAGTACAACTTTGAATAATGGAAAGAAATAAAGTTAAAGTAGGTAGGGAAAAATGTAAAAATAAATGTAAGAAGATTGTGTTGCGCCAATTTTCCATATATTAATGACACGTTAGCTTTCTTTTTACAAGATCAAAAACGTTGTCATGTAACTGGCTCAACCATCACACAGAGCATATGTTTCTTGTTATAAACAGTAAAATTATCAGTAATATAGTATTGACATTTTTTATCAGTAGTTGTAAAGGCCGTTATCAAATCACAATTCTTAACATCGTCTTAATTGCTGTACTTGTGGCTTTGTAGGATTTGCATTGTAGATAATGCTATTGACAGTTGACGGCATTTGAACGGGATTATTGGCCTGAATCAAAATTACATGTGAACTTTGGCCATTATCTGTAAAATACACGGATGATATTGTTGCTTAGGGTTGACATATGAAGCCTGATCGTTGTTCGTAATCGTCAGCTGGAAGCCGTGAATGTCTGTTGTCGTGTTGGCGGGTCCCACTGGCTGCAGGTTTATTTCTGAATTGTTGCTTCGTTGGAGGTCTACTTTATTTTTATTATAAAATCCCTGGCTATTATATTTCGATTCAATGTGCGTGTCGCGGAGCGGTTAGAGAGCTGAGAAATAGATAATCGGCCGGCCGAGTTCGAATCCCTGTCGACTGCGTTACATTCACTTCCACAGAATTGGCCTTGGAAAAGATACGAATTAATCTTTTTCCTGGGTTCTTTTTGCCTTGAGGTGGCAGCCCATTTAAAAGAAAGAAATCTCTGAATTCAAAACCAACTTGAGGAGGGATGGTCTCCGTCAGTCACCCTTACTTTAGACACACCTATAGAAGTAGTACATGTGATGTCTCGACGACCCTAATGAGGGATCTGATACTAACAGGTTTTTCTTTTATTTCTGCACATATGTTTACATGGTATATATACATTGGCGATTTTAAAATTTTACAAAGTGCTTATTGTTTTACTTTTCTCTACCCACTAAGAATATGACAGATTACGAAGTTTTAGGTATGACGATAAACTACATCCGGAAGCAAGGCCTCTGATCAGCGGATTGAAGGTTTTGAGGAATGTGGATTCATCTCTTAACTGCTGTTGTCCTCAGGTTCACCCTGACCCTGGATGGTAGCACCAGCTAGGGTCCCAACTATAGGCCAATAGTGAATCCCCAAACATTTATAGTAAAAATAACAGCAATACATTTTCATAGTAAAAAGATTACCAGCAATTTATTTTTGAAAATAAATTACCAGCAACACATTTATATAAAAGTAATTAATAATGCTTTCGAGGAAATTAAATTTCGGCATTAAATGACCCATAAGGAGTTGATGTGCCGCTAAACAAGAAAACAAACAAATTACGAATTCATAGTGAAATTGTGATAGTATGAAGTTTGATACACAAATGACTGTTATTACTGATTTTTTTGCGAAAGAAAAAATATCGAAGAAAGAGGTCATTGATTTGTGGTTCGGTTTAAAGCATTTTAGATATTTCGAAGTTATTTAACACCAGATACCGTTGCACAATAGAAAGGTAAACCTGGTTTTAATTTGCAAAGAAAGTCAAAAAGGTGAACATTGATTTGGTTTGCAATGAGAGTCAGAAATCTAGCCATAGGCTTGGTTTGTATGATATTCACAATCGGACTGGTTGTCATGGGAGTAACAAAAGGTAAACATTGCTTTAACTAGCACCAGAGTCAAAATTGTACGCATTCATTTGTGCTGCACAAGAGTAAAAAAAAAGAAAGGTAGGCATATATTTGGTTCGAAAGAGAGTATAAAAAATGTAGACATAAGTTTGGTTCAACCGAGAGTCAAACAAAGGTAGACATAGGTTTGCTTTGCACAGAGTGCAAAAGTAAGCATAGGTTTGACTTGCTTTAGAGTCAAACAGGAATGCACCGCTTTGGTTTGTACTACTTTCAAAAAGATAAGCATAGGTTTGTTCATGATAAAAAGATTGGAATATATCTGGTTTTAATTAGAATCTAAAAGGTAGTTTGGTTTTTGCCAAAGTCAAAAGTTTAAGCATACTTTGGTTTGCACAAGAGTCACAAAGGTAGGCATAGGTGTGGAATTTTTTAAGCGTTTTACCCCAAGCAAGGCGGGAAGCTACTAGCACGCAAGGGGTTACAGAGAGTTGGAGCGAGAGCAAAGAGGAGTGATAGAGGAAAGGATGAAGAAAATGATAGGGGATAGATCAAGGCATCTGGAGACGTCTATTGACATTATATTTGAATAGTTGGAGATTATAGCTATCAGAGAAACAAGAAATGGGGAGGGAGTTCCACAGGCGAGAATCGCGAGACATGAAGCTATTGGAGTAGAAGAGACGGCTACATTTAACAGTTTCGACAGTTTTGCACCAGATTCTAAATGGTAGGCATTATATTTAGATTACACTAGAATCCTAAAGGTAGACACACGTATGGTATTTACGAGAATGTAAAACGTAGACATAAGTTTGGTTTGAACAAGATTAAAAAAATGTAAACATAGGTTTTAATTGCACCTTTTTTTAAAAGGTAGACATATACTTGGTTTGCCTGACACCCAGAAAGGTAGACATTGATTTACTTTGCCAGAGTCAGAACGGTAGATATAGATTTGATTTGCATGAAATATAAAAGGTAGCCATAGATTTGGATGGCACGTGTATTAAAATGGTAGACAAAAACTTTGGTTACTGACAAAGTTAAAAAGGTAGACATTAGTTTGGTTTACCAGATTAAAAAAAAAGTTAGACATAGTTTTAGTTTGAATATGAGTCAATAAACCGTAAACGTAGGTAAATTAAATTGGTGATCGCTTTTCTGGCAGTTTTGCGCCTCTGCAGGTTGATGCTGTCCATGTATTCTTCATTCCGAAAAGGCATGGGGAATAGTGATTATAACAAGTTAAAGTAAATAATAGAACAATGATGACCAGCCTTCAACTTTACCATTTTTAGTTCTTGTGTCACATTTTCTGTAGTAAACAGGAATAAAGACAGCATATAAAGCAGCTAACTGATGAATTCCAGTGGACAGGAAACTTAATGAAGACAACCGCTCTCTTTCTGTGTGTGTGAATGTGTGTGTGTTTATTTACTCTACCTTTTCAGAGCGTTGGCGATGGTGGCTCTCCACAGTTTCTAGTCTTTTATTGCGTTTAACAAAAAACTTCTCTTTGTCTTTACAGAACGTGTTCTTCCCTCCATTTCTCGCTACTTTTTTTTTCTTCTCTCATCACATCTATGCACTCTGAGTGTAGAAGCCTCCAAGCCTTCTGTCCTCATTACCTGTTTCTGCTGTCCCCTTCTGATTATTAACAGTAATATCCTTGGAGTTTTGATAAAAGATCTTTGTTTCTGAAAATCCTATTTGACAAAATTCCTTCGTAAAACTAAAACATTTTACTCATTTCCTATCTGTATAGAAATTGTTCAAGTCAGATGCAAAAGAGAAAAAAATAAATGCCCATGCAAAGGAGATTTGAGAAGTAAAAAAATAGAACGTCTCCCAGAGAGAGAGAGAAAGAGAGAGAGAAAGAGTGGGAGAGAGAAAGAATGAGGAAGAGAAAGAGAGAGATTGAGAAAGAGTGAGAGAGAAAAGAGAGAGAGAAAGAGTGAGAGAGAGAGAGAAAAAAAGAAGAAAAGGAAATGTGAGAGAGAGTGAGAGAAAGCATTAAAGAGAGTGATGGAGAGAGAGAATGAGAAAAGAGAGAGAAAGAGAGAGAATGAGAAAGAGAGAGAAAGAGAGAGAGAAAGAATGAGAGAGAGAAAGATAGAGAAAGAGAGTGAGAGAAAGTGTTAAAGAGAGTGAGGGAGAGAGAGAAAGTGAGAGAGAATGAGAGAGAGAGAGGAAGAACATGGATTAAATGCCTCGGATCAATGTGTGTAGCGTGTATGATTTTGTAAGAATGTCTGATGATATTTTACGAATATGACGGACGTGAATCAAAGCCTGGGCGTTTCGTGGGATATATTGCTATATACTTACTAGATTCTGGCCATTTTCTGTCACTGTTATTCATTAACATCTTGCGGACGACGATGACACCAGAAGTTTGCTATTAATAGAAAGAGATACGGGGCTGTTCAGGTTTTCGACCATTCCCATATATTACGGCATATGCGAGAGCGAGAAAAAAAGTTAAAGTTTTTTAATTTGTCTTCGTCATTCTCAACAGACCAGAAGAAGACAGCATCTTTCCATGGTGTCTTTGGTTACATTGATTACAATTATGCAAATGGCTTGTGTCCAGTTGGACACGCGCCATCTCTTTCTCACTCACAGAGACACGCGCGCCTAAATATCGTTAGGATTTTAACACGCATCAGCGTGTTGAAAAAAATTTACTCATAAAAATATGTTAAGCAATTATTAAAAAATGTCTAGCAATTATAAAAAATGTCTAGCAATTATAAAAACATATATAGCAATGATAAAAATGTCTAGCAATTATAAAAACATGTCTAGCAATTATAAAAAATGTCTAGCAATTATAAAAACATGTCTAGCAATTATAAAAAATGTCTAGCAATTATAAAAACATGTCTAGCAATTATAAAAAATGTCTAGCAATTATAAAAACATATATAGCAATTATAAAAAATGTCTAGCAATTATAAAAACATGTCTAGCAATTATAAAAAATGTCTAGCAATTATAAAAACATGTCTAGCAATTATAAAAAATGTCTAGCAATTATAAAAAACATATATAGCAATTATAAAAAATGCCTAGCAATTACAAAAACATGTCTAGCAATTATAAAAACATATATAGCAATTATAAAAATGTCTAGCAATTATAAAAACATATATAGCAATTATAAAAAATGCCTAGCAATTATAAATACATGTCTAGCAATTATAAAAACATGTCTAGCAATTATAAAAATGCCTAGCAATTATAAAAACATATATAGCAATTATAAAACATGTCTAGAAATTATAAAAACATGTCTAGCAATTATAAAAAATGCCTAGCAATTATAAAAACATGTCTAGCAATTATAAAAAATGACTAGCAATTATAAAAACATGTCTAGCAATTATAGAAACATATATAGCAATTATTAAAAATGCTTAGTAATTATAAAAACATATATAGCAATTGTAAAAAATACCTAGCAATTATAAATATATGTCTAGCAATTATAAAAAATGCCTAGCAATTATAAATACATGTCTAGCAATTATAAAAAATGCCTAGCAATTATAAAACATGTCTAGAAATTATAAAATATGCTTAGCAATTATTAAAACATATATATAGCAATTAAAAAAAACATCTCTAGCAATTATAAATACGTCTAGCTATTATAAATACATGTCTAGCATTTATAAAATAATGTTCAGTAATTGTAAAAAATGCCCATTAATTATATCTGTCTATATTTCTGAGATGAGGTATTATGTACACTATTTACATTATTCGGACTGTTATCTTTGTCGCCATATTTATTACAATGTTTCGGCCGTTGTACGCTCCGGCCTTCTTCAAGTGGTTGGAATGCCGAACTGAACTCTTTATTTCGCTCACTGTCGTAGATTGTTCTAGTTCTGCGTGCCATCTTTAATGGATGTCATTTATTAGTTATCTCCTGTTAATTCCCCTCTCCAAGTTCTCCTTAAACGGGTATTGAACTCACACTCTTTGGGTCCTGTCAGTGGATCTAACTAACGCCTTTATCCACTGTGCCACGTGTCCTTGAGGACATCTGTGTATGAATTTCTGGGTATTATAAACCTAATGTCTTCAGCAACATTTTTTACCAGTGCTCATATTGCAATTTTTACTGTTATAATTGAATGTTTTTTACCAGAGCTCATATTGCAATTTTTGTTGTTATTATCGCTTTTCTCTGGCACTCCTTATTACTGGTTTCCATATTGTATTCATTTCTATGCTTGGTCGGCTCAGAAGATTTTTGTGGCCTAGCATATGTGCTGATTCCTTAAGTTTACGAATTTTCCAATGTGTTCTTTGTCTATGATCTCAACCTGGTCCCACAGAGGGCGGTGATTTCCCTTTTCTCTCTCTATGTGGTCAGACACGCCTGATTTTTCCACTTCCCCTCGTGTTACAGCTTTCTGGTGTTCTTGAAGCCTTACCTTAAGGGGGCGGACTGTCTCCCCTTTATATTTCTTTCCGCAGCTTCACGGGATAGGGTACACACAGTCTTTAGTCACGTTCTCATCTGTGGGGGAGGGGTCTTACTCGGGAGAGATATCGTCCAGCTTTTGAAGGTTGTCCTGATGTTATATGGACCGCAGATCCTTTGTATTTTCTCTGATAACGCCTTCCCATAAGGCAAGCAGACTGTTTTCTGCGTACTGTTGCCCTCCTCTTGTACCCGCCTATCCCAGTTTTTCTGGGCTGCTGCCATGTACCCAGGTTAGTTGTTATGTTGTCAGGTACTACTTATACTGAACAATATGTACCGTAATTATAAAATAATCTTCAGTAGTTCTAAAATATTCACTAATTATAAATGTTCACTAAATATAAAATAATATATAAAAATTGTGCACTAATTCTAAAAGGAATTTTCTACAAATTATAAAAGTATACAAAATCAATATTTTTCATCAATAAAAATTATTTAGTCAAAAAGTAATAAATCTTTGCATTCTAAACATGTATGGCGCCATCTTTCTTTGGGTTTGCCAATTTAAAGAACGTAGTTTAGTGTTTTTTTCCTATGCATCTATCACAGTCTGTTTTAGCTCTTCGTGCGGAATATTGGGTGCTGTCAGTGTTCAAACCTCTTGTCATTATTCCTCAAAATAATTTTCTATGGAATTGGAGAAAATCCAAGCTATTTCATAACAGATGAAAAGTGAACAGAAACCTACGAAATACTTGTCTTTGAGGAATGGGCAACTCACATTGTCTTGCAGTACTATCAAGTTTTTTTTTTCTTTCTTTTTTTCTTTTCTATTTTATTTATTTCTTGTTGGTTGAATCAAACCTCGGATCATAATTACACCGCCGCACCAACAAACAACCCTTTACGGCATCTTTCGTAAACCATAAAAAAGAGGAAAGGCTGGATATACCGGCCTGCCAAGATTGAAACACATTTCCTATGTCCAGGTCAAATTCTACAGGTCAGACCGCTTTTCAATCATCATCTCTGTCCACTAAAATTTGGCTTCTTTGTAGCGATTATGCAAACTTGCTTTCGGCTCAGCTCGCGTCACTGGATCAAAATCAATAGCCAAGATGTTGTCAGAGGAATATTTCGTTACTTGCTATACCTGGCTTATTTTTGTGCAATTTTCCAAGCGGCTTTTGTTGGATTTTTTAATGTCATATCTTCCAATTCATTCATTTGCATATCGTCTCCTTCTCCTGATTCGACGATTCTTCAAAAGGCTTCGGATTATAGTTGACAGACCGAAAATTTCCCAAATTTTGTGGAAGGCTTTACAGTATCCAGACGAGTCTTGGATTATTATCTTTACCTACTTTTGTCCCAAGTTGGTATGCCTTTTCCTTCTGGAACATTAAAGAACCATTCTTCATTTTCAGTGAAACTTTTTCGGGAAATAATAATAATAATAATGTTTAGAATTGTATTTTCTTTGAAAGTTTTTTATTATCAACACGTTTTGTTATTTTAAAATTACATTCGTCGATATGTCTACCCCACCAGCAATAATCCCGAGGAGTTAGTAAAAAAATATAAATTTCTATTTAAAATAAAAATTTATATTTTTCAAGTTTCTGATTGTTCGCTATGAAACATTTTGGCTCTGATCGAAAATTGAATAGTGAATTCTTCTCTCAGTATTAAATCGAGGAAGTCAAAGTAAGAAGTTATTTTAATTTTAAAATAATAATAATAATAATAATAACAATAATAATAATAATGTTTGGCACTTTAACTAAAGTATTCACACACATACACACATATATATTCCGGGGGTTGGGTACGTATGTATATATATATATGGTATTATCAGGTGGTCGACGACTAAACCGGTAGGCCAACTCCAATTTTTTTCGAATGAGGTGTATTGTTAACCACCCTGTAGGATAAAAATAAAGGTCTATCAAAGGGTGGAAGATCTCTTGACGAGTTAAAGACGAGCTAACTGGAGGTGATGTCTCAATAAAATCACCGTTGAGAAGGCAGTGGTAACCACTCAACCATCAATCTTAAGAAAACTCATAGCTTTTAACGAAACAGCTAATTTGACAAAAATTATATAAAAAAACATTCATTTTCGCAGTACTGTTATAATTTATAGGCGGAGTCTACATTCGTCCATATGCAAATACACAAACATATATATATATATATATATATATATATATATATATATATATATATAGAGAGAGAGAGAGAGAGAGAAAATAAAGAGGTTATAATGGTTCCAACGAGAGAAAAGTGTGTATATTAAAAAGAAGAGAGGTACCGCAAACTTTTTGGGTTGTAATGTGGATTTTTTTTTTTTAAATATTATCCTTTATTTTTCATAATTTTACAACACGTGTTTCTGGTCTCGCGACCGTCTTCAGGTAAAGAGTGGAGATTTCCACATATTAAAAATAATTAATTTTTTCTTTATGTTTTTCAATATTAAATATTCTCGATACGAAACATTCTCTGTTTTTGTGTTAGTAATCCGAATGTCTTTCTTGAAATGGCAGTGAAGAGTTCTACGTGAAGGGTCATAAAACAATTAAGGTTGGTTTGAGAAGTGATGAATTAGTTGTCGGTATCTGCATTGAGGGGCAATATGCACACACATATATACACGCATGCTGACAGAAACACACGAAAATGAAAATAGATCTAAGAACACACAACTAAGTCATCACTTCTGAAGCCAACCTTAATTGTTTTATGACCCTTCGCGCAGAACTCTTCACTGCCATTTCAAGAAAGACATTCGGATTACTAACACAAAAACAGAGAATGTCTCGTATCGAGAATATTTAACATTGAAAAACATAAAGAAAAAATTAATTATTTTTAATAATATGTGGAAATCTCCACTCTTTACCTGAAGACGGTCGCGAGACCAGAAACACGTGTTGTAAAATTATGAAAAATAAAGGATAATATTTTTTAAAAAAATATCCACATTACAAACAAAAAATTTTGCGGTACCTCTCTTCTTTTTAATATATATATATATATATATATATATATATATATATATAGAGAGAGAGAGAGAGAGAGAGAAACTAGAATCATGATAAACTTGCACTCATAAATTTTACATATGAACGCTGCTTGACGAGAAAAATGAACCTAAATTCTGCATAGCCAATGAAAAATAAATTGAAAAAAAATACCAGAATTTTTTTCTTTCTTTTTCTCCATAACCAATTCTCTGATAAAGATTTAAAGGCGAAACATGTTAGTGTGATAAACTTTCCTTATTTGTTCTTTATCCAATAACACACATACTCATATATAGGTTATATATTGAATATATTTTCTGTTTATACGTTATCTTTATAGATATAATTTATTTAAGTAAATGTTCTGTTTTTAATTAAACAGTATTAATGACATTTACCGGCAAGAATGTTCTAGAAATGTAATTAATATTGTTTAATTAAAAACAGAGCATTTACTTTATTAAATTGTAGCGATAAAAATAACGTATAAACAGAAAATATATTAAATATTTGTCGGACTTAATGCATTTCATTATATGTTGTCATTGTTTACGTTAAGGTACGTTTCGTGACCAGAAATGATCGATCGAGTAAAATAGTCGAAGATTGTGTGTTTAAAAACAGTAATTTGGACTTTGCTAACCAGATTCTTCTTTGTATCTAAATGGTACAAGCAGATCAGGCTAAATGACGGTTTCCGTATAGGAAGTTAGGTTCGATTCCTGTCGGAGAACGCATATTTTCTACGAAATTTCTCGAAAATTTAGGCCAGTAAATCTAATTAATATTGTTTAATTAAAAACAGAGCATTTACTTAAATAAATTGTATCTCTAAAAATATCGCATATATATATATATATATATATATATATATATATATATATATATAAAAGTGGACATGGAAGTCAGCACTTAGAGGCGACAGTCTGTTTCATGCTAGTGCAATCGTCAGGCAACGATTGCCTGACGATTGCATTAGCATGAAACAGACTGTCGCCTCTAAGTGCTGACTTCCATGTCCACTTTTATATTTACACACGCTCTATCTCTGATATTGAGCACTTTATCCCATAAATATAGCACACTTTAAGACTATATTTCTTTATATATATATATATATATATATATATATATATATATATATATATATATATATTATTAATATTGTTTAATTAAAAACAAAGAGCATTTACTTAAATAAATTATATCTATATAAATAACGTATAAAAAGGAAATATATTTTTAAATGATTGTCGGAATTAATCCATTTCATTCTATATATATATATATATATATATATATATATATATATATATATATATATATATATATATATATATATATATATATATATAGTCAAACATAATTTTAAGTTATGCAATATTTATAGGGTAAATGTTTACAATATATGGGATAGAGCGTGTGTAATATATATATATATATATATTAATTATTGCCTAAATCTGTATGACGAGGGGTTATCATTATTTACATGATGAAATATTCGTCTTTTTTATCAACCTAAAGGATTAAGGTTTATTTCCTGAATTTGATGGTGGAGTAATTGTGAGTTCAATCCCTGGGCAGGGCAATACTAAATAAGAACTAGACGAGATATGGAACGAGAACAATCTAACGTGGTAGATTAAATAAAGGGTTCAGTTCAAAATTGTCTCCAGGTTACCCGGAATGACATATATCCGCTGAAGTCCGAGGTTTCTATAAATAATTTAAATAATGCAAATGAACTTTACGAATTCTGTTTTTCGACAGTCACAATCATTATCAAAAATATTTTGATATACAATAATTCTTTGGGTATTTCCTGGCAGCTTTGGACGCTAGTATTCAAATAAATCCCAAGTAGGTCATGTAAAGTGAATACACGGGGCTAGATCTCACTGGAAAAGAACGGATGAAATACTTTTAATAATTCTTTTTACTATTTTGTACGCATATTAAATATTCTACATACATTTTAAAAAACAATCTTGTGTGGTAAGTTATATATATTTTTCATAATAATAAATTCTACAATATTGAATTTTTACATTGCAGCGAGTGGTATATAGTCTGTTGATATTATCTGATAATATTTCTCATATTTTGATATTTGCATTGTGTATATGATGCCATGATTGTTATGTGCACAAAGTTTAATACGTTTCAACAAGTAACGAGTCAACCTACGAGGGAGTCTGTTACTTGTATACCCAATGTAAGAATTTAATGTATTTTGATTTTTGATATTGGAGATGTTATCTTCCAAAGATATAAAATCTTATCTACCGCACAGATAGCACCAAATAAATTGCGACAGTCGAGAGTACTTGAAGAGAAACAGAACAAAATATGAACTTTGGACAGTTTAATCACAATTTAGATTCCGTTGTACAGCATATTCAAAAACTGAAAAATGCTAAAGATTAAACAGACAAAAATTTGACGAAATGGGTTTGTGCGATGGAGACGGTGCCAGCGTGGCTTACCTTTTAATGATCCCAGAAAGACCATTTCAGTGTGTAGTCGCGTCGATCAGCTTATGGAAACAATACAAGTGTAATGGATCTTCGGTGGGCTTAGGGAGACGATCCCAGTGTGCGGTACTGTTAATCACCTTAGGGAGATGATCTCATCGTCTAGTACCGTTAATTAGCTTAGAGAGACGATACCAACGTGAGGAACTATTATTCACCTAAGGGAAATGATCCCAGCGTGTGACACATTTGATCAGCTTAAGGAGACGGCTTCAAAGCGTGGTACCATTGATCAGCTTAGGGAGACGATCCCAGTGTGTGGTACTGTTAATCACCTTAGGGAGATGATCTCATCGTCTAGTACCGTTAATTAGCTTAGAGAGACGATACCAACGTGAGGAACTATTATTCACCTAAGGGAAATGATCCCAGCGTGTGACACATTTGATCAGCTTAAGGAGACGGCTTCAAAGCGTGGTACCATTGATCAGCTTAGGGAGACGATCCCAGTGTGTGGTACTGTTAATCACTTTAGGGAGATGAACTCATCATCTAGTACTGTTAATTAGCTTAGAGGGACGATATTAATGTGAGGAACTATTATTCACCTAAGCGAAATGATCTCAGCGTGTGACACCGTTGATCAGCTTAAGGAGACGGCTCCAAAGCGTGGTACCATTGATCAGCTTAGAGAGACGATCCGAGCGTGTGGTACCGTTGATCATCATCAACTACAACTGAAATTATTGATGTCCTTATTACTGATGTCCCCACATTTATGAGATTTCCACTTCAAGATCCTTATATTTTGTTAGTTTTTGAAGATCTTCAAAGATACATTACAATCTGCAGTAACTGCCACCATATCAATAAGGAAGCACATTTTGATCGTGATGTCTGGGCGATTAACTTTCCTTGTTCTGTCTGTGTGTAAAGCCCCATGAAATTGTTACAGGTCCTATCTCCATAACCGAGACTGGGTGGTATTCATACCAGGTTTCCTGTTGGCCCGTTCTATCATGCTGAAATTTTATATTCAGTGAGTGACAAAACTGTGTAACCTATTATTATTATTATTATTATTATTATTATTATTATTTTGGTTTCTGGTGTATACTCATCTCTTTCCGGGTCCCGAATAGAGACCTAAAGTCAGAAATAGCATCATGCATTTTCCACTGAGCAATTTAGAAAAAGAAATCACAGATATTGTACAGAGATAAAGCCCTTCATAAAGTGTGGGCTGTACTTGTGGGTACAATTTTTTGTATTTCTTTAATGCATGGGCTACCAGGGATTTCTTCAATGAGTGTGTTGGAATTTTTTTCAATCAATCGGAGGGCTCCAACTACAACTGGAATTGTTAATGTTCTCATGCGGCACATTTTTGAGATTTCGATTTCATTGTCCTTGTATTTTGATAGTTTTATGAAGATCTCCAAATATGCACTGCAGAGTGCAGGAACTGCTATATCAATAAGGAGGCACATTTTGTTTTTTCGATCTCTAATAACGATTAGCTTTGATTATTCTGTGTGTGTGCATTGTGTCCCATGAATTCGTTCTATCTCCGTAACCGGGTTTGGCTGGTGTTCATACAATTTTTTTGCAGTTTCCTTTCCGTAAGTGTTGCATATTTTCCAATGCAGATATTGGCCTACTTTGTCCTGAAGGATTTTCATATTCAATGGGTGCCAATACCGTGCAATCTGATACAAGATGGTCAGTTGTTTCTGGATATTTATCACAGAATCTGCATTTTGGACTAAGACAATTTTTCAGTATGCGTAATTGATAATTTCTACTTAGCAAGGATTGGCCCTGTGCAGCAAGAATAAAACCTTCAGTTTCAGCTTTTAACCCTGAACTACGTTATTATTATTATTATTATTATTATTATTATTATTATTATTATTATTATTATTATTATTATTTCTTATTTCAAGTCTACTTGTTGCAACTGTACTTAAATTGTACTTTCTAACTTTTGACGCATTTTAAAATATTTGCCTATAGATAGCTGCGTTTATACTATTTGCAAATATTACTAGTCATTTCAGTGACTAACAATTCTGTTTCTTTTGCTTGCCTACCTTATAAAAAGTCTCTCAAATATTTCTATTGCGTGTTTTTTCAAAATATTCTGGATAAATTTAAATGGAAAGCACTTGTAATTTCGATCTGATGAGACGGGTGTTAAAAACTTACCCGTTGAAATAAATTATAATTTATAACCGTGTTTTTGATGATGCGTTAAACGTTTACGGGACATTCGGGAAGAAGCGACAAGTCTCATATGAAGGTAAAAATATAAAATCGAACGAAACAGACGATAGCGTTCACGGAAATGAGAAAAACAGACTGTATTTACAATAAAAACTTCGAAACAGAATAATATATGAAAATTGTATTAATAATGTTTTTGTTAGTGTTATGGGAATTTTCCAAGGCATTTAACATGAAATACATAAAAAGGTGATTTTATACTTCCATTACAAGCACCGGTAAAGAAAAAAAAAGGGATTACTGAGATATTTTCATCTTATTCTTAACTGTTATAATTTCAATAACTGTTTTTTAACGACCTTTAGGGGTCTTAAAAATGGGTTATAAATTTGATTTAACCCTTTAACATTTTCGGCACACTCTGTCGGAGATATGAAAAGATATTTTATGCTTACAACAAACTGTATCCTTCTTGAACAGGTCACCGCTTCGATTTTTGTAGCAACTCACTTGTCCTGATAACGTTCGTCCTTTTCCTGTTTGACGTATCAGTGAGTTGAAGGAGGAAGGGATGCTGACACCGCTCCAATTCTACCTATTAAGTCCGCTTCTAAATCCGTAAACAGCCAAACTCTCTGGAACTCGCTGCCGATCTATGGCGTAAACGCTCGAATTCCTCCTTTTCTACATCTCTAAAGCGTGGCTAAGCCCATACGAGTCACGAGAGGACCATATATGGTCAAATTAAACAACTAAGTCACCCCTTCGTGTCTTTTCCTGTTAAATCAACCTTAAAAAATAGACAATAGTTAAAACGTCTGCTTATTTTCGACCTTTGTATACAATTTTTTTTTTAATTTTAAAATAAAATACAGTGTACCTAGAAATAAAATATACATATACATAAATATAAGAAACAGTTTCTTTGTATTATTCTAATTTCCAACACTTTCCCTAGAAAGGGAAATGCAAGAAAACAAAGTTTTTTTTGGCATTTAAAATTTTTCAAACATTCAATCTTGAAATATCAAGCATCAAATGAAGAAGGCCCTAAAGAAAGAAATTCAAATTTATAACAACGTTTCATTGTGAATTTTAAATATAAAATTGTTATAATATTATTATTTATAATATTATTATTTATAATATTATAAATTACTTCATTATAGGCCATTAAATCTATGTGTACTAATCGGAACACACTAAATACTTTATGTATATTATTTAGATATTTGATAGCACGGTAAACTGTACGGAGCTCCGAAATAGGTAAAGATATTTTGAGGGTAGGTGCTACCTTAGTCCTTGCAAAAATTACATTTTTATTAACTTCTTGAATAACATAAGCAACAAAACCATACGTGCTCTTAGACTTGTCGCAATATATTTATAAGCAGGAAGGTAGCGAATCGTCAAAGGTATTTCTACAAAAATTTAATCGTATTTAACTGCAATAAATCTTTAGCTAAAAGGGGCCAAGTTTTTGATGTTCTTCCGTGATAAACTGATCCCAAGATAATTTTCATAAATTTGCCAAAAGTATCCTTCCCTTAATCGTAACGGGTAAAAATAACGAAATGTTGTCGAATACGCTAGAATTCTGAGACAAAATCTTTCTTTTAATATCACTGTTGATATCTAGATAGTTGCACGAGATTTGTAATGTATCTTTAAATACTTTATATCTATAACCTAATACTTTGTCTAAATCACAGCCGTCATAAATATGACGAACGTATTTTTTTTATTATTTTTATTTTAATTTCCACATATAATCACTGAAAGTAGTAAATTACGACGTTCTCTGTTCACTGAACACAAGCTCAGTATAATTTTCATCACAGACCGAAAAATCTCCAAACTTATCGTAAAGCCTTGACCCTAAGAAAGATACTGGCCAGACATTATTACTGTGGTTGTCCTTAAGAATATCAACCTGGAACTCAGTCAGTTATGTGCCATGTATGATGCACGCTTAGGCGATCATGTATCTTCCGATAAATGACTGACGAGACAGATTTTTCCCGCAGTAGGTTGCCATTTCTTTCTGCAGTAGACCAGTTGCTATCAAAGTCTATAGAACTCGGTCTGTCCTGTTATTTACCCATATATGGGAGGAAAAGACAAGGATTCATATCTTTCCCAAGGGTATTAGCACGTAAGTGAGCGTAATGGATTCGACTGGAATTCGAACTCGGCTATCCGATTCCTCAATCCGAGCCGCTATTCATTACTCCACCGTGCCTCCACCGAACTAGCGAAGTTATTTAATCGTTGCTTGAGGAAGAAATCCTTTCCAACCCCGTGTAAAGTGTGAAACGTGTGCCCGTTTTTCAAGATCGCGTGCGAACACTAATTCCCTTCTCAGTATAGACGGATCAGTTTCCACAGTATCAGCAAGCTTTTTGAGGCCATATGGTTACTGGGTACAAATAAGCAGTACACATAGTTAATGGCCAGTCCTCCGGGTCCCTAGAAATCAACGCAGGTTTTCCCCAGGGAACACTTCTCAGGCCTACCCTCTTTTTACTTTACATAAATTATTTGCCGAAGTGTCATTTGTAAATATCTATGCTGATGATACAACGATATATAGCTGCACCTCCAAAACTCGTGATGACCAGAAATTGGCAGCTGATTTCTCTTCCGATCGAGCTCGAATAGCTCATTGGGGGAAAACCTGGCTGATTCCATTCAAGACCTCAAAAAACAAACTAGTTACATTCCATCGATCGGACCCAGAAATACCACCAGTCATAGTGAATGGTTGTTTTCCCAGGGAGGCCCCTTGCCTTGATCGACTATTAGGCTTCAAACTCAATCCAGAGAACAAGTGGAACTAGTACATACGATCCATCGTTAAAGAAGCAGGAAAATGGTCCAGCAAGTACTTGACTCCTCGTGCTATCCTCTACCTTTACAAGAGTCAGATTAGGATCTAGAATGGAGTACTGCTGTCATATTTGGGCAGGAGCTACACAGTTTTCATTTCCCGGTCGCGATGCAGCCCAAAAGCGTCTCCGTGTCTTTGTGGATGAAAAATTATTTCCACTCTGCAACCTCTGTCGCACAGACGAGATGTAGCAAGCTTTTCACTGCTCTATCGCTGCTTCTGTGGAAAGTGCTCAGACAAACTACATTCCTAACATTCACGGCTAGGACCCGCCATGCTACATGCATTGTGGCGAACCACCCTCATTCCCTGGGAATCCATTGGAGAGAAATGATCAGCTTTCTCGTGCCAACCGCTGCTCTGGGGGACCGATTCCTAAGAGGATTGCTTCCCGATCACTATAATCTAAACCAGTTCAAGTCTAGGTTTAAACATTATCTTCCCCACAAATTCGCACAAAATGCGCCTATTAGTGTGTAACCTTCTATCTTGAGTGGCTTCCGTGCCTTGTACAGGTCACTATATTACTATAAAAAAGTAAGTTAAGGGTGATGTCATCTGCAAGGGTCAAAATGAAAAGTGCCGTCTATTTATATGTGCTCTCTTTCTTTTCTTTTCTTTTCTGTTCTTTTCTTTTTTTTATACACACTTCAACAAATGATGTCCTATGGAGAAAGATATTTTACTTGATGTATGGTGTTTAATTCTTGATAATGACTGTAGTGTCAGTCCAAAGCACGCAAACATATAAAAACGAGCTTTTGACAGTTTAACATTTTTAATCTTGATGTGAAACACCTCAGTCAGAAGTTGAAAAGACAATAAGATTAATATATATATATATATATATATATATATATATATATATATATATATATATGCAGAAATATAGTCTTAAAGTGTGCTATATTTATGGGGTAAAGTGCTCAATATCAGAGAGCGTGTGTAAATATAAAAGTGGACATGGAAGTCAGCACTTAGAGGTGACAGTCTGTTTCATGCTAGTGCAATCGTCAGGCGACTCGCCTGATGATTGCACTAGCATGAAACAGACTGTCGCCTCTAAGTGCTGACTTCCATGTCCACTTTTATATTTATATATATATATATATATATATATATATACATATTAAACTTATTATATATATATATATATATATATATATATATATATATATATATATATATATATACCGGGTGTACATAAAGTCCGTGTGCACTTTAAAAAATGTATAACTTTATTTGTATTTGCGATAGAAATAATCTGTAAAAAATGTTATAAAGTTTAATGTACCTAGTTTTAAGTATAGCTAAAATAACTAATGTGATTTCAGGCATCACTGTAAATCAGTTGGCAAATGTTTTCCGTGAACTGCAAAATCGTATTACCCTTTGTATTGCTAATGATGGAGGACATGTGGAAACTTAAATAAAATTTCAATAAAACCTTATAAATATAGATTTACTTCTTTCTAATCCTTTTTACAAATTATTTCTATCACAAATACAAATAAAGTTTTTAAAGTGCACACGAACTTTATGAACACCCTGTATATATATGTATATATATATATGTGTGTGTGTGTGTGTGTGTGTGTGTGTGTGTGTGTGTGTGTGTACAAACAAGTTTTATTAAATAAACCAGTTTACAGATTCATGATGAAATCCAAAGAAAAATCTGTACTGTTCGTCTTGACCTGTAATCACAGCTTCAGCCACTTTCCCATTGGAGAGAAGTGAGCAGCTTCTTCATACGGTCCACTGATCTGTGGAACCACTGCTTTGTGGAACAGACTCCCTAGACGATTATTTCCCGATCACTACAGTTTTAACCAGTTCAAGTCGAGGGTTAAACGTTATCTTCCCCACCTATCCTCATAAACCGTGGTACTTAGTTTGTAACCCTTTAATTTGAGTGACTCTCGAGCCTTGTACAGGTGAACAATACTGTAAAAAAAGGCAAGTTAAAAGTGATTCTTCTATGGTCAAAATGAAAAGGAAGTGCTATGCATTTATATTTGCTCTCTTTTTTTTTTCTTTTCTTTTCTTCTTTTCTCTTTTTTTTTTTATTAATATAAGCACCTCAGTAAATGATGTCCTATGGAGAAAGATATTTTATTTCATTTGTATTGTTTCTTTTCTATTATAATGGCTTCTAGAAATTTGAGTCGTCCTTCGCAATGATTTTTTTTAATATCTTGGCGTCATCAATTTGTCTTATGTTAAGGGTATTTTTCAATTTAATTTATATTTAATATAATTTTTATTTATTTTTTAAAAATTTTCCATAGAAGCCAAATCACTTTTCTAGAACTTACACCGCTGATATTTCTTCTTTTTTTTCTTTTTTTTTTACTAATGTTCACCCTACACAAGGCCCAAGAGCCACACGAGGTAGAGGCTAAAAAAAGGAGGTTGTTGCCTGAACAGTAAGACGTGCAGTTTATAAAGATATGTGGGAAAGATAACAGTTAACTCAAGACTTGAATCGATTAAGATTGTAGTGATCAGGAAAGTATCCTCTCAGAAGTCAATTCAACAAAGTAGAATTTGAGGTAGTTGTCAGGTTTTTAGAAAAGAAAAAAAAACACTCATACATGTTAATGTAGGCGTTAATAAACAATAGCATCGTTATTTAAAACTTCAAGTATGTTTCGATTACTGGAATCCATGCTAAGCGCATTGTAGCAAACCACCTTCATTCCCTCCATATTCCATAGGAGAGAAGTTTAGCCGCTTCTTCGCGCCGACCGCTGCTCTGTGGAATCGACTCCCAAGAGGATTATTTCCCGATCACTACAATCTTAACCAGTTCAAGTCGAGAGTTAAGCGTTATCTTCCCACATATGCGCATAAACTCT
Source organism: Acanthosepion esculentum (assembly GCA_964036315.1). NCBI lineage: Eukaryota > Metazoa > Mollusca > Cephalopoda > Sepiida > Sepiidae > Acanthosepion > Acanthosepion esculentum. The sequence continues at coordinate 122,551,269 of OZ038485.1, read as the reverse complement.
GTGATCTCTACCTCGAGTTGCTTCCAGGCCTTTGTACAGGGTAAACATCACTGTAAAGAAGAAAAAAAGTTGTTTTTATTTATTGAGAAATCCATTGATATAGCCTTTTGTTAAAGTAGAACTTTGACCTTGAAATATCGTTGCAAACAATATTATATGTCTTAGAAACTTTTGTGTAATTGGGTTAACGCGCTCAGCGCGCCGAAACTGTATGCGTCCTTTTGACAGTAGTAAATATTCATAACACTTAATTATTTTCTTTTCAGATGAGGTCATGCCTTTTGGCGAAAATGAGGAGCTTTACAAACTGTTCCGTAAGTTAGGCAGTCGAGAAAGCAGTGTATAAAGTGGATCTTTTCACAATTTGATACATTTAACTACCATGTTGTCTTATCGGTCAAAGCGAGTGCAGAGAAGCTTTTGAAGATGAGACATCTCGAAAGAGCAGCTATTTAAGGAGGAAATGGTAAAAAAATAACCCCCCCCAAAACTAGACAAAAACGAAAAGCGGTGAAAGAGAAAACAAAAAGAAAAAAAAAGATATAGAAAAAGAACAGTGGGGAAAAAGTAAGAGAGAAAAAAAGAAAGGAACATTAACAAGAAAAGAGAAAAAAAGACTGAAAAAAAGACTGAAAAATAAAAATAAATTAATTTATAAACAAGAAAAATAAAAATAATTACGAAATAATAATAGTAATAAACAGTTTAAAGGAAAGATGACTTTAAAAATAAAACCAAGTAAAGCAAAGTAATAAATTATGGGATTGAAAAATACCAGTTAATAAAATTTAATCAGTTAAAAGTTATTTAAATTGGCGAGATAGGAAGAAGATAAAAAGAAAAAAAAAGAGAAACAAATTAAAAATAAGGAGAAAAGAGAAAGCGAAAAAGCAATAAAAAAACAAAAGAACGAAAAAGAAAGATAAGAGAACGAAACGAAAATGAAAGAAAAAAAAGAGAAAGAAAGGACAAAGAATAAAAAGATAAAGAAACGAAAGAAAGAATAAAAAAGAATGAGCTTATACAAAATGAGAAATAAAAATGAACAAAGCTGAGAAGAAATAAAGAAACATTTTAAACATTTTTCAAATTGTAAATACACAGAAAGAAAAACCAGGAAAAAACAACAGGAGGTTAAAGCTGAAGAAGAAGCAAAGAATAAAAGTAAGAAAAAAAAATAATAAAAAAGAAAGAGAAAAAAAGGTGACCAAAAAGGAAGAAAGAAAGAAAAGGGGAGCAAATGTAAAAAAAAAAACTGACAAAGAAAAAAAGAATGTAAAACAATAAACAGAATTTAAGGAAAATAAGATATTTTGAAAGACAGAAATAAAAAATAAAAATGTCTTCAACAAAAGCGAAACGTGTTGAATGAAAATATGTGACATAAAAATGAGAAAAAGAATGAATGAAAATATTTTTTTAATAAACAAACAGGAAAGAAGAAAGTTATACGAAAACAAAACAGGCTGGGAATGGAATGCGTTAACATGAAAAATGAACGAAAAAAAAAAACGAAAAATAAAAAAGCGAAAATATTTATAAATATTTTCAGATATTTGTATAATATTTAGATGTAATTATATAATATTTAATATTTCGATATAATTATATAAATTATATAATATTTAGATATAATCATATAATTATATAATATTTAATACTGAGATATAATTGTATAATATTTTCAAATATTTCAGATATTTTATTAATATAAACAGAAACAACAAATGAAAGAGTGTGAGAATATTCGACAAAACATGTTGAAGGCAAAGATAAAAATTGGCGTAAAAGAATTTCAAGGAGGAAACTGAAAAGGAAAAAAATTGAAATAGAAAGAAAATTAAAAAGAAAGACAATAATATATAAAAGAGTGGGAGATGGATGAATGGAGGGGGACAAGGAGATAGAGACAGCAAAAAAAAAAGTAAACTTGAAAGTGAAAAGGTAACTTATCCAACAACTTTTAAAGTTACATAAAATTGTTTTTTTTTCTTACACCGCAAAAGTAAAGAAAGAAGACTTCAAATAAAAATTCTGTTTCGCTAGTTACCTACTTATTTGTCTGACCCCTCCAAAACCGGCCCTATCATATAACTCACCGCCCACACATTACGACTACAACATACCGTCACTACTGCTATTACAACAATTGCTTATCGGCCGACGAATTACGTGTGTGTGACGATAGAGGCGAATACCTAAACCACGTGGTACTTTGGAAAATAGAAAAATAAAAAGGAGGAAATTTCTCATATTTTTGGATTTTACAAATATGACTTGGTATTCAATCAATTCAACTGGTACCATTAACAGGTAATAGATTGCTATCTGACTTTTTGTTTTATTTTGAAACTTAAAAATATTTATGTAATAATTGCAATCATAGAAAGTAAACCAGACACCGTATAATTCATCCAATTTCAATCGACATTTGCCAGATCTGTCAAGTTACAATAAAGGACATGAAGAAACTAAATAGTAATTTTAAAAAAAATTATATTTCTGTAGATACAACAATATAATAGGAAACTAGCATATTGTTTTTACCTTCAAAATACAACAAAAAACAAAAACAACAAAAAACAAAACAAGTACGCAGCTTAATCAAGAACTGATCTTTCCAATAAAGGTCAGTTAGCAAACCTAGTCTACCGTAAGTTACAAATTTCCATTTTTAGTGATTAAAGTTAACAAATAAATCTTATTTGTTTTTCCTACGTTTCCACATGATTTAAAACAAACAATCAATATTTTTCCCTTTTTATACGAGTTTTCGATGCAATTAGTCAGTTTAAATAGGATTCTAAACACGTGTATTCCAGCAAAGTGTATTGTTTATAACATTCAGTGTACGTTCGAACATTCTAAACCTTCAAATCGTTTTCCTTGCTGAATCACAAACGGCCGGGACTTATAAATAAAACTAAAACAGAAGATCTTCTTATTTGCTGTAATTGTCTTTTTCCCTGGTTACCGCCCGGCTCCAGAGATCAGTGGGTACCAAAACAAATTTAAAAGCAAGGATTCAATTGACGTTTTTAAAAATATACAAGAAGACCTTATTTAAAAAAAAATATCTGACTTTATAGAATCTTCATGCCCAACCCAATCCTCTAATCCTATTTGATGTTGGTTTACATTAACCTGAACTTAGTAATATGTATATATATATATATATATATATATATATATATATATATATAGTCATCCACATACAAGACTGTTTCGTTGTATCACAGCTCATCAGTGTGGATAGACATCCAATTGCTTCAACGAGGACTACACACACACACACACACACACACACACACACACACACACACACACACACACACACACACATATACATATATATATATATATATATATATGTAGTCCTAGTTGATCGAAGCAGCAAATATAGGTTAAATTAAATTCAAATTGTTGTAAGTAAAATTATAAAACTTCTGTGTACCTATCACAAGGTATAATTTATTTTAAACGTTTATAAGAAAAAAATGATTAAGAAAAGTTGATGTCCATGGCAGATTAGCACTTTATTAAATAAAGGTAATTGATTTGGTTAAATCCTAGTTTGCTTACGCGTCAAATACTGATTTGGTTACAATTAGTTTGCTTGTGCGGCAAATATTGATTTGTTAAATGTAGTTTGCTTACAAGCCAAATACTGATTTGGTTAAATAGTTGTTTACCAACGCTGGAAATATTGATTTGGTTCAATCCTAGTTTATTCACGCGATATATATCAGTTAAAGAATATTGAATTTTACATAACTCAATATTTCAAATCCCCCTTATTTCACTCATTTTGTTTTTTTTAAACATATTTCAAAGTATGAATGTTTTTTATTGTTTTATTTTCGAAAATCCATGTTAATATCGTTTGGAAATGGGGAAAAATTAACGAATTTGCCGGCTTTTATATCACACGATTACGCATGCTCATATATATATATATATATATATATATATATATATATATATTCCAAGCGTAGCTTAGATGTGGCACAAGGCCGAAAACTTAGCTTTGATGTGGCACAAGGCCGAAAGTAGATGGGGCACCCATGGAGGATCGAACTCATTGTTCAGTTGTAATTGTTTTAGCGAAACAAACTTGCTAACCATTACACCGTCACGAGGTGTCCAATATTGATTTTCCAAGCATAGCTTAGTGTGGCACAAGGCCTAAAATATGGGGCGCCAACTGTCAATCAAACTCACTACTCAGTCGTAACTGTTCTAGTGAGACAGGCTTGCTAGCCATTTCACCACCTCGAGTTGCCCATATATATATATATATATATATATATATATATATATATATATATATATATATATATATATATATATTAAAAACGACAGACAAGGTACTACGTTTAAGCTTTTTATTTAATTTTTCTTGTGTTCGAACAAGAGCTTTCTTTACAGGACAAAGGATGTGTAAGAACTGTCCAAATCTTTTATTGTTTCCGAGCGCTTCGGCTATACCTTTAGCCGTTATCAAGGATGATTCGATTTTTCAGCTTAATTGAGTGTGTGCGTTATGCGTATGTTTTAGTGTGTGGTAGGGATGTTTTTAATTTCCGAATACGGTTAGCACATTGTGGCCTTGTTCGTAGTTAATATTGTTAAGAGTTAGCTGTTTTTTTTTATTATTAAAGCTTCCATTATTTTTAATCATTTTGTGTGTATGTATGCAGGTATGCAGAAAAATAGGAAAGAACACGTTATATATATATATATATATATATATATATATATATATATATAACTTTCATTGAAGATGATTCATAAGGCACTGAGATTAAGTTTTTATTAATCTTTCTAATGATTTTTTCTGGACATGGTGTGTAAAACCTGTCCAATACACACTCTTTGTAGAGAAAAAGAAATCACTTTTACGAATGCAAGAAAAATTAATAAAAAGCCTAAGCGAAGTGTAAGGTCGATTGACTTAAATGAAAGTTGTACAAAAGAGGATTGTTGTCCAAATACAGAATTATATATGAAGTGATAGATTGTTTTATATTTAAGGGAGAGAAGATATTATTCATAGTGTAATCATTAGTTGATGACTGTCACTTTCATGACTAAACTCAATTGTCAGGCTACCGATTTTGTTTAAGTATGAAACTGATTGGCTTAATCCAATGTTGATACCTATGTGCTTACAGCTTGTGTGTACAGATATTGTATGTGTGTAAATATATAAATAAATAGTTAAGAAAATGCAACGGATAGAGGCCTTGGTTTCGGATTAGAACGTTAAATATCTTTCTTTACTGATTTTTATTGTTAAACCCGAATTTGTACCTCGCCTTATTAAAATATATAAAGGTATGGAAAAACCATCAACCCGATAATTTTAATTTGAAATTCGTTAAATTGTCGTCTGATTAAATAAAGGTAATATCATATATAGTTAATCTTAAAAATGCTGAAAAATAAAGTCTCTCCGAAATAAAGGTATTTCAGAAATAACAATAAAGATAGCGTCTGCAATAAACTACATCTTCAATGAATGACGATGAAGATTGATACTTGAAAATTGAGTTCAATATTCTGAAAGAAGAGAATGAAACAAAATCATTGCTTATGAAATTTGGGATTAATTATTTTCTAATAATGATGAAGTAAAATACATCTTCTTTTCTACGGAAACGCAATCGCTAAGAATATTTTTACAATATTTATTTTTCATATCATTATTGATCATGAAGATTCAAAATAAGATTCTCTAGATAATTTAAAAATTTTGTCTACGGTTTAAGAAGTAGGTGGGGCCAGTTTTCCATGTAAATTTATTGTAAATTAGGTACCTCCAGTAATTCGCTGAAAAAAGCGCATACCATAATGAAAAATGCCCCAAACTTAATAAAAACAAATTTTTATCCTCAAAATATTTGTTATTTTTAAGAGAAAAGACCATAGTATTTTTTAATTATTAAAAAAAATATATACTCCTTTTTAACACGTTCGAAATTTGGATGAAAATTCGTGTATTGTTTTGTGTGTCGACGGTGTAACAGAGCTGGTAATGGACATTTTCACACCGCCATTTCCGGTAAAATAACACAATAATTTGGAAATTCTTGCAAAAATCAAATAATTGTAAAACTATATAATTATTAAATTAGGTACGCTTTTTTTTGCTTTTATAAATGATATATAATTAAGGACATTATAGTCTAAAGAAAAAAGAATTTTCGATAAATAATGAATTATTACAAGAATTGTTTGCCTTTTTCTTTTTTTAATTATAAAGTTTTAAAAATGTTTTAAAATTCATCCAAACATCGGCAAAGTTAGGTTATTAAGTTATTGAGTGAAGAATATTTTCCCTCTTATGCTCATAAACTTTTTAGTTTTACTTAGTTAAAAAAAATAAGTATTTTTTTTTATTTTTTTAAGTATTTTTATTCATTTTGTGAGTTATATTTGGATAAAAAACATTTGAAAGGTAACTCTTTATTTTATTTTAAACTTAATGTTTAGTTTAATAATTTTTATACATTATTTCATTTACATTTGAAATTCGTTTCATTTTCTCATTTTATTTTTAACAGTAGTAGGTACCTCCACTAATTTACGATACCTAAGATTTAAAAATGAATTAAAAAAAAACAAAAATGAAAAAGATTTCTTGAAGCTTTCATTTTAGCTTTAATTAAAAGTTAAAGGGTTAAAAAATAAATTTTTACTATTTACTGTAAGAAGTATACTCTGGTGTATTTGAAACAGAAATCGTATATTGATTAGAATTTTTTTTGTTTTTTGTCAGTAAAGAAAAAACGATACAAAATCTTGCAATTTTTTGCAAACAGAAGTTATTTCTGTTTTTTCAAAATTTCGCAAAATACAATATATTTTTCTGAAACGATATTTAAGAAAAACATAGCAAATTTAAAGTTAAATTAATCCGATCTGTAACAAAATTTTTAAAACACAAAAAAATTAACCCACACTTCGAACGCGGTAGAAAGGATTAAAAATATTAGAGTAACCCAATAATTTATGAAATATTATTAATTTCAGAAATTTCTATAGTATTTTACATTTTATTATATTTCAATAAAATTTTAAATTATTGCTTCAAATATTTTGTTAATTTTAAAAAATTACCTGGTAGTTAAAAAAAACCCCAAAAGAATTCGTAAATTTATGTCAATTCTGGTCCACCATACTTAACCTGTCAAGGCCTTCGGCCGTCGATATATCGATGGAGACGTGAGAATAACAAGACCCCGTGTTCAAGAAATGCTTGTATAGCAAATTTTATGCCCTAAGTAAGTAATATTTGTTTCAGAACAGATTAATTAACTTTAAATATGCTAATTTTCTGCAAATAATGGTTCAGAAAAATTTATTTTATTTTTGCAAGATTTTTAAAACTGAGAATTCACTTTTGTTTACAACTATGTCAAAATGGTCGTTTCGATTGTTTTTTCTGGAAAAATGAATTGACTAAAAATCATTCTAATTTCTATTAGAAGTAAGCCATATTATTTTGTTTTCTAAAATTAGAAAATTTAATTCTTTAGATTTCAACTGAGGCTAAAAAGAAAGCTTCAAGAAAGATTTATCATTTATGAAAATACATTTAAACCTTAGGTATACCGAATTATTGAAGGTAACTATTGTAAATTGATCCCCTCATACAAACCCCCAAAAGTAAGTGAAGTAATACTACTACTATTATTTATAATAATATTAATTAACGCATAATAATAACGGCAATATTGTTGTTGCTATTATCATTATTGTTGCCATAATAATAATATAATTGTAACAATAATAATAGCAATAATAATAACAATAATAATAGTAAAAATGATATCAACAACAATAACAATAATAATAGCAATTCAAAAATAATAATAATAATAATAAAAAATAATAATAATGATAATAGTAATAATAATAGCAATAACAATACATACATATATATATATATATATATATATATATTTTAAGACATTTTTATGTTTATACATTCTTTTTTTTATAGATTGTATAAAGAATGTATAAACATAAAAATGTCTTAAAATAATTGTCAGACCTTGTCCATTTCATAATGTGTGGCGCCATTTGTTTACATTTGGATACGCATCGAGATATGAATATATGCGAGAAAATCATGGAAAATTGTAGTTTAAAACACTAAAATCGACCTTGCTAACCGAAACGCCTCTGTGGCGAAATCGGTAAAAACACGTCTGGCGATATGACGGTTCCGTATAGGATACAGGTTCGATTCCTATCGGAGGACGCATATTTTCTATAACAATTTCTCAGACATTCAGGCCGGTAAATGTTGTTAATATTGCTTATTATAAACAGAACATTTACTTAGATATTTGTATCTATAAAAAAACAAAAAAAAACAGAATGTATATACATAAAAATGTCTTAAAATTATTGTCGGACTTTGTCCATTTCATAATATATATATGTGTGTGTGTGTGTGCAAATTTTATGATGTGGGTGACGATGACTCCGAAAAAGAAGGAATGATGTTAGTAGGACCCGTTCCCCTGACAACAATAAGAGTGATCGCTGTATTCTGTCTTCCAACAAAATCAAGACGCTCTCTGGCTAGGGAAGAGGGAAAGGTAAAAAATTATGAGCATTAGATAATTCAAAAACTGACCCAGTCAGGATGAAAAGGGCGGGCCAAAACTAAATGGGCCAAAACAAACTTTATGAATTAGGGGGTCTTAAAAAAGAAAATCAAGTCTAACCCCGTTCGGCAGAGTTACCCACCTTTTGTTGAAGTCTGTCGATACCAGTTCTAATCTTCATCGTGAGCTGATGCTCAAAGAATCTGATCGGATCCTGATGGAAATAGCGATCGTTTATTCTAAGCTAAGTTCACATCGTTGGTAGTTTGCCAAATACGCCAAGCCCTATTTGAACGCTACGTCATTGAGAGCCGATTCCGATCCAATCGCCAGGTAAGCGAAAACTCAGGATAAAAACGTTCATGGAATGGAATGTGGACATTTTTATATATGTGTATACACGTGTTTCCAGGCTGGTGACGTTCTTGTGGCAAAAAGTGGTTATTATTATAATTAAAAAGTGGTTATTATTATTATTATTTTTATTTTTATTATTATTATTATTATTATTATTATTATTATTATTATTATTATTCCACGTATTATAAATTGGAAATAATTTCCCTTATGGTTTAGAAGTCTAACCATTGTAGTAATCACAATGCCTTTATATATATATATATATATATATATATATATATATATATATATATATATATATATATATATATATATATATATATATATATATATACGAATAAATAATATATATACGTAGACATATATATATATATATACGTATATATATATACGTATATATATACGTATATATATGTGTATACACATATATACGAATACATATGAATATATACGTATATATATATATACAGATGTATACATATATATATATCCGTATACACACATATATATATATATATATACGCATATATATATATATGCATATAATTATATATATATATATATACATATATGTATATATATATATATATATATATATACTTATACATATAAATATCAATGAAAGCAAATATAC
>OZ038485.1:122511654-122536654 GCA_964036315.1 Acanthosepion esculentum | reverse complement strand
GTCTGAGAATATGACTTGCTTCCATTGGTCTGCAGACCAGGCATTGTGATCTCTGCACCACTTCAACCTCTTTTGAATGGTGCGAGTGGAGAGAAGAGGTTTCCTCGCGGCGGCTCTTCCATGATATGCAGCCTTATGGAGCTCATAACGAACAGTTTTAGTAGAAACTGGACTATTCAGATGATTATTCAACTCTGTAGTTACTTTGGCCGCAGTAGTCTGATAATTTTTTTGCCACATTGAGTTTCAATGCACGTCGGTCCCTGCCAGTCCAGACTGAATTGCAACGGTTGCTATTTTTTCCCCTGTTTCTCGAATTGCCAAACAGTTCAGCAACCTTAGAGATCGAGGCTCTTGGCATGCAAGCTCCAACAATTTACCCTTTCTCGAACTCACAGAGGTCATGCATTTAGATTAAATTTTACTAAATTCTAAAAATAAATAAGACAAAGACAGTAAATTAGATCAATAAACGTATTTCCAATCGATATAACCTGCAATATCTTAATATAATAGGTCTTTGAAATATAGGAGTGGAATTTGCACCTGTTCCAATTATTTTGTCCAACCCCTATAGTTTTAAAATGTTTAAAATTAAAATTAAAAAATACTCATAAAAAAATTAAATTTTATTAATGAATAAATGTTGAATCAATCTCACTAAGCTAACTTTTTTTTTACTATACTTTTTTAAAAATTTACTTACAAGACGATTCTGCAAAAATAACTGCAGGATTAATTAATTTCAATTTTGACCATTGATGACAATTCCAGAACAAATAACTATAAATAATTTTTTTTCTATCCTCTGTCAGCTGCAATGATGTAGAAAGCCTTACATCGAAAAAATGTAAATAATAACAATACCTCACTTCAGAAATATAGACAGATGTTTAAGCATCATTTTTAATTATGAATCTTATATTCATCAAATTTTTATGGCATGGGGAGCGTTTTGTAGGTCTCCCTTGAGAGGATGCGGTATTATGGTGTATGGAGGAATGATTGGTGATGGAGGATTTTTTTATGGAGAATCTGAAAATTGTAAGGAGTGAATGGGTCGTGAATCGGGTTAGTTAGGTATAAGATAGATAGTGATGACCAGCTTCAACCCGCTCCCCCTTTTCGTCCACGTGCCACAATTGTATTTTATATACAATATTTATACAGATGTTTAAGCATCACGAGCAACACAAAGAGGACCCAGCGTGAAGATAGAATTGATCCCCGAAGACATCGCTAGATCGTTCTTCATATCACTGCTAAGATACCAAGTGCCACATTACTCAACTTATCATTAATATTCCAATGAATAGAGCGCGGAGCAGGGTTAGACCGGTACGAGGACAAGAACAGTTGTCAGATGCCAGAGAGTGCAATACAAATTTGAATATATGCACGCCTATCTTTCAGAGATTACACAATGTGATTAGAACCAGTTTGGCACGAAGGACTCCTTTGAAATTTTTAAAATGAATTATTTACACGGAAATAGTATTCAAATCATTTGTAACATGTACCGAAAGCACACAGCTTACATGCGGACAGATAAACTAGCGAATACACAATAACGGAACGATAAATACAAGGATAAGCGTTGTCACCGATTTATTTAACATGTACAGCGATACGATTCTAAAATGACAAGAAGAGCAACCTGGATTTTTCTCTCAACGAAAGTGGCCTTAACAACAGACAAATAGCATAGATTCTTATTGCTTTAAATGTTATATTTTTAGTAGATACACGTTTGAGAAGATGCGTTCATTTTTAAAAAGTGTGAATTACGTCTACCCGCCTATACACGTTTGGGAAGTTGCTCTCTTTTTGTAAACAGTGTGAATTACGTCTACCCGCCTATACACGTTTGAGAAGTTGCTCTCTTTATGTAAACAGTGTGAATTACGTCTACCCGTCTGTCATAACGAACAAAGTGCTGGGAGGGTTCGAACCTGCGTTCAGCTTTTTAGGGGAAACCACCGTCTGATCCGATGTGTTTTTAGACCAGTGATTCTCAATGTGTGCTTGAGAAATTTTTTGAAATGGGCCTAGAGTTTATCTAAGGAAAGTAGGTGGGCTTTGAAATTCTATTTTTCCCAATTTACGTAAAATTATGAAAGCACAACCTATTGATTGGAAGTTCAACTTGAAAGTACTGATAAATAGATAACAAGACCAGTCTTGTCATTTGTCAGAATTTCTTTTTTCTACTACATTTTGATTTTGCAAATGAAACGTATTTCCTGTTACATGGAATTTTTATTTGTGCTTATGTGGGCTTGAAAAACTGTTGACACCAAAAATGGGCCCGCAACGAAAAAAGGTTGAGAATCACTCAGACCGATTTATCTCAAAGTGCTTCACAGCTCATGAGGATTCAATTACAATTATGCTGAATGTACATCTGTCCATATTCGCTTGAAAGCCCTCATGGGTTTGTTTTCGTATCTGAAGCGTCAACAAAATAATTCTAAGGAATTAATAGGGAATTCCTTTCAATTAAGGCTCTTTTTTGTTAACACGATTCAAGGATCAAACCGGTAGATGTAATTCATCCTCTTTAAATAAATAATTATATCTACTCAGACAGGTGTATCCACTAAAAATACAACTTCTACAGTAATGAGAAATAATATTGAATTAAAAATAAAAATCCTTTAACTCCTTGGATTACATTCTATTGATGGCAAATTCAGATTTAAAACTAAAATAACTATTAGTCAAGGAAGTTGATAAAAAACATTAACCAATAACTTCAAGAACTAAGGAGAACCGCTGATCCTTCTCACTATAGGTCTATTCGCCAGAATCTATCTTACATGTTTATAAGTCTCCCATTCGCCCTTGATTTGAATATTGCTACCCCATCTGGTCTGGTGCTTCTACTATGTATTTAGAGATTCTTGATAAGATCCAAACAGGAATTTGCAATGTTACTGGTCCTGACCTGGTTTCTCGGCTTAAGTCATTTTCCCAACGCAGTAACGTAGCTTCCATGTGTGTCCCCCCCCCCCCAAAGACTTCCATGGAAATTGTTTTGATGAACTTTCATCTCTGGTACTAAACGTTATGAATTTAAGCGCAGTGCAAGATTGGAAGCAATTTTTATGGTTTAAAATGGCTAGATTAAACCGTAAGTTCTATGCTAATAGCTTCTTCTTTCGCACTTCTCGCTTGTGGAAATCTCTTACGGCTTCTTGCTTCTGAGTCAACAGTGAATTTTAAAAATATATGTGCAATGTCAATCGTTATCTTCTGTTTTCTCAATTCCTGTTCTTTTATTGTTCTCTCTCCTTAATAGTTTTTCTCATATTATATCTCATTCCTGCTCCTTAGTGGCTTTATTTCCTTGATTAGGGTGAAATAATTATAAATATATATATATATATATGTGTGTGTGTGTGTGTGTATGTGTGTATATATATATTGCTCTGCTTTTAATTAAACAGTATTAATTACATTTACCGACCTGAAATATTCGCAACTCTTTATACAGTAAAACTATGAGACCTAGTTGCCAATCTAGTACTGACCTTACATTCGTGTGCTCGAGGAACTAAGGAGGAAAGGTCACCAGAACAAATGCCATAAAAAAAACATGATTAGGAGTAAACCATGAATTATAATACAAAATTCATGGTTACTGCCAAGAAGAACAAGACACGGTTTTAGGTGTGAATTGTTTTTTTGATTGGTTTGTCTTTTACGGCTTATCAACCTTTTGTAGGTTATTTAAAGCTAGAAAATATTTTGGTATTGTAAAAATTATTTTGGAAGTAGTAATGAATTTATGATACAAAAATACTACTATTTAAGATACAATTCCTATTTTTTATGATACAAATACTACTATTTATGATACACGTCCTACTATTTATGATACAAATCCTACTATTTATGATACGAGTCTTAATATTTATGATACAAATCCTAGTATTTATGATACAAATCCTAGTATTTAGGATACAAATCCTACTTTTTATTATACAAATCTTAGTAATTATGATACAAGTCCTACTATTTATTATAAAAATCCTAGTACTTATGATACAAGGCCTACTACTTCTGATACAAATCCTAGTATTTATGATACGAGTCCTAATATTTATGATACAAATCCTAGTATTTATGATATACGTCCTAGTATTTAGGATATAAATCTTACTATTTTTTATACAAATCCTACTATTTATGATACAAATCCTAGTAATTATGATACGAGTCCTAATATTTATGATACAAATCCTAGTATTTAGGACACAAATCCTACTATTTATTGTACAAATCTTAGTAATTATGATACAAGTCCTACTATTTATGATATGTATCCTAGTATTTAGGATACAAATCTTACTATTTATGATACAATTCTACCATTTATAATACAAATCCTAGTATTTAGGATTCAAGTCCTACTATTTATTATACAAATCCTAAGATTTATGATACAAGTCCTATTATTTATGAAACAAGTCCTACTATTTACCGGATAGATGGGTGGAGAAGAGGTGGATTCATACATCTCCCAATAATACCTAAACGAACCCGACTGGAACTGGAACTCCGCTCTGTGATTTTTCATCCCAACCCGTAATTCATATCAATACCTGCATATTCAAGCTTACAACATCTGGCATTTTCACGCAATTGTTTAACTTCGGTGATTGACCTAGAACCGGTGTTGCAGCGTTATATAACCGAAAGTCATGAATTTAAGAGATCAGAATAATGCAGATAGAGAAATTTAATTATTCGGAAAGTGTCATAAGAGAGGATGGAAAATACGAGGCGGCTTTGGAATAGGGAAAGACAGAGAAAGATGCCTTCCAAAAGCTAAGCAAAATATTAATAAACAGCTACATTCTTTAGAAATAGAGTGCTGAACTGCTAAGTAATATAAGTCAACCTATATAGCAGTTAATTTGGAGCAATTTCCGCACTGATGAGACGGAGATTTGAGATAAAAGGTTTGGTTCTACAGAAGGATGATGAGAATATCAGGGACGATTTATGCGAGCAACCAGTAAGATTTTCGTAAATTGGTAACAAAAAAGACAATTATGCATGTAATCATAAATTTTAAATTTATAGGCGACAAAATGAGAAAAGAAGGTTTGGAGAATTTGACATTAGACACTCTGAAGGCGAGTGGAACAGAGAGAAACAGAGAGTGACCTTCCTAACAAGCTTGAGTCAATGGAGAGCGGAACATAAATTGTGATGCAAAATACAGGACAAATATTGCTTACAGCTAAAAATGCTAGACAAACATGGCTCTGCGCAAGTTACACATTTATAGTAGGTCACTCTATAAGTGTTACGGGTGCTATCTGCCGCATAGGTCAGTGGCAACTAAATCGGTTCTCCAACCAGGCTTTTCTGACGAGGAGGGTGGTTAGACACGCAGTAGTAGTATAAAGAAAAATATTTTCAAAGGACGGATAAACATTGCTGTAAGAGGCAGAGGAATTTCTAGTCTGAAGTCAAAAGCTAGCACTAGGAATGTATTTCCAATAGAGTCAACGGCCACGTGTGCATGACAAGTCGCGAATTTAGTTTAGAGGATGTCAGCTCCAATTTGACCTGGAGAGGAGTTGGCTCCGGATGATCTACTTGTCCAAGACGGGAGACAAATGAAGGAATACGACTCCGGCTTTCAACCCAAAGTTGTAACTGGACCGGTGATCAGCTGCGACCACACTCGCTCATTGTACAGGATGATGATGTTGATAAGCAATAGACACGCGCGTGCGCGCACACACACATAGACACAAATATATATATATTTGTATATCTATATCTATACATATATATATAAAGGTGTATATATGTATTTTATATATAGATATGTGTATATATATATATATATATATTTGTAAACATATATATATATATATATCTGATGATGGTGAATAAAAAACATCCATGTAATCATAACAGGATATCATCTTTGATGGTGAATATCTTTCTTAAAATGTCCATATAACCACTCTGGAGATAACTTACGTGAACCGAAAGCTTTGATCGAGGAACTGCATAATAAAAAATATCCAAATGTTGAGCAGTTTTTGTCTTTATTTTCTTCCGAAATTACAGCAACTATACGAAGCTTAGAACGGCTCATATTCAAACATAATAGACATTCGTTTCTTGATATATTTAAAAATATATGTTTGATTAATATATATATATATATATATATATATATATATATATATATATATATATATATATATATATATATATATATATATATATATATATATATATAATGTAAAAGGCACAAACACTAATATTCTATGGTTATAATTTATTACATTGGAATCGTAATCACGATCTAATTCATCAGACCTACAAATTCAAAATTTTGGAATTTGTAGGTCTGATGAATTGGATCGGGATTACGATTGCAATGTAATGAATTATAACGATGGAATATTAGTGTTTGAGCCTTTTCTATAATATTCTTACTCTGTCTTGGCCATTAAGTTCTACCTGGAGTCTATCCTCTTGGGAATTTGTGTGTGTGTATATATATATATATATATATATATATATATATATATATATATATATATATATATATATATATATATATATATATATATATATATATATATATATATATATATTTTAAGACATATTTATGTTCATACATTCTTTTTATAGATACAAATATTTAAGTAAATGTTCTGTTTTATAATAAACAGTATTAAACAACATTTACCAGCCTGAATGTCCGAGAAATTTTCATAGAAAATATTCGTCCTCCGACAGAATTCGAACCTGTATCCTATACGGAACCGTCATTTAGCTTGAGGTGCCTTAACCGCTCCTCTGTAGCCAAATCGATTCAGGCACGTCAAGCTAAATGACGGTTCCGTATAGGATACAGGTTCGAATCCTGTCGCAGTATGAATATTTTCTATGAAAATTTCTCGAACATTCAGGCTGGTAAATGTTGTTTAATACTGTTTATTATAAACATATAATAATATATCAATATATATTGACCACTAATATTATATATATATATATATATATATATTGAATAAGACATTTCTATTTAAATAATATTTCTTCTTAAACAGCATCGTCACTTCAACCGATGTCCTTGGAAATTTGCACTTTGTTGATAATAATTTGTAATACTTTGTATTATAATTGAAGTAGTAAAAAATAACTTTGGACCCCAAGTAATCCTCCAGCGCAATAGCCTGTGAAGTTCAAAATACATTTGTATTACTCTGAAGATTATCAGCATAGCACAGTTCGCATTAGACGAAGAATGCAACACATGCAGCATGGAACGAGGACCAGATTTATTTTTTCAGATAACTTTATTGACATTATATACGAAATGCAATATTCTTTGAGAGAACTTTATTTTAAACCAAGATTTCACCTTTCTGACATTACGAAGTAAATTTTGTTTTCCAATTACTGTCTGCGTTTCTTACTTTGAAATTTGTATTGATTGTTATCATTCAAAACTGATTTAAATTTGAATTGAATCTTATCACACATAGAACTGATTTAAATTTGAATTTGGTTGAATTTGAATTTAAATTAATACTTATCAAACATAAAATTTATTTAAATTTAAATTGGGTTGAATTTGAATTTTGAATTGATCCTTATCGCACATAAAATTGATTGGAATTTGGTTGAATTTGAGTTGATTCTTATCACATATATAAACTAAAAATTAGAAAAATATTTATCAAACTATAAACAAAACCTAAAATTTTAATTAAAAAAAAGCTTTTGTTCACCCAATATACAAGGTAGTGGTTTACTGAATGAGGTTATAGTAAAGACGTAAGTACATATTATGAAGATATGTAGCTCTTTCCAGTTGACCTTAGATCTGAGGAGGTTAAGATTGTAGATATAGTGGAAGTATCTTCTCGGGAGTTTATTCTACAAGGTAAAGGGTATTGGGAAGAAGCGGCATGGAATAAGAATACGAAATATGGAATGGAATACGAAGAGATTGAGAAAAAGTTGACCTTGATTACGTGGCATGGCAGACCCTAGCTGTGATGGTTTGAACTAGTGGGACTAAGGAACGTAAATCGTTTGTCATGTGAATAACGATAGAGTAACGAGAGACTAGCAGCATCTCCTCGGTAGGAAAAAGGTTGTCAGGTTGAAATACATAAATCACCTACAGGGCTACGCATATGTCTTTGACCTTTGTTAAGGCTGGAAAATGATCAGACACATGTGCCATAACCTAAAGACCCCACCTAAAGAAAGGCTTACCAACTATGGTCAACCCGCAACTTAAAGTTATAACTTACAGAAAATAACTGGAATTTCTATCTCGCGTTGGGGTCATGTTTTAAGGTACGCAGACGATAGAATTCACTAAGCATCACCAGGCTAAAATTCACTGATGATAATAGAAATAGAGAAAAAAAATAAGGTATTGGGAAATGATGATTTGCATTATTTCCAATATCGATAAGAAATGGGGGCATTTGGAGAGGAGCAGGGCTAGATAACTTCTAACATCACGAAACAAATAAATGGCAACTCAACGATATAGAAAGTAAAAATGTTTTGAAAATATTTGTGACCACCAGATAAAATCGCCTGGACGATTATATGCATATGGAACGTTTTGCTTGCAAATTCATGCATCCAATAATAAAGAAAATGGCAAATTGGACTCGCTTAAAGTGCATCAAGATTGAAGCTTGGAAAACAGGTTCCAATTAATCTGAATAAATAGACAAATTCTAAATATCAGCATCTCTTTCTCTCTCCCATATATATATATATATATATATATATATATATATATATATATATATATATATATATATATATATATATATATATATATATATATATATAATTATTTATTTAAATATTATAACATAAATGTGTTATAAAATCACTACCAAAATAGCCATTTTGTTTCAACACTTCTGGTGTCTTATCAAGTGATGATGTTGAATGTAGAATAAATGGTTTTAAAAGTTTCAAATTAATTAACGATCCTTATATATGTATATATATATATATATATATATATATATATATATATATATATATATATATATATATATATATACAGGGTGACCATAAAGTTCGTGTGCACATTAAAAAATTTATAACTTTATTTGTATTTGTATTTGCGATAGAAATAATCTGTAAAAAATGTTATAAAGTTTAATGTACCTAGTTTTCCGTGAACTGCAAAATCGTATTACCCTTTGTATTGCTAATGATGGAGGACATGTGGAAACTTAAATAAAATTTCAGTAAAACCTTTAAAAATATAGATTCACTTCTTTCTAATCCTTTTTACAAATTATTTCTATCGCAAATACAAATAAAATTATAAATTTTTTTACGTGCACACGAACTTTATGGACATCCTGTATATATATATATATATATATATATATATATATATATATATATATATATATATATATATTTGTGATGTCAACGAACACTCGTTGCTATTTTCGTTATGCTCGTTGTAGTAGAGACTTTGTAATCGCAGATACAACTGTAGTAATACCGTTGAACAATGCTGGTGTCAGACACCTTTGAATAACACTCGCACTAATAGTAGTTTCTCGATAATACTCGCTCGAACAGTAACCACCGAATAGTTATCCGGATAATAATTCGTATAGTGATTACTTAGAAGCCACGGTAATTCCAATATATACATTTCTTTTACCATTCATGTGATCTACTTATTCAAAATGGGACCGCCTGTGTTTTTCTGGGGATCTGTGTTCAAACTTCAGTGTCGGTAGCGACACTTTATTCCTTTATAACACCTCCCCTTTGAGATGACTTCCCCTGGAGTCTATACTTCTTCAGCTTCAGTTTAATAGTTAGAAATTTTGTTGGCATTCTTTTTATTTTTCTATAAACCCTTGGTTAAAAGTGTCTGATAGCGTGGGTACGTTAAACGTGTCATTCGAAATTTCCATTGATACCTCTTTTCGGGAACTTTTTAAGTCAGTGAATCTCCGATTAAACTGATTAAGGTGTCGCCTATGTTCCCACCGTTGTCTCTGTACCAT
Source organism: Acanthosepion esculentum (assembly GCA_964036315.1). Classification (NCBI taxonomy): domain Eukaryota; kingdom Metazoa; phylum Mollusca; class Cephalopoda; order Sepiida; family Sepiidae; genus Acanthosepion; species Acanthosepion esculentum. The sequence continues at coordinate 122,526,596 of OZ038485.1, read as the reverse complement.
GTATGTCATTTTTCTGATCCGTTTTTTTATAACACCATCTTCCTAGAATTCCTTTCCGCGGTGATACATCTGAAACATACCTTATCTCCAGGTTTGAAGTATCTAGTTGTATTTTTATTTCTTGATGTTCTCGCTTTGCGTTCTGGTAGTAACTTATTGAAAACGGACTTAATCTTCCTGACGAACATCAACTCTGCAGGCGAAATTCCAGACACGGTGTTCGGGTTTGGTATTATTTTGTAAACACTCAGAAATTGCTGAATCATTACTTCATATGATTCCTCTCCTTCCGACGTTTTAGTGCCCTATTATACGTATCAACAACCCGTTCCTCTTGTCAGTTTGCTCTTGGGTGATAAGGGGGGGAGTTGTAATATGTTCTATTGCTAATGATTTGCAAAATGTCCTGTTATCTTAAACGATGGAGTCAAGAACACCGAACCTTGCAATAATCTCGTGTAGGAAATTTATCTTTACCGCAGTAGTCAGTCTTCGATATTTTAATATTTCTGGCCATTTAGTGTAACTATGAACTACCACGAGATAGTATGTTCCGTTTAACGGTCTTGTGAAGTCTATATGTATTCTGGATCATGGCATATCGGTTTTCGGCCAAGGTTGAATTTTGATAGGCGGTGACTTTGCTGCCAGAGCACAACCTCTGTATAATTTCACTAAATTTTCGATATCATTATCCATTTTGGCCAGTTAGCATAACACTGTATTAAGGAGTTAATTCTAACAATTCCCGGATGTCCGCTGGGAAATTATTTTACCATACCTCTTTGCAACGAAGCTGGTATCACCACTCTCTCTGCGTAAATAAGTACATCATTACATCATGAAAACGCATTATGTCCAATAATATTTTTCTTTTAGATCTTAATTTTTCCTTCATTTTCATTATAAAGTCGTCTTCTTCCACCTTAATTTTTATTTCCTCCAATGTCATGGGCAGTTTTCTTACAGTACTGTATAATACGTTAATCTCATTTTCAGCCATCATTGCCACAATTACTGTGTCTTCAAGTGGTTCGTAGAATCATGGTATTAGTCTAGATAATCTGTCTGCATGACTTTATTTTTGGATGGTAGAAATTCCATTTTATAATTATAATTCAATAGAATAGATCCCCAGTGCTGCAGTCTATTCGCTGTATGTGAGGGAACACCCTTTTTTAATCTATATATGGAGAATAATGGATAGTGGTCTGTCTGTAGTATGAATCCTCTACTATGTATGAATTAATGAAACTTTTTCATGGCAAATATGATGTCCAATGCTTCTTTTTCTATCTGGCTGTAGCTTCTTTTCAGCTGTAATCAATGATCTTGAAGCATGAGCATTTGGTTTAGTTGTTCCGTCCTCATATTTGTCTAGTACCACTGCGCCAATACACAAATCACTTGCATATGTTGCAACCACAATCTTTACTTTAGAGTCAAAATGAGCTAATGACAAATCCGATGTTAATGTTTTTTGATCTCTTCGAAAGCACTTTGACATTTATCTGTCCAATTTTATTTCATATCTTTCTTCGGTATGTTATTTAAAGGTGGTCTTAATTAAGTATATATGTATGATAGTAGTTAACAAACCCTAAAAATGCTCGTAACTTTGTTACATTTGTTGGAGCGGGCATATCCTTTATCGCGCTCGCCCTTGAATGATCAGGTTGTCTACCGTTTTGATCAATAATTTGTTCTAGATATTTAAGTCTGGACGTAAACAATTCACATTCTCCTTCACTAAACTTTAAAAACATATTCTTTGATTCTCTCAAATACTTTCTTTACATCTTTTGCATGTTTCTTTCGGGTCTTACTTTTAATAAGTACGTCATCCAAATATGCTTGAGCAGAACCCAAACCGGCAAGCATGGTATCCATTATCTGTTGGAATATACTTGGTGCTACCGTTATACCGAGAGGAAGTCGGTTAAATTTGTATAACGCTCTATGAGAGATAATTGTTAATAATTTTGAGCAGACTTCGTCTACTAGTAATTGTAGGTAAGCGTCTGACAGGTCCAGTTAAGAAAAATAATTACCATCATTCAATTTGACAAAAATTTCCTCTGGACTTGGTAACGGGTAGTTATGTTGTTTCAAACTTTCATTTAACCCCGTTGAAAACTCAGCACATACGCAGATTTTATTTTTCCTTTTTTTAACGTAGACTTTTGGTGATGCCCATTCGGAATAGTCTATTTTTTATATTACACCTAATTTTTTTAGTCTGTCCAATTCATTATTAATTGGAGCTAAGGCCACAAATTTATACTCCTTTTGTCTTAAATATTGGTGTTACATTATCTTTTAACTCAACCTTAGCTTTTGCTTTCCTGCATGTCCCTAGATCTTCTGAGAAAACTTCTGAAAAACTCTTTTTTTCAGTTCATTTTTCAATTTTTCAGTTCATTTTTCAATTTTTCAGTTGTCATATTAGTAACAATATCAGGGGTAACAATATTTATCTTGTTGCAAAAAGAGTTAATTGGAGGGCCCCAACGATCAAGTCTGTTCCAAAAAAAATTAGTAGTATTCTTTAATACAAACGCCACAGTTTTATTTTTTGGTTTTTCCCACAAAAGAAACGTTACAGCTGAATTTACCCCAAAAGTTCAATCCCTTTCCTGAGACTCCGTGCGCAACTTTATCAGAAGTCAGTAAACTGGGTTTACCCATTTTTCTTCATGTCTGTTTTTTTATGATAGTATCAGATCATGTATCTAGTTGTAATTTTATTTTTGCATTATTTATTAATTTGCATAAAACAAATTTCCTCTTTTCAGATGTCTTATGAATGTCCCCTTTTTGCTTCTTATCGTTACTCCATGTATTTATCATGTTCACATACGTTTTATTTTTTCTCCATTTTTTGTATCTGCAACGCGTACTTTTGTGTCCTAATCTACCACATACCTATATTTGGATACCTATATTTCAGTAGATACTCCGTTTATTTTTTAAACAGTATTTTACTTCTTCTGAACATTCTAGAATTCCTCTTAGAGAAAATATGCTCTCTCCAGTAGGATTCGAACTTGCGTCCTTCTTTGCAGGAGAAACTGTTCTCAAAACGACCTGATTTAAACATCTCAGTTACGAAGAGCGTTGTGATTAAGAGAGATTCTATTTAGTCTTTTGAGAACACTTTTCCTCATGCAGATCTTTGAAGGTTCATAACTGCCCTGTTTCCTATTCGAAACTTGAAGCAACAGTTTTTTCCTGTAAAAGAGAACGCAGGTTCGATATTAACCTCATCAACTGGAAAGAGTGACATATCTTCACAATATGTACTTATGTTTCTACAATAACCCCATTCAATAACCCTCTTCCCCGAGTGGCTTTGGGACTTTTAGGATTTCTCGAATGTTCAGACTAATAGACAAAGTAAAGTACTATTTAATAAATATAAGGAGCGTTTAATCAAATACGGGTATCCACTAAACGGTTATATATATATATATATATATATATATATATATATATATATATATATATATATATATATATATATATATATAACGGTTTTACATATATATATATATATATATATAATTCTCAAAATGTGTGTGTATGTATGTGTGTGAATGTGATCGGATGTTGTCTATGTGTTTCCACATTTTTCATCCGATTTCGATGAAATTTTTTGTTTGATAGGTAATTATTCAGTGTCCAAATTACACATTCCTCTTCTATTGGCCAAGTTTCATTCTCATCCAAGTGAGTTTACCTTTTCCCTTGCATAAAGCCTACTATTACAGTTTTAAGGCGTTGCTTTCATTGTCGTTTATAGCCGTTCCCAATTTAAATGTTTTTATTGTCCTGCCAGTTACTGCATTGTATTCACCGTCGTAATAAGTAAGCTTGCTTTTTTATTACTCATCATTTATTTTTCCAAACTTTCCTAAAGTTATTCGAACTTAGTGATCACTGTAGCTTTATAGTGTTCACTTCTGGTATTTGCCCACGAATTCCATTTGACAATACATACTTACCAAAGACATGTCACCAAAGAAAAGAACTTACCTAGGTCACAAAACTGCTGCTGCTAGGTCCGCTATGCGTATAAGAGATAACGAATCGTCTTTAGGACATTCAATTTGCCTGTCTTAAAATGCCTCTCGGAATGTTTCAATCAGAGCCACTGAGTCCGCAGATCAACGTAGCCATCGGCTTTCCAGAAGAGCATACCTGAACGCTTCTGTGCGCATGACTGAAAATGATTATCAAAGAACTCAACGTCTGAGGAGAAAGCCTCTTCAACTGCTACTCTGCGTGAGGCTGAAACACAACTGAGAACACAAAAACGGCCCTTTTCAGAGCCACCCCCATTCAAATTGTTAACCCCCATTTGGGGATGTGCCTCAGTTGCGCCTAATCGTTGTTATTAATATTGATTTTCTGGTGGGCTGACTTTAGACTTAAACTTCTCCAACTGAACGGTAAAATTTCCAGTAGTGAAAGAGCTAGCCGAAGACGGGTTATACTTCTAGTATATATATATAAAATTAATCCGAAGAAAGACATTCGGATTACTAACACAAAAACAGAGAATGTCTTATATCAAGAATATTTAGCATTGAAAAACATAAAGAAAAAATTAATTATTTTTAATTATATGTGGAAATCTCCACCCTTTACCTGAAGACGGTCGCGAGACCAGAAACACGTGTTGTAAAATTATGAAAAATAAAGGATAATATTTTTTTAAAAAATCCACATTACAACCCAAAAAGTTTGCGGTACCTCTCTTCTTTTTAATATATATATATATATATATATATATATATATATATATATATATATATATATATATATATATATATATATATATATATATATATTTCTTGTTAAACCAGTCAGTTTTTAACAACAGACCTCGGAATGAGTTTCAGATGCGTAAACACTGATGCTCATATTTTGTTTTTGAAACTCTCCTGTTTCATCATCAGCCTCAGTCCTGTGACCGTGTGTAGTAGTAGGAACGTTGTGTAACTAAACACCTCTGCAGTTACCTCTACACATCATGAATATCGAAAGCTTAGTAGATATGTTTTCATACCTAGCGTATCTTGAGCAAGCGGACTGGTCGGAGCCCATCCCTCTCCAGTTTAAACCATAGATGATGTCCTCCAATTTCAAAGCGCTCCATGGTCACAGATACATGGGCGTTGACACAATCAATGAAACCCTCTTCCCGTGCCCTTTGAATTGAGTCTGCTATGTCCTCCACCTAACGATGACGGGCAATCTCCGGCCTGGCCGCATACACAGCTAAAGGGCTTCCTTTCTTTAATATCTCTAAATTGAACTCTTCTTAGGAAGGTAGTGGAATGATTTCCCGTTGACAACTTTTTGAATTCAAAGTTGTCTTTCTCCTAGTCTGATTACTAAAGTTCGCATTGCACATTGAAGCTAGATTTATGCCTTTCATAAAGGCATTAGTTCGAAATGAATGCAACTGACTTGAAGTTGAACACCTTTTTCAAGGAATCTATTTTCACTGATAATTCTTAGAATTTTACATTTTTAAGTATATTAGATTTCCAGTCTTATGGCACCTAACCTGAATCAATCATACAAATTCGGGATGTAGTATTATCAAATAATAAACACTTCAAATATTTCGGTGAATGGGTCAGTTATAACATATTTAGTATTGAATATAAGAAAACTGAACATAGAATAGGCTTCGAGTTAAAGAAACCTGTACGCCTTAGCGAGGACCAACCTTTTAAGTGACGTTGCAGAATCAAAAACTGAACCAAAGAATAGAAATCACAGCACTGGATGACTTTCAGTAGAAGCAAGAAAATGGATATCAAATGTAACTTGTATTGAAAAAACAATGACATAATAAAGGTCCACACTACTTTAAAGAAAAGGTTAGGAAGAAAGCCTCCATCTATATTGGAATGAGCGATAATAGTTACTGTACCCGGAAACCTATTTTCGTGGAAAAGGTTTTAATTGAAAGATTTTGAAATGCATCATTTTCCCACAAATTATAACAATGATTTAAAATCAAACATCATTTTGTTGTAAATAATGTGTGACACGCATCAAGGCGTGGGCAATTCGGCTAGTAATAATAATAAAGCTAGAAAATTATCCACCCAAATTCACGCCCTACTGAAGCAGTATCTTCAGCAACATTCGTCAGATGTTGAACCTAATGTCAGCCATTGTTTCCAGGCAAAAGCATCATTACCATTAACCCAGTGTACTCGAATAGTAATTCCTGATACCACTAATCTTTGTTGATTTTCTGTTAAAGATTGGAAGTGTAAGATCCATAAACTCTGTCCGATTTGAATATCTGAATATATTTCTACTTTCCTGTTGCTGACACTCCGTGTTGAGTGAGATATGCCAAGGACGAGTTGGCAATAAAACCTCCTTATCTGACTTTTACAGAAAATTTATTGGTCGTTCCGCCTTTTATTATGATTTGCTCTCACCGGACGCTGTTCTTAATTACGCTGACATATCCAGTCGTTATTGACTGCAAAGGATCTTTAATTCGATGACGTAAATGTTTCGTTTATTATTTTTATCGTTATGTTCTGATGTTACGTAATCAATGATTCATTTGAAATCTGTAAAAATATGTTTTCATTAACCTTGCTGGCCCGTAATTCAAAAGATCTTTTTCTGTATTTGACATTTGATGAGATAAGTTCAGTATCGGGTCATCAGAGGATAAAGGGAGAATTGTTAAATTTTTCAGTTTCTCCATTTTCTTTTGGTATGTGTGTACGGTATTATTATTATTATTATTGTTATTATTATTATTTGTGTATATAATGTTTCCTGCTTTGTATCCTGTAGAGCCGGGTCCAAACTATGGTCCTTAGGCCCTATAGGAGAATTGTCATTTAATTGATAACACATTTAGGGTATGGGATGTTCCTAGTATGGCGATCTTCTGGGCAACTTGTATGTTGATGTTACCTAGAACACTGTTAGTAAAATTTTCTATTCCTTTTCTCACGAGGCCCAGAGCTCCGATTACTATTGGTACAGTCTCAGTCTTCATTCCCCACATTTTGTTAATCTCCATCTCCAGGTCCTTGTAGTTGGAAAATTTCTCTATAATTTTCATGGAGGTATTTCTCTCTGATAGTACTGCTATGTCAATAAGCATACATTTCCTGAATTTCTTGTCCTTTTCGATAATATCATGTATGTTGGCTTTTTTTCCCCCTGTCGGTTTGAATTGGCATGTCCCAGAGGATAGTTACGTCGTTATTTTGGATAACTGTGTTTCTCAGTTGTTTCGATTTTTCGATTTATTTATTATTATTATTATTATTATTATTATTATTATTATTATTATTATTATTCTCTTTGATTTCTGTTTTATACTCATTTACTTCCGGGTCCCAATTAGGGACCTAAGGGAAGAAATGGTATCATCACATTTTACAGTGAGCATTTTTCTAAAGAAATACATAACCTAAGATAGGTACTTCCACTTTTTCGTGCAAAACAGCATAGCGTAATAAAAAAAAGCCGCAAACTTAACAAAAATAAAGATTTATCGTGAAAATGTTTATGTTATTAAGATGAAAGCCCAAAGTATTTTTTGGGGGGGATTTTTTAATCCTTTCTAAGATGTTCGAAATTTTTGGCTGAAATCATCGGGGTGACATAATAATCACATTGACTTTTTAGCGCTTTTTTCCGTTGAAAATACCTTGATTTGGAAATTCTTGTAAAAATCAAATTTTTTAATGAAATTTTTAGGACTTATTTACATATGAATGAAATTATTTTAAAATTGTTTTTAGAAAATTTTGGTAAAAAAAATTGTCTTGGGTTAACCGTTATATTTCCCGCATAAACTTATGAACTTCTTGCCTTTTCTTACACTCATCTAGTAACTATCACAATGAAATAACTCTCTGCCTTGAATAGCTCTTGGGCTTTGTATTGAGTGAACATTAGTATAAAAAGATCTTATTAATCCCATAAGTCTTTCAGTAAGGAATGATTCCAAATTACTGACAATTTTTTCTTATTCGATATCCAGTTTTTATCAATGCTCATGACCATTAATCAATATTCATCAATATTCAATCAATACACATTTTTTCAATATCCAAACCTATATTTATTTGCTATTTTTTTTAAACATGGAAATATTGATATCTTTGAAATAATATTCGAAGTCAAAAAGATCTGTAGCCATACGATCGAAATGATAAAATTGTAGACAAAGATGTTATATATTGTTTATTGAATTTTGGTACATTATTCTGAATTTCTATTCTCTTTAATGTGTTGGTTGAAAATAATCCAGGAATATTTTGGTTTTCTCCACTCTTCAATGCCCACATAAAGCATTAATATATCTCCGATATACTAACACCATAAAATAACAGAAGTAAGGACTAAATGACTCAAAGTAATTGATTCCAAAAGTGAGTTGCATTTGAAAACATTTTATATACAGCAAGAGAATATACAAGTATATCATGCAATATGTTATGAACGAATGTGTCCATATGTATCTACTATACAGAGAAATTTATTACAGATATGGAAAACCCAAGCTGTATGATAAGGGACGTAAAAATTGGTCTCTATTGTAATATACTTAGGAGGACACAGCTAACTCCGGTGATATGCTTTATGTTACTTGGTTAGGAGACATGGCATTCATACTTTGGCTGTGCAAGAAAATACGAGAAAAAGAAAACATTATTAATCAGAAAGAACAATAAAAGAACAGGAATTAAGAAGACAGAAGTTAATGATTGCCATTGCAATTAAATTTTTAAGATTAAATTTGAGTGGAAAGCAAGAAGCTGCGAGAGAGTTCCACATGCAAGAAGTGTGAAAGAAAAAAAACTTAACATAGAAAATGTGGTTACATCTGACCATTTTAACTGTAAAATAAGACCTTGCCGCCAATCTAGTACTGAACATAAATTTATAAAGTCTACTTACCATAGAGGAAAGCTCACAAAAGAAATTACCATGAAAATATTTATAAAAATGTCGCAGTTACCCGCTTTACCGAATTATGCCAGGGAGATCTCCTGGTTGCTGTCATTAAAACCTAACTCTATCACTATTCTTATTGTCAGAATGGCCCGCCGCTATCATTTTTACTTACATATATTTGTGACATTAGTAGTAATTGTAATACTCTATTGTAATATAATGACTTAATTAATTAGATGAATCATTGTTAAACATTTTTAAATATTATTTGTGAAATCTTACTTTAAGAACAGAAGATAAAAAAATGTGACACAACAATCCGAACGCGCACAATAATAGCAAAAGATGCATTCCAATGTGAGACTACCCACCTCTGCAACTCGTTGCACAAAGATATAGACCCCACGTCGTAGAATTTCTGTGCGGCGGATCGAGCGAGAGGCAGGCTCACAGGCAAAAGAAAAACACAACTACAAACTTGGGTAGGACGAAAAGAGGAGGGAGGGCGTGTGACCTTTTTGTGGATGATTAACTCTGGGCTGATTCTCGGCTGGCAAAAAAATATATATATCTTAGCTAACAATGTCCAGCTGCTAATGGGTCGCTCTTCGTTGTTACTTGCTCCGGCCTAAATCAACCTTCCTCGAACCTAAACTAAGTCTAACTACCCGTGACCCAAAGCGCTCCCGTATATATGCAGAATCCTCTTTCATCATTTCCGGACAAGGGACACCCACGAATAAACCCATAACTTTTTCATGACCATTTCTCCCTTTGAAGAAAGTGAACATAAAAATATTTCTTAGCCTAGCTGACTCCGATTCAGGGACATTAAATTCAGACCCTTTTAAGTTTTGACCAGAGCCGGTCTTTTTCCTATCTTCGTATTTTGACAAGTACTTAACACTCATCTACCCTTTTGGCCATATGTCCAAAACATGTTTTTATCTAGATTCCTAATCTAGTCATTGGGTCTTGAAGTTTGATACCCAGGTCAAATCTAACTAATCTTCTCGCACATATGTGTGCGCGTGCACGCACACACAGATGTGGGGGTGTATATATATACACACACAGATGTGCGGGCGCACACACACACGCGTGCGCATATATCCAACTCATAGTGTCACACCAACAGTTAAGCAAATTTCGAAGAAACAGGAAAATTTCTTTATAACCAAAATCTCTTTATAACTAAAAGAGCACAAAACGTTAGGTAATATCATTTCCCATCTATGATAATGAATGCTCGACACTCACAAATTAAGAGAAAATTGTAGGCAACAGAAATATGGATCTACAGAAGCATGCTGAGAATTTTGTGGACTGTGCGTGAAAGCAACTAAATCTTAAGGTAAATGGAAAAGAAAAGGAATTTGGAGGAAAATAGAAATAAAAAGGAATATAAAAAAGACAACCGAAATTTCAGGACCACATTCTGAGGAAGGAAGGCTTGGAACATTTGACACTCGCAGAACATATTGAAGACAAAATGAATATGAGAGGCAGCGGGCAATCTACCTGACAACCTTATAGGAATGGATGGTGGAATGGAGGTGGGATAGATGCCAAAGGGACAGCTGTTGCTAAGAGCTACAATGGATAGGAGGTTGTGGAGATCTATGATCGCCCACGTCCTGAAAGAAGTAGAGAGGCGACTCGTCTGAAATTAACGATAAGTAAAATAAAAGCAAAAGAAATACATCATTTTTTATAACTTCATATCTTCTTTCGACTTTATCATTCTTAGTAATCTGACACTCGGGCAGTTTACAACATCTACGGTCAACCGTTGTTTTTGTGCAATAAAGTTCGGCCAGTACGAGGCATAAGAGCCACTCAAGATAGAGAATTAATGAATGACGTCTGTGATATGAATGTAAGAGGAGTTTAGTAATTGAAGATTATGTGGATAAGCAGGATATATAACAATTAATCTTTGACTTGAAACGTTAAGTTTATAGCGTTCATGAAAACGTGAGTGTCTGTTCCATAGAATAGCAGATCTTGATTAAAGACTTTCTGAATGGTGAATAAAACTTTCTCCTTACAATTGGATTACGGAGGAAATGACAGTGATTCAACTCCGTGGACGTGGCATGGCGTATCCTAGCTGTAAAGGTCTGAACTTGTGTTACTATAGAATGATCACAATTTCTTTATAACCAAAATCTCTTTATAACTAAAAGAGCACAAAACTTTAGGTAATATCATTTCCCATCTATGGTAATGAATGCTCGACACTCACAAATTAAGAGAAAATTGTAGGCAACAGAAATATGGATCTACAGAAGCATGCTGAGAATTTTGTGGACTGTGCGTGAAAGCAACTAAATCTTAAGGAAAATGGAAAAGAAAAGGAATTTGGAGGAAAATAGAAATAAAAAGGAATATAAAAAAGACAACCGAAATTTCAGGAACACATTCTGAAGAAGGAAGGCTTGGAACATTTAACACTCGCAGAACATATTGAAGACATCGTTTACCATGGAAATAGGGATAGAATAGCGATAGGCCTGTGATGTTGCCCCTGTGAGAAAGAGGCTCCAGAGTGGAGAATAGGTCTTTCCCCTGCAAGATTGCGTAAACGGTATTGAACATTATAAATGCTGGAAAGTGAGGGTTCAGCAGATCCAGTCCATCTCCAGCAACAATACTCTTTTTCGGAATCCTGATCATGCTCATCGTTTCTTAACTTCTACTTCTACAGAATATCTTGACCATAAGAACTCGTCATTTACTAGGCATGGAGTTCAAATTTGTCTTTAATAGTTGATATGCAGGATTCTTACTGGAAAATATTTTGGTGATTCCTTATTGATAAAGAGCAGTTTATTCTTTGTTAATAAAGGGCTTTGGCCGTTCTTTATTGATAAAGGACTTAGGTGATTCATTTTTCATAAAAGCCTTAGGTGATTCCATTTTTATAAAGTGCTAATTAAAAGGCTTAGATGAAGGTCTTTGGTAATTCCATGTTTAGAAACTACATTGCTGATTTATTATTGACAAATTACATTCGTGATTATTTTTTGAGAAAGGCTTTACGTGATTTTTATTGATAAATGTCTTACATGATTTCTTTTTGAATAATGTTTTGATAAAAATCTTTGGTGGTTTCATGTTTGTAAAACACTTTAGCGATTTGTTAATAAATGGCTTTTGTGATTCGTTTTTAACAAAGGATTTAGATGATTTGTTATTGATAAAGCCTTATTGATAAAAGGCTTAAGTAGTTTCATATTCGTGAAGGATTTTGGTTGTTCCCACTTTATAAAAGTCTTTGGGGATTCTTGTTGATAAAGGACTGTGGTGATTAATTTTTTGCGTTAAAAGGTGAACACAAAAAATAATCACAGGGTTATTTTCAAGGTTATTATTTACTAATCTTATATTTAGTACAGGCTTATAGGGATGAAGCATTTCGTTAGAACCGAACTCACTACTCAGTAGTTGTAATACCCCCACCTTACACGATATTGAGCCAATCAATATAAAAAGTAAGATTTAATGGCGTTTTCACGATATACCAAATCTTTTTGGCTTATTTAATGCCGATTTTTGTTTGAATACCCATTGGGGATCGACTTCACTACCCAGGGTTAATTAATCACTTCCTGACATGTAATCTCATAACTCAGCAGTTGCTAAAACTTTCAGCACTAGTATAAATTCGTATTATTTTAAACGTATTCGCAGATGAAAGGAAAAAAATCAGATTTTAAATGAATAATATTTAAATAAATGAATTTATTTGGATATTTTTTCATAATCAGTATTATTCTGAACTCTAGAGAAATAGGAGATTTAGAAAGAAACTTCAATATTACGGAATTGTAGAATGTGACACGCGGACCGCAGTTTGTTGACCCGGGTCCCAATTGATTATAACATTTATCTATGGAATTGGTAAAGTTTGAATACAGTTTTTGTTAAGCTGCGGATCATTTGTAGATCATATGTGGAAAATGATCTAGAAAACTTTTCCCACTTCACGTGGATATTTTATTGCAGTAAAATAACTTCCGAAATTCTTTTTTTTATTGCTATTTAATTTTTTCTGCACCTTCACTTTTCCTCATACAATTGTATGAAAAGTTACACTGTCTGCTCTGTTATCAACATCAGCGCCATTTTTGTAACGGTTGTTTAACTGGTAAGATATTATATGGTCTCGATATTTACTCAGACAAGTTTAAGCCGGTTCCGCTTAATGGCCGGGTATTTCTGCTTAATGCAGTCATTGGGGCAACTTATCTTTTTAGATTGTGTCCTTTGAAATCTATCAAGGGACACAAGTGAAAGTCTACTGATGAACATATTAACTAAATGTCTAGTAAAAAAAAATTGCTTTTCTCATTCGATACGTTTACGAGTTAATCTCTTGTCACTGTATAAAACCCCATAATTTATATACATAGGAACATTGTCCCGCACTCAAATTGAAAGTAAAAAGTGAGAAATGAATAAATAAATAAAAAATTTCCGATGATCAATATTCAATTAACAAGAGTCAAGTGCGATTTTATATTCATCATTTATGTATTGTGTCTCTTCAGGGTGTGGGCTATTATGGCTCACTCATTACCATCCCTGCTTGTTCCAGCTCAGCCATCTATTCCCACGAATTCATGAGATAACTTACTAGATGTTGCACCATGCTCTGCCCTCTTTCATTAATCCTGTGAGATTCGATCGAGGCAACAGTGGTATGGTTCTACAGAAGGATGCTAAGGATATCATGGACTCAGTGTGTGAGCAACGATGAGGTTTTAGAGAAGATGCAAACAAGGAAGAAGCTTATACTTAACACCAGGAAGAGGCAGCTGAAATTTCTGGGACACGTAATGAGAAAGTAGGGCTTGGTAGAATCTGATACTCACAGGTCGAATAGAGAGACGAGAAAGCAAGGCGTGATATGCCTAGCGGGCTTATGCAAGTGGATGACAGAACATGGCCTGGGGGAATTGGCAGAGGGACAAAACTTATTGAGAGCTACAAGAGATAGGGGGAAGTGGAGGGCCATGCTCGCCTACGTCCTGAAGGGACACGACACATAAAAAGAAAGAAACCGTCCTTCTTCGTGATGTACCCACGAAATGTCAACTGTCTCTTTCTGTATGCGCCCATTTTCCGTAAACGTTCCTCGTTGCACATATGTTCAGTCTATGGTATTCTCAGCATCCTTCTGTACAACACGCTCAGACCAAGAAAGCAGAAAGCCGAGTTTCGAATTCTGATCGAATTCGTTACATTCACTTACGCATAAATAGCCCTGGGAAACGTATGAATCCAACCAATTTCTCCCCAGTTATAGATTAAATAGTAGTACTTGCATCTAGAAAAATCATTGTTTTCTTCACAACAAAATTTTAAATGCAATATTCACTCGCAAAAATATAAGAATTATTTTTATAATCCAAAAATATTGTTTGGCTTGAAATAACCCACAAAGGGTTAAGCCGTAAAATGCATATTAATCGATCAACATTCTGTCCAATCACATTTGTGTTGCCTCAAGTTGCTTCTTAATCTTTAAAGGGGAATAAATGGGATATAGCACTTCCGGTCTTTTTTTCTTTGTTTCTAATATTTTTTTCTTATTTTTGTGAGTATTCTTATGTCTTCGGATTTCTGTTTCATATTTCCCCTCTGTTAAAATATTTCCCACATTGTTAAGTCTCATTACCTACTTGATTCTTATATTCCCATTTTGAAGCGCATGACTTCGGACAGCTCTTATGATGACCCCAATACATTATGCTTTCCTATAGTTAGTCCTTTTTCCTCCCTTTCCTTTGCTAACTTGCCGAGAAGTTTTCATTCTGAGTATGTCACGACCAGAATAGTTATTAAATTATTAAAAAAAAAAAACACACCTGACATATATGACGGATTCTCTGGTATTTCAGCAGAATAAACATTGCACTCAAACTTTACATCGTACTGCCAATTGAAGCCATGTGCAGGATTGACAAAGGGTT
>OZ038485.1:122444154-122506654 GCA_964036315.1 Acanthosepion esculentum | reverse complement strand
AGAGAGAAAAACATTGCCGGACTGGAACCTGATCACCTGATTTGGCACTGTATGACTTTTTTCTTTCCCCAAGCTCAAGGGGGTCGTTAAGGGGGCCCGTTTTGAAGGCGTGGGGGCTATCAAGAGGGCTGTAACGACGGAGCTGAGGGCTATCCGAGAATAGTCCTTCCAGCAGTGCATAGAAGCATGGCAAAGAAGGGAGGGAAAGTGTATTAGACTCGAGGGGGGTTAATTTGAAAGGGAAACCATGTAGTCTGTTGTTTGGGATTGAAATAGTTTGTGACATAAGTCCCGTTACTTTTTAGACAGCACTTGTATATGTATGTATTATCAAAGGATATTATACAATCATGAAACAAAATTCGTGGAATTGGGGCAATGAATAACCTGAAAATTTAACAAAATATTTCCTTTTTAGTGCGCTTTAAGCTCAGGAAAATGTTTGGTTTGGTTTGTTTTACGGCATATCAATCTCTGTGAATTATTTAATGCCGACCTGAGTTTTATTGCTGGTATTTTTTTTTCAAAAATGTATTTCTGCTAATAATTTTTTTCAAAAATTGTATTGCAGGTAATATTTTTTTAAAAGTATTGCTGGTAATAATTTTTTCTTCAATAATTCATTACTTCTAATAACCTTTTACAAAAATGTTTTGCTGGTACTAAAACCTATTTTTACACATTCACTGCATTTTGACCCCAGATTTGGGGTCAACTATTTTCCCATAACTGGGACCCTATCAGGTGCTATCATTCCGGGTCAGGGTCGACCTGGGAACACCAAGAATTAAGAGGTGGTTCCACGCTCCTCAAAACCTGATAAGAGGCCTTGCTGTTGGATGTACTTTATCGTCTTAACCAGGAAACGGGTGTAGTTTATCGTCTTACGCAGGACGCGGATGTAGTTTAATATCTTACCCAGGACGGGAAGGTGGTTGTTAATTTTCATTTCATAAGAAATAAGAAAGATAGCCTGTTTGTATTTGTATATAGAACAGGAAATATATATATATATATATATATATATACAAGGCAGTATATATATATATATATATATATATATATATATATAAGGGAGTATATATATATATATATATATATATATATATATATATATATATATATATATATATATATATATATGCTCCTGAAAAATTTATTTCGGTTGAGCTCTCTGGGGAGGAATTGTGAGTTTGTATACAGTGACTATTACTGCTAATAATGCAATAATCTTCGGTAAAGCGAATCGAGTTCTCTCAGTTACTGTGTGTTTATCTAAAAATAAATACGCTTAAATTCACCTTGATCCCTGCCGTGCACCAACGGCTTAGGGGTAGAATCTCCGACTGGCACCTATTCAGCCGAGTTTCGATCCTAGCTAGAGGCAAACGGACGTCTTGCCACACTGATAAGCTGTGATACAGGGAAACAGTTTGTCTGTGTATGACAATATAAGGCTGTTTAACGCTTAAAGATTCCCCGAAAGTGAATGTAGAAAGAAAAATTAGCGAGTAGAGGCGGAAAGTTTAAGAAGATGTTTTAAAGAAACTAAGGTGATAAAAAGTACGCCATAGAAAGAGAAGAAGAGGTAAATGAAGAAAGAAAAATGACAAAAAGAGGAGAAAAGCATGGGTGGGTTAAGATGGACGAGAGAGTTAGGAAAATAATTTAAAATGATTTAATATTACAGTAATAAAATATGCGACCAAACACGTGACCATCTTCACCGGATGTCACTGAATATTTGTCGTTTCCTGTTTTTTGGCACCCAAACTGCCAACCTCGTTACTTCACAAAAAGACGAGCACAATTTATCATCTCATTCCTCTGCTTTCATCTATTTTCTTTATGACAGTGACATTTTGACAGTCAAGTCTACTTCGCACGGGGGGAGGGGAAGGTCCTTAAAATAAAAAGATGGAAAAGAATTGAAGTCTATCTATATAATACGCTATGTAGTGTTGTATATCATTCGTTTATAACTATTTTATTGCAATAAAACAAAGAGATATAAATAACAAATGAAACGTGCTGGGATTCGAACTTTCCTGGTTACGTCCCAGGCAATTTCCACTACACCAACATTATTCTGATTAAACACCTTGATGAAATTAAGTTCTAAAATTGGTAAATCGCAGAGGTACAATAATCATTCAAGGCAGAGTGTATAGATAGTACACTGAACCAAAGCATATCGCAAGGAGACTATACTGATCATAGGCAGAATGCACAGATACTACACTGATCCTTGACAGAGTCCACAGATGCAACACTGATCGTAGACAAAAACCTCTTTTTTTGTTGTTTTGATCATTTCACCTCCAAAGCAAGGCGATAATGCCACTAAGTCGCAAGGGGTTACTGGGAGTGGAAGAAAATGAGAAGACTTTAGTGAGGAGAAAGAATAATAAAAAATAAGTTTCAATAATACAGAAAACAGCGATTGACGTATTTAATGTTTTGAATGTTATGGGTGGTAGGGAAGCAAGGCTTATGACCACATCACATTGAAACACCACTTCCTGTACGATCACTGAAGTTAGGCAATGTAGAACCTGCTCAGTACCTAGATGGGTGACCGCATGGTAATACCAAGTGCTGTAAGCTTGGATGTGCGGGTGGGGTAATGGATAATGGCTTAGAACTGTTAATCGGAGCCGAGTTCAAAATCCCGAGGGTTCTTACACGAAAATTCAATTGAGAATACTATGAATCAACCCCTTCCCCTGGTATGGGTTAATTAGTAAGAAACGTATCAATAAATCATTATTATCTCTAAAAAGATTCTTGCAATCTAAAATATTTTCTAGTTTTAAATAACCTGGTAATGGTTGATAATCCGCAGAAAACGAATCAATCCATCAGGAAAGAAAAAACAGTAGATAATTACAGAGGTAAGAAGTGGAGAAAAGAAGTTATTAGAATACAATGTTGAGACCTAATTGTCAATCTAGTAATAGGCTTAAATTACTGCGATCACGTTACCAAGAGCGTGGAGCGCATTAGGGCAAATGCCATGAAAAAAGACAGAGGGAAACAACATCACGGCGGTTGGAAAGTGACTTAAAGTCAAGATGCCAGGTTAGGACCGATAACATTACAGACCCTTTTATGGATTTTATCAAGAATCTCGAGATATGTAGACGGTGCATCAGACCACGTGCAGCAGAGTATCCAATACAAAGACGAAGGTAGATTTATAAATGTTCAAGATGGATTCTGACGAGAAAAAGTATCTGGCACAACTCAGTGAACCAAATTTCCTACCAGCAGATCTAGCAATTGATTCAATATAATCGCTCCACTTCATGTCAGTAGAAAACGTGAGACCGAACAGGCGCAAAGATTTGCTCTCTTGGAGGTTAGCATCAGCCATGCTGATAGAGAGAAAAACGGTTTTTATGATACCCCTTCACCGTTGAAACTGTTAGATGTAGACGTCTCTTCTACTCCAATAGCTTCATGTCTCGCACATCTCGCCTGTGGAACTCCCTTCCTTATTCCTGTTTCCCTGACAAATATAATCTCCAACTATTTAAGTGTAACTTCAATCGACATCTCCAGTTGCCTTGATCTATCCACTTCCCTTTTCCACATCCTTTTCCCCTTTGATTCCTATCTGTTCTCGCTCCAAATCTTCTGTAACCCCTTTGCCTTGATCGATCCACTATCTTTCTCCACAACCTTTCCTTTCCCACTCCTATCTGCTCTTCCTCCAAACCTTCTGTAACCCCTTGCGTGATAGTGGCTTCCAGCCTTTCTTGGGGTGAAAAGCTTAAAAAAGAAAAAAAAAAGATTAAATGATAGCAGTTTCGTTTTGGTGTTGTAAAAATTTACAAGCCATTTCTTGGATTGGAGTTCATTTTCAAGAGTCGCATGTTTAAAATTTATTAGCGCTTGGCTTTTAAAAATAAAACAATTCGATACTCGTTAGCTAAATCCTCAACGCTAACTCTATCTATTTAATAAGTTCAGCTTGTAACACAATGATTGAAACACCTACGTTCGTGATTGAAACACCTACGTTCGTGATTGAAACACCTACGCAGTCAATTTACTCAGGTTAATATGCATCTGAGGAAGGCCATAGTGCAAAAGGATGTAATATTAACAATAAAGATACGGACAACTGTTTCAAGTGCCAATAATGTGAAAATGATACGTACATTTTTATATTTATACTATTTACATCATTCGGACTGTTGCTCTCATCGACTTTTGTATGGTGCGACCATCTTCATGTGATACATGTTCAAATTTCGAACCTAACCCTTTATTTTATCCACGGGGGTATATTGTTCAACATATATCACCTGATAAAGACCGGGGCGTACAATGGTCGAAATGTCGTGAATGTGGCAATAAAAATGAGGACAACAGTCTGAAAGAAGTAAATAGTGTGAATAGCTGCAATACCTCATCTACAAAATATAGACAGATCCAAATGAAGGCCGGAACGTTCAACTGCCGAAACGTCGTGAATATGGCAATAAAGATAAGGAAAATAGATAGAACTATGTAAATAGTGTAAATAGCTACAATACCACATCTAAAAAAATAGAGATCCAAATGAAGGCCGCAACGTACAACTGCCGAAACTTCGTGCATATGGCAATAAAGATGAGGTAAAGTCAGAAGGGTGTAAGTAGTGTAAATAGCTACAATACGCCATCTCAGAAATATAGAGAGATCCTGATGATGGCCGCAACGTACAACTGCCGAAACGTCGTGAATATGGCAATAAAGATGAGGTAAAGTCAGAAGGGTGTAAGTAGTGTAAATAGCTACAATACGCTATCTCAGAAATATAGACAGATCCTGATGATGGCCGCAACGTACAACCGCCGAAACGTCGTAAATATGGCAATAAAGATGAGGTAAAGTCAGAAGGATGTAAATAGTGTAAATAGCTACAATACGTCATCTCAGAAATATAGAGAGATCTTGATGAAGGCCGGAACGTTCAACTGCCGAAACGTCGTGAATATGGCAATAAATATGAGGTAAAGTCAGAAGGATGTAAGTAGTGTAAATAGCTACAATACGCCATCTCAGAATTATAGACAGACAGTTTTAAATTTCAAGAACAATTTATTCGAAAAAACGTTCCACTTTGTTATATTTTTTTCCTAAAAGTGTGAATAAGGATAAATTTTAGGTCGGGCATTACCGAATAGCCTTACCGTTACTCCATGTCGAAATACCCTATGGTATCGATGTGGCACAAGGCTGAAAGTATGGGACACCCAGTGGGAATCGAACTTACTCAGTCGAAAGTATGGGATACATGTAGCACAAGGCTGAAAGTGTGGAACACCCGTGAAGATCGAACTCACTACCCGGTCGTAAACTACCCAACGAAACAAGCTTGCTAACCATTACACCACGTCAAAATACTCCAAAGCGGTTGATATGCCTCTAAACAAAATTTAAAAAACAACTAATGCAAGTAGTCACGATTTGATCAAATCAAGTGCAGTGTTCAGATAACTAGAATTAGTTGATCCGTCTCGTTGTGCTTGACTGTGTAGCTTATCATTGATTACAGCATATCAAACCCATGTATCGATCTGTCGTTGCTTGCCTATTAATGCAACTGGAGAGCTGCTGCTCGCTCCAGAACTTTTGACATTGTGGTTTGCTCCTCTAGGTGACTAAGTTTTTATTTACTTCCCACCCATCTGGCACGGTTGAACCTGTCATAAAATAAGCTCCTGCCAGCAGAGCTCTCCGGGTTATAAATATATACAAACTATTCGATCGCGTCAAGAGATTAACAACAATTGTGGTGTGTTTTTTTATCCCTAAACTACCCGTCACTTCGAAGCAACTTTTGGTTCGTTAACATCCCATCTTATCCCTGTAACGTCATCGTTTCTTACAAACGGATTAAGTCGCTGGTTTTTCCCCTCTACCGTTCCTTTTCTCAGTACGTCCTATGAGTATTAAATTTTCCAAGCCGTCCGTTCTCATAATGTGTTCAATAAATGTCAATTCTCTTTCCTTTTTTCGTTTTTTTTGTTCCTATTTTCTTTAAACCTTCCTCATTCAGCTCGAATGTTCTGTCTATGGTATTCTCAACATCCGTCTGTAGAACCACTTTTCTATCACTTCCAGATAATTCTTCTTCAATAAGAAAACTGTTTGGGGTAATAAAATAAAACAATTATAACAACTGACTGTAATAAAAGTTATAAGACAGATTGAAGATTCGTTCTTACCGTGAATCTTATTAGGCATAATAAATGATTAACAAAACTAGTAATAAATTATTGATTTATTCATTTTTAGGGCTTATTAACCCTTTGCATGTTATTTAAAGCCAAAAAAATATTTTGAAATTGTAAGAAATATTTTTCAGATACAAGTATTCTCCATGTATAATACGGCTTCATCCATAATACGCACCCCTAAAATTGTGCTGAAAGTGTGGGAAAATGCTTCTACTCACGCATAATACGCACCCCCTTTGTTTTGAAATCAAACCCTATAAATGGTACCTCTCCAATTTCATTACGGCCAGCGTTTCTTACTTTTATTAAAAAATGGTTTGAACCATAGAATAATATTATTCTAATTTAGTTTTATGATAATTCTTATTTTATTTTACGGCAATTTTAAAAAGATTTTTTGTAGATGTGCATAATACACCCCCCTAGTTTTGCTTATTATTTTTTTTAGAAAAAATGCGTATTATACATGAGGAATTACGGTATCCCATAACCGGAGAGGAAGAGTTGTATTCATAACTTTCCCAAGGATATTTATGCGTAAGTTAATATAACGAACTGTATTGGGTTAGTATTTGGTTTTTCGTCCGGCATCAGAAGATGGTAATGTCGTTGGACCTCAATAAATAACACAAAAAATTGGTTGGAAAAATTAAGGGTCAATTCTTTATTGACGCACGTGTGTGTAGTAAACTCGGAGGTAAGAGAGCGGACGACCTCAAGTTAACATGACGTTGAGAGAGAGAGAGAGAGAGAGAGAGAGAGAGAGAGTGTGTGACTGGATCTCCTTTCCTTAGGACCGCTGCAAAACATGTCCGAATCCAGTGATTCGAAAGTACCCAGGCAATAGGTGACCTCCTTTCCGGAAGTTGGTCACAAACTTTGCACGTGACTGGAAACCCTTTTTTTGGTTTTCATTTGCATTATGGGAAAATGAAATTATTTATTTTTTTAATTATGTTTATTATTTATTATTTAATTTTCATTCTCCCGCAGAACTCAACGGGAATTCGAACTTGGCTCTTCGATTAACAATCCCGAGCCATTATCCATTGCTCCACCCTCACACCCAAGCTTACATTAGCTGGTATTACCAAGCGGTTGCCTATCTAGGTTCGACGGTGCTTAACTTCGATGAAGATACAGGAACCGGTGCGATGTTTCAACATGATATGGCCGTAAGCTAATAATAAAATAGAACAATTATAAATATATAGTGTAATAAATTTTGGTATGTTCAATAATTAGCCAAAAACAGCATAGCATGATGGAAAAATGCCCCAAACTCAATAAAAACAAAGTTACATCGTGAAAAAGTTAATGTTATTAATAAGAGGAAAGATCAAAATTATTTTTAATTATTTTAAACATTTTTTATTCCTTTCTAGCATGTTCGAAATTTTGGCTGAATATCTCTTTTTTTACGTCAGCGGTCGCGTAATATTTAGCGTTAGGTTCTTTAGCATTTTTCAGTTAAAAACATTAATTTGGAAATTCTTGAAAAAATCAAATAATTGTGGGATTTTAATGAAACTTTCAGAACTTATTTAAAAATGAATGAAATTATTTTAGAAATGTTTATTTTTAGAAAATCATGGTAAAATGATTTTTACATCTGTTACACCCACTTAATTTTATGAAAACTTGAAAACTCGAATATGTGTATCTGTAATTTTTTAATTAAATGAAGAATATATATCATCGATATTTTTTGTAAATCGAGAAGCGTTTCTACCCAAACTTTAGCTCTAATTTGTAAAATACAAATCCAACAAAACTAACATATTATTTAATTAAAAACCTTTTAATTATTTTTATGAATAATATATATTAAGGACATTATTGTTTGAAGCCAAAATATTTTTTCGTTGGAAAATGAATTTTTACTAGAATTGTTTTCTTTTTTCCAATTTTAAATACAAAATGTGATAAAGTTTTTAAAAATTTTATAATTAAGTTTGAATATGTGTATCTCTGGAAATGCTCTTATTAAAAGATCTATTTTTACAGATCTTAAATTTGAAAGCTTATTACAATCTGCGAAGCGTTTCTGTTTTTACAATAATTTTTTATATGCCAAAAAATGTATTAAAAACGTTTCCGGTAAAACTACGGAGGCACAATTCAGAAATAATGTCCCATGTTTTAAGAATTGTTTTTCCTGATAGCGAGGATCCGGCCTTATACAATGCGTTGATTTTGTGTTAACTTCTCTGACTGACCGACCATCATCGTCGCATTTTCAAAATTTTTAATTTTCTTTTTTTTGTTTTACATATTTTCTTTTCATTTTTTTAAATATATTTTTTTCTTTTTCAGTGAGTGATATACAGCATTTATTCATTTTTTCGTTTTTAGATTTAATTTAAGGGACGGAAACTGTGTAGTATTTGGGTATATCATCGTTAAAAATACCTTAGAAAAATCAATGAAATGTTAGACTTTTAAAGTAATTAATTTTGAAGGATTACGTTATAGTTAAATAAGCTGATTCACTTAAAATTCGAAAATACTGTCACTTCTGCTCTTCCGTCCGATAAATTGCCCTGAAGTTAGTTTTCGATACATTGAACTAAACGTCAATTTACACTTCCAAAACATCACCACGGTTAAACATGCTTCTCTTATTGCTAACTAATTTGTTTCTACTAAAAGATGAAGTAATGTTTCTTTCAAATTACATTAAGTATACTTTAAATTTTCTAATTTTAATTAAAATTACGTTTAAAAAGTATAATTGGATCTTACAAGCTTTTTAAACGGAGAATTTCACTTTTGTTTACAAAGTTGTCAAAAATGGCTGACATGATTGATTTTATGTAAATTTTGTTGACTCAAAAAACAAGATTTTTAATTAAAATTTCGGAAAGAAAGGATTAAAATTTTTTTAAATATTTAAAAAATACTTTGGTCTTTCCTCTCAATAACAAACATTTAGACGATAAAAAATGTTTAATCAAGTTTGTGGCCTTTTTCATCAGGGTATTCTCTTTTTTAGCGAAGTATTGAACATACCTAAATAAATGTTATATGACGGATAGAAGATTCGTTCTTACCGTAGATCTTATTAGGCATAATAAAAGATTAACAACAATAACTAATAAAATAGAACAAGTATGACAATAGAGCTTAATAAAACTTATGTGACTGACTCATGACAAAAGCCTAATAACAACTGTAAGTGATAAAAAGAGAATAATTATACTAATAAAACTTATGTGACGGGTAGAAAATTTCGTTCTTACAGTACCGTCCTATGAATACAATGAAAAAACGAAAACAATAACTTATAAGAGAAAAGATATAACAATATGCAGTAAAAAAGTCCTGTGACAGAAAATCTGTTCTTACCATAGATATTAGCAACAGTAAAGAAAAAAAATTGTTTCTTTGCTTATTAAACTGAGAACAGCCAACTTTCCACTTAAAGTAAGCACTCTATAGCTTCTCTTTGGTAAATGCGAATTGCCAGCATCTCTATTATTGCATATTAATGTTATGGGAACCTACCCATAAAAGTAATGGACTAGCCCGTACCCCATAAATACTGCGCCCCAAGAGGAAGCAGCAGTGTCAGAGTGACAGAGAGAGAGAGAGAGAGTCAGTCGGGGTGAGAGAGGCTAGACGATTACTGTCAGACATTGGAATAGTGATACTTCGAGACAACATAGTTCTCTCTAACCTAACCTGATTGTTATTACTAACACTTCTACTCTTTTATACGTATTTCTATTTGTAATATATATCTGTGTTATTCCATACCTGTGTTCGAGTTATTCTTCATTGGTTCTACCTTGGACCATCACCGTGGTACAAGGAACCTGGACCATAACAATTAAGAGCTGAAGTTATTGCTAAATTTAAAAAAATAAAAAACTGCGACCTAATAATAAGCAGAAGAAAAACGGTTGTAGCTTTTCTTCTTCAATAATAATATTTTTTATTTACTATTACTATCAGTTCACCCAATGCAAGGCCCAATAGCCACTCAATGTAGAGGGTTATTAAGTGAGATTGTTGTAACGGAGAGTGATGGAGGAAGTAAGAATTGCATATGAAGTGTAGGATAGCTATTGGTT
This sequence comes from Acanthosepion esculentum, assembly GCA_964036315.1. Classification (NCBI taxonomy): domain Eukaryota; kingdom Metazoa; phylum Mollusca; class Cephalopoda; order Sepiida; family Sepiidae; genus Acanthosepion; species Acanthosepion esculentum. The sequence goes on along the minus strand of OZ038485.1, from coordinate 122,496,345 downwards.
GTTCCTGGACTAAAAGACATCAAGATTGTAATTGCCAAAGAAGCATCCCCTTGGGAGTCTGTTCCACAAAACAACAGTTTTGAGGAAGACTCTGAGTGGAACATGCTCCTTATCAAAGTAATACGAAGGGAATGGAAATGGTTTACCATCGTGACCATTCCATGGCGTGTCCTAGATGTGAAAGTCGGCAGATTGTCGAACTTAAGAATGTAACTCGGCAAAGCATCTGCTATAGTAATGGAGATAATAAAATAATAAGATGCTAGAAGCGTTTCTTCTGTATGATAAGGGTTGCAGAGTAATATTGATGGCTATTTTTTTTCTGATTCATTAGTTTTATTCGGTGTGTGCAAATGTTCTCAGCGATCTTTTTTTAAAACTACAGTTTAAAAGGAATAATGAAAACTACTTATAGCTGGGAATATTTGAACACGCGATAATCTTTAAGTTTAACGATTTTAGCTTACAGATATTTTGACATGGAAATTTTACTTTTTGTAAATTTGATTAAAAAATGTTATCAAATCTAATCTCAAATACAACGAATATTGTGCGTGCGGGGTCTTTAATTTATAACCCTGACAGAAAGCAGAAGGAAAACGAACATTGGAATTATTTGTGAAACTTTTTCTTTATAAACAGAGAGTTTCCTTTTATCATTTCAAGCCAAGCAAGGCAATAAAACTACAAGGACGAAAGGAGTTACTGAGTGTTAGAGAATATGATAAAAATGTACTTTTAAGGAGAGACGGAATTAAAGAAACATGAATTAAGAAGACAGTAAATAACGATTGATATCGCGTTTAAATGTTTGGAGATCAATGTTGATTGAGAAGCAAGAAAGAGGAAGAAAGTTCCACAAGCGTGAAGTGCTATAGAAGAAACTGTTAGCATGGAACTTACATCACGCCATTTCAAATCAAAAATGATGAAACCTTGCTGCCAATCTAGTACTGGGCTTAAATTCATACAGTCTATGTACCATAGCAGAAAAGTCCATCAGAACAATTAGCATGAAAAGTATTTATACGAACGGCACAATGAAGATACTTGATAGCACTGAGAAAATGACTGAAGCCAAGATGCCAGGCGAGGGATAATAACCCTGCATATTCTTCTTTGAATTTTATCAAGGATCTCTAAATATATAGCAGGAGCAGGAGCATCAGACCACATGTGGTACCAATATTCAAGGCAAAGACGAATGGTGGACTTATAAATATGTAAGATAGATTCTGGCAAGAAAAATTGTCTATCACGACATAGTGAACAAACTTTCTTAGCTGCAGATTTAGCAATTGATTCAATATACTATTTCCACTTCATGACAGCTGCAAAACGTTGCAAAAAAGGTGCAATGAGTCACACTCCCGAAGTTTAGTATCATTCATGCTGATGGAAATTAGAAAGAGTTTTCTCAGAGCAGTTTCCTTTTTGAGGCGTTAAAATTAACAAGCAACACATTGTGCCATTTAACAACAGCTTGTATTTTTGAGATCAGCTGCCAATTTGACTTTACAGAATATGAGAAAAATACTATTAAGAAGAGAGTACAGTAAAAGAGTAAGAATTAAGAAGACAGAAGATATCGATTGATATTGCATTTAAATCTTTGAAGATCAAAGTTGACTGGGAAACATGAAGCCCGAAGAGAGTTCCACCAGCGAAAAGTGCGATAGAAGAAACTGTGATCATAGACGTGAAGGTTACAATCTAATTATTTTAATTGTAAAATTATGATACCTTGCAGCCAATCTAGTACTGCGTTCAAATTCTTAAATATATGTACCGTAGAGAAAAGTTCACCAGAACAATTACCATGAAAGTATTTATAGAAAAGACACAGGAAAGATACGTTAAGGTGGTGGGAAAGAAACTGGAGACAAGATGCCAGGTCAGAACAAATAACATTGCAGATTCTTTTTTGTATTTCATCAAGAATCTCTAGATATATAGCAGGAGAACACGACCGTATTTGACAGCAACATTCAAATCAAGGTCGAATGGTAGATATTTAGCAGCAGACTTAGCAATTGATTCAATATACTCTTTCTACTTCATGTCAGCTGAAAACGTTAGTCCCAGAAGGCGCAATGAGTCCCTCTCCTGGAGTTTAGCATCAGCAATACTTATGGAAGGTAATCGAATCAGAATCCTTTTTCAGATAATTAATTTCAGTTGACTTAATTACATTATTTACATTCAGACTTCTATCATAACGATGCTACTAGATTTGCCAGATCCTGCTTGTCTCAATCTCCTTTGGGCCGCCGCTGGGGAGGCGGCGTTTCTGGCAAAGTGTGTGGGTTCCCTGTCTTGCAGTGCTGTCCACTAAAACCAAAGTCAAGCGAATCGCCTCGTCAAACTCTCTTTGATTCACAGCCATCTCCTCCACCGTCACCAGATGAGAGAAAGGAAATAGGGAAAGAGGATGACGATCCCTATGGTCAGATGCGAGCGTGTGCTGACAACAATAATTCTCTTAATATTTGTTGTTATCATATGACGTTTAAACCGTTGTGTATTCCGACATTCTTCAGATGTCTGTTGATAGGGTGACATTCAAGAAATTTAGAACAGGGCCTTTTATTTAATATACAGTGGTAGATTGTTTCGTGCCTAGACATTTGGCCAACGGACATTTGGCCGAGAGACATTTGGCCGAGAGACATTTGGCCGACGGACATTTCACCGAAAAAGTACAAATAAAAAAAGTAACAAGCAATACTGTAGGTATTTTAATTAGCATTATTATAAGGTAGAATAGGACTAATAATTACGACTGAATTTCAAGTGATTAAATTACTAAATCTAAATTTAAATTTAAAAGTTTTCTTATTTCAATATTTGTTTATTGAAATTAGTATTTAAAAAAATATTTGAGTGTATTTGGGAAAAAAGTAGCACCTAATTATTTAAATTCGTATTTAACAGTAAGATAAAAGCTGGTTCATCCCTTAAGATAATGATCATTAAAAGCGAAATTGAAAGATCTTTCATATCGTAAAAACTTAAGATTTTTGCTGCAGTAAAATGCGCTTTTTCGCAAAATACTTATCATTTTACAGTAATATTTGAAGTAAAATATAATATATACAGAATAATTAAAAAAAATCCTGTCAAGAAAAACGAAAACTTATAAATTAATACAGTATATAAATATAAATACATGTAGCACATTATGATAAAGAGTGTGACAGACACATGTAAGTACGCGACTACATTTTTGGCTAAATGTCCATTTGGTTAAATGTCCGTCGGCCAAATGTCCGAGTACCAGATTGTTTTCATTCCGATGTCTATATCTAGGCATATATCATTTTGTTGTTTATTTAGTACTACTCACTTAGTACTAGTCCTGTTTCTACCGAGTCTATACTACCTGGTCAAGAGATTGAACTCACACTTACTATACCACCAAATTCTAAAGCCAATGCTTTAATCATGTGGGCTTTTTCCTCACTGAAAAAAGGTGAGATATCCATAGACATAAACAGTGGAACGAGAACAATCTAATTCGTACATAAAAGAAAGTGCTGTGTTCGAAATTCCTTGAAGGTGGCGGGTTGACGTAGGGAGGCTAGGACAATCCGTCGGGATCCTTACTAACTCAGATTTCCGTCCAGTATGTGTGTAGGCTTTTGCTTTCCTTACTCTTATTTTTTGTAGGCCTAATCGATGTCAATCAAGTTAGCCAGTCTGAATGCGAAGGGCTTGAGGGTTCGGGGTAAGGCGGCCCGCCTGCTCCAGGATCTCCAATCTTTCAGCGTGTATGTCGCCGCGATCCAAGAGACTCACTTTGTTTGCAACATCGATGCATGTGTGCTGGATGACGACTTTGTCGTTTATTCAGCATATGGGGTACGACAGGGCAGAGGAGTTTCTTTGCTGGTGAAGCGGACTCTTGATGCGAGGGTGGACCTTGTGCGTACCGATGCCGAAGGCCGGTTGATCGTGGCCGATATTGCCGTGAAAAGTGGTTCGTTCCGAGTCGTTGCGGTTTATGCGCCCAACGACCGGGAGGCGTGGGTCTCGTTTTTTCGGCAGTTGGGGTCGTTCAACGCGCCTAGTCTTAGAGGGGGACTGGATGCCATCTTGGACCCCAAGTTAAATCGGAGACGGGGTTGTAGCGGGTGTAGGGGCGATCGTAGTTGATCTGATCAACAATTTGGGTCTCATTGATAGATACCTGGTCGATCACTCCGGGGGGAAGATGTGGACGTGGGTTCTTAATTGGCCTTGTGACCGGGTGGTTAGCTACCTGGACAGAATGTTAGACGTAGACTTGTTAAATTGTCCCACGTTCCACTGGGTAGGCTATTCGGATCACAAACTCGTTTGTGCCCGGATGGCGTTAGGTCGTAGGTCTAGAATGGCTCGCTACTGGAAGTTCAATTTGTCTTTACTGAACACGCGGGGCTTCTAGGAGCAGTTAACTTAGTTAGTGGGGGCGGTTATCGGGAATAAGTGGTGACAGAGACTTAAGAGCAGGATTACGTCCTTCACCACTGATTTCAGCAAACGACTCGCCCTAGATAGAGCTGAAAAGGTGAGGACGCTTAAGGCTAGTTTTTCCCGGGCTGGGGAGGATTCCCTAGAGATAGCCTTAGCTAGGGAGGCCCTGGAGGGTTTGACTAGCGAGCGCTACATGGGCCAGGTAATTAGACATAGGTTAAGCAAGATGTCTTCCGAAGCTGTGAGCATGGGCGCAGATTTGCACAAGGAAGAGATCCGTCGAGGTTCTGATCGTTACATTCGTGAAGTCAAGAACCCGGAGGGGTATACTCTTCAGGCCACTGACGACATGTGCGAGGCGTTTCGGCGGCATTTCGAGAGCCGCTTTACCAAGGAGCCTGGTCTCCGTGATGAGGAATTCGTAGCTATTTGGCTGACTTTCCTCGGATTTCGCCGACTGAAGCGGCTAGCTGCGAGGGAGAGATCACAGAGGGCGAAGTCTACGCAGCATTGAAGAAGGTCGGCAGGGGCAAGTCGCCGGTCTGGATGGGTTACCCTATGGATTGTACATCTTTGTCCCGATTTTGACTTTAGTGTTCAACAATTGGTTCCGGCAGGGGTCCATCCCCAACCGGCTCACCAGGGGTGTGATCACGCTGTTGAAAAAGGGCAAATGTGTTGGGAAAAATTAGATGATTACAGGCTCATAACTCTGCTAAACACAGAGTTAAAGATTTTGGCCAAGATTCTGCAGGAGCGTTTGCAGTCAGTTGCCGAGTCTCTGTTGGGTCCTGAGCAGGATTTCCGCATACGCCGATGACGTATCTACTTTCGTGTCGTCCCGCAGCGATATTGATGCGGTACTGAAGGCGCTTGATCGGTACGAAAAGGTGACAGGGGCCAAGATTAACCGCGATAAGTCGTCCGGCTTGCGCTTAGGTGCCCGGAAGTGGGTCGATCTTCCGGAGCCCTTCGGTTGAACGGACGGTCCTGTCCGTATTCTTGGAGTGTGGTTTGGACTCGACCTGCAGCTGGAGAAAAATTGGTCTGAAGTAAGAGCAAAGATCGACGCGGCCGGTCAGACTTGGCGTCGACGGAGGTTGTCCGTGAAGGGCAGGGAGGAGGCGTGTGCCACTTACGTTTTCCCGATTGTCCTTTATCAATTGTCCGTACTTCCTCTCTGTAAAGACCATAGGAAGCCGCTCGAGAGCTCGCTATCCTCCATTTTATGGAGGGGACGCGGACATAAGGTCGACAGACGAGTCTGTGCACAACGTCCGTGTCATGGGGGGCTGGAAATGCGACACTTGGTGAGCCACAAACTTGCTTCCATGTTCCTACGCCACGCATTGACAGGAGATTCGATTATGGCAGGGATTGTTAGGGACGCGTTCCCTTTCCTTACTATCAGTCCCCTCCCCCATCTCGCGGGTTGAGCGCCATTGTAAACTTCGAGATCAATCGGATTTCCTTCGTGACTGTCGGTCGGCGTTGTTAGCTGTTCCTCGGTCCAGTGACCTTTCTCAGCTTAGGAAGGCCTTCTATCGTCATTTAGTCGAGGGGGTCGCGAAGGATTCCCTACGTGAGCGGCTCGACTTGTCGGAGGAGGAGTTTCGCTCTTTCTGGTTTTGGACGCTAGCGGCGGATTATATCAGTAACCCTGAGTTTACCTGGCGATTGGCTCGGAATCAGCTGCCTCTCAATGACAAGGTCTTCATATGGGGCTTGGCGGATTTGCCAGACTGTGAACGGTGTGGCCTTGGTTTACAGGAAACGGCTTCGCACCCTTTCTACCATTGTCCCCGGGTCCGCCCCTTATTGGACCATGTTGACGGATCGTCACGCTCCCGAAAAGCTCGTGCTCATTGATCGCGCATACGCGTGTGACAATGTGTCGCCCCCGTATTCCGGGGTGAAACGAATGGTGTTTCTGACGCTGATGGCCACGGCCCGAATGGTGATGTGGACGACGCAAATGGAGGATGTCTTGCGAGGCAACCGTCTTTCTCATCAGGATCTGATCCGATTCTTTGAGCACCAGCTCAATATGAAGATTGGAACTGATAGAAAACGATTGCATTCGACAATCTATAGCAAAAGATGGGTGAAAGAGGCGAGATTGGTTCGTTTGAACGGGGCTAGCCTTGATTTTCTTTTTTAGGTCAACCTATGTCACATCGGGGCGGCTTCCTGTGGAGCCCTCCACTAGTTAGGTTAAACAAGCTTTTGTGTACCTAGTTAATATGAGTAAGTATTGTTCCCGGCCACATCTTTGGTTATGATTCAGGTTGAGATTCCCAACCTCCCCAGTTTGTTTTGGCCCCCTTTGCATCTCGACTGGGTCAGCTTTTATATTTCCATGTTCGTATAATTTTTCTCCTTCCCCACTCCCTTAGAGAGAGAGAGATAGAGAGAGAGAGAGAGAGAGAGAGAGAGAGAGAGAGAGAGAGAGAGAGAGAGAGCACTTCTTGATTTTGTCCAATGGATAGAATACAGAGGCCTCTCTTTTTTGAGGGTAGGACGGGCCCTACTAACATCAGTTATGTTGAGTTTACTTTGTGTTGATTTTTAGTTTATTAGTGGGTTCATCTCCCTCCCCTCTCATTCTTCATTATTAGATTTTTATGAATTATAATTTATTATCATTAAATTTTTATGGCATGGGACGCGTTTTGTAGGTCTACCTTGAGAGAATGTGGTATTATGGTGTATGGAGGATTGATTGGTGACAGACTAGTTCTTGTGGTGAATGTGGAAATTGTAATGTATGAATGTGTCGTGAATCGGTTTAGCTAGGTATAAGATAGTGATGGCCAGCCTCAACCCCTCCCCATTTTGGCCCTGTGCCGTAATTTGTATTCTAAATACAATAAATATCATGGTGACGGGTTGACGGACGCCTGAAAAAGGCTAGAAAATACAACAGACAAACGATTGCAATAATCACAACAAAGATGAGGACATTACGCTGACTATATATAATGATAACTCCTCATTACCAGAAATTTAGACAGAATAGAGCCGTGTTATTTAACACTAATCTGCTTGCCTTGTTAACATTAGCATGATGTTAATCACATCAACAAACCTTTTCCTATTCCGCCACCCCTTATGAAATCTGGAAAATTATTATTGCTAACGCCTGTCTTATGGTCATTGATGAAAATCGAGTAGCAACAAATCACTTCAGATCTACAGCACCCTCCTCAGTATCTTCGCAGATCTGCGCAACGTCGTGGCCACTAAATCTGCACCCATTCATTCATACTTGATTCCAGGGTTTTGGACATGGATACAATTCTATTGTATTTTACACCACGTCCAGCTCTCAAGCAAGGTCCTGGTATTTATTCAGTTGTTTTCTCTGTTTCATGGTCATTCCGTGTTCAACTGCTGTGTTGGCCACCTGGAAAGTACTATTTTCTCATTCATGATTTATCAAATCAGATATTCTTGCTTGAACGAAATTATATGTTTGGGTATTATTGTAGACCCCAACTACACAGCGGTCTATATAATCTCATCCCTTCTTTGGGTGTCTAGTTCATTTAAGTTCGATTCCAGTGTTTTTGCTACAGTTCCAACTACACAGACTCTTACAGTCACAACTCTAAACATCACATTATCTTTCTCAGCTCCGGGGTAATCCCCTGATATATTTTATAATTTCTCATCTCCGTTTTTATTTATTCGTTGGTCTCCTAGCTCACCTAAATCTCCAATATGGCAGGCTCTTTTTTGTTCCCTTAATTTGCCATCACTATACCCGGTACTCTTGCTTGGATGGAATAATCAGTCCGAGTGTCGGAATCCTAATTTATTTTTTGATTTTTGTTTTCTATGACAATCACTAGTTTACGCTAATTCATTTTCTCGAAGTAGTCGAGCCCAAGTGTATGAATGTCGCTACATAATCGTGGTTTCTGTCAGTAAATCTTCACAAATAAACAGCACTCTCCTCAATATTCTTATAGTTTTAGATCTGTTATGGTCTGTGTAGATTTAAATCTTTTGTAGATCTCTATATCCTCCAGTTTCGTTGCCAAGGACTATTTTGTGTGCCCCAATGATTACTGGCACTACTTTAATTCTTTTTAGATTTCTCAGCTCCTTTATTTATATCAGTTGTCTAGTGATTATTCCTGGAGAGTGAGTGACATATATCCAGAACTTTCCTCAGTATCACCGTAATCGCCAGAAACGCAATGTTCTATACATTCTGAAACCTTTGCATTATTAAGATCGATTCCAGTATTTTTAGTCGAGTTGTAATTGCGCTTACTATCATAGGCACGACTCTAACCTTCATGTACTCAAGAGCGAATGATGAAATAATCAACATGTTGACGTTCACAATGACTTCAAACAAAAGGTTAGGAAAGAAACCCCATCAATACTGGAAAGAGCGATAACAGTGTACTTGAGAAAACTATTTTCCTGAAAATTGTTTTAATAGATATACTTAATAGATTTCACCCGATGACCGTAACACTGGCTGTTCGGACAATGAATGTTGAATATTTCCATATAAGGAAATGTCTATTACTATTAGAAATGAGGAGATCAGATATTACATTTTGATCCCAGACCGAAGCCCGAAAAGTAAGAAAAGCTTAACTCTAGTAGCACTGGATGTACGGTTAATGAATACAGACTGTTTCCCTATAACGAAACAGCTAATATTATCGTTACCATTACCTCTAGTTATGTGATTCCTGGTTGGCGGATCCATTGATGTTCCAAGTTTCAATTCTGCTAACAAATTGTCCTGCGTGTCTCAAAATTTATATTTTTCATTACTTTTATCAGTGTTCTACTCTTTAATCTGGTTTCAAGATTTTTCCTTATCATTTTAGTGTATTCTATTGTTATTCTTTAGAATTCATTTCTTCCTACCTCATTTATTCCCATTCAAGTACCCCAATCTCTTGATCTGCTTTTAATACCTTTCTTCTCTTACCCTAACCAGTCATGTCGAGTTCACTTGTTGTCAATGGCGAATCCGTGTCCACTACCATCCTAGATTCCATTTCAATGTAGCCGCTGAAACTTTTATCTCTTTATATTAATGCTCATCCAATGCAAGGACCAAGAGCCACTCAAGGTAAAGCATTACTGAATGAGGTTGTAACGGCACAGAAAGAAAAAAGTAAGAAGTGAATATTATGGGGATATGTAGGAAAGATAACTGTTGACCATAGATTTGAAGGGATTGAGAACAGAGTGATTTAAAAAGGTATCTTTTTGATACCCCGGGGGGTGGGGATGAGCCGATCCTGTCTACGTAGCGGGTCTTTAATGTGGAGGTCTGAACTGTAAGAACTAAGCAATGGATCTTGTTTGAATATTTTGCGACAGAGCGGGGGTTCGTCTGTGGGAAAATGGCTTGTGGTTGGAAAATAAAAGGGCTCAAAGCCGCCTTTGAACTCGATTCAAGTCTGAAAAGTGATTATTGGGTAACTCCAGATCGAAGCATTATTTGGTAGGAATTGTAGATTATGAGAATAAGGAGGATAGATAAATATTGAATTGAAGAGCATGAGATTGTAGTGTTCAGACAAACATTCATAGAGGAATATCTTCAACATTTTATCAGTTCCAGGGAAAATGTTGTCTGAGTTAAAGTTTTTGTCTTATTTTTGTTTTTTGCTTCTGTTCGATATCTTTCATATTATCCTGTAGATACTTTTGCTGTATTCCAAAGGAATAAAAAAATAAATAGATAAATTTTTTTTAATAAAAACAGATTTGTAATAAAAACAGATTTTTGATTTGGACATCCGAACAAAGGTCTTGTATACAAACTAGAACCGGTTCGATACAATAAAACCAACAAATGTAAGATTCTTTAAGAATTTATACCGGTTAACCAGTCTCGGCCAGTAATTGTTGGTGAGACAGAAATATATCTATCTGATATTAAAAAAGTTTTTATGTATTCCTGTATGAAACAGGAAAGTAGACAAAACTCTGCGTCGTCGCCAAATATGCTAATTTAAAAAGCGTAAAAAAAGATACAAATCTAGGTGATTTTTAAGTGGATGATATATTGCGTCGCTCTTCCTTAGCACCGAAATAGGAAAAGAATTATTAAATTCTGTCAAGTATTAGCTATTAATAAATACTATCTCTTATTCATTTATCTGCTCAAGAGCAAAAATTGGGATGCAATAAATAAATCTGGTTTTGTGCTTCTGCTCTGTATTTAGAGATTCTTGATAAAATCAAAAGAATTTGCAATATTATTGTTCCTGGCCCGGTGTCTCGCGGCTTCAGTGACTTTCCCACCGCCATAACATAGTTTTCTTTTCTAGAAATATTTGAATGATAATTGTTCTGGTAAGTTTTTCTCTTTGGTACCTAGACTTTATGAATTTAAGCGTACTACATGATTGGCAGCAACGTATCATCATTTTATAGTTGAAATGTTTAGGTCTAACCGTAAGTTCTATGCTAAGAGTTTCCTCTATCGCATTTCTTGCTTATGGAACTCTCTTCCAGCTTCTTGCTCTCGAGTCAAAAATTTAAATGCAATGTCTATCGTTATCCGTTGTCTTAATTCCTGTTCTTATATTGTTCTATCTCCTTAATAATGTTTTCTTTGTCTCTTATTCTCTCACACTCAGTAACTCCTTGTGTCTTAGTGGATTTATTGCCTTGCTTGAGATGAAATTATTTAAAAAAAAGAATAAATAAAAAATCTTCACTTTTATATATGATACACAGCAAATAGTAATCTGCGAAGGAGAGATTTCAATGAAAATTTTTCTTTCCATTTTAAATTTCTACTGAAGAGCAACTTAAGAGATTATATAATTGTCTAGTAATAAAGTAGAAAAAATATACCTGTTCTGTTCCGGAAGAAAACGGCCATTTTGAATATCTCTGAAAAAGCTTGAGTGTTGTGCGTGTAACTTGGCAACTAATTGGCGGGCGGCGTTTGCTTATGCTTATTGAACATCTTTGAAATCTCTTGTAAAGGATGGCACTTAGTTTTGTTCCGTATTAGCACATGAAAATAGTCCTACCTGTTCTTCACGTCTGGAGGTGTCTAAATGGAAGTCGTGCAGAAGTCTACATATCGGGAAAGTCTTTTCACATAGAATGGAAAATTTTATATCGAAATACGAAGGCAGGCTGAAGGAACAAATGATGTCTTCTAAAAACAAAACAATGTTCTAAAAACAGCAAAAAAAAAAACAACTTCGTTAGAAAAAAGAAGGGTGTTGAGTTGCTCTTTAATATCTATCCTCAGTGAATGCTGAACAATCTCCTTGTAAATGAAGAGAAACCTGGAGCAACCGAATTATGGTTCTACATAAGGATGCTGAGAATACCATGGACAGCTTTTAGCTTGCTTTGGCTTGGTTTGTTTTACGGCAAATCAACCTCAATGGGTTATTATTTAATGCCGACAAAATTTTTATTGCTGTAATATTTTGTTTTGTCAAAAATCTATTTCTGGTAATAATTTTTTTCAAAAAATATTGCTGGTAAATTTTTTTTTTCAAAAATGTATTCCTCGTAATTTTTTTTTCAAAAATGTATTGCCGGTAATATTTTTTTTTCCAAAATGTATTGCTGGTAATATTTTTTTTTCCAAAATGTATTGCCGGTAATATTTTTTTTTCCAAAATATATTGCCGGTAATATTTTTTTTTCGAAAATGTATTGCCGGTAATATTTTTTTTTCGAAAATGTATTGCCGGTAATATTTTTTTTTCCAAAATGTATTGCCGGTAATATTTTTTTTTCCAAAATGTATTGCCGGTAATATTTTTTTTCCAAAATGTATTGCCGGTAATATTTTTTTTTCCAAAATGTATTGCCGGTAATATTTTTTTTTCCAAAATGTATTGCCGGTAATATTTTTTTTTCCAAAATGTATTGCCGGTAATATTTTTTTTTCCAAAATGTATTGCCGGTAATATTTTTTTTTCCAAAATGTATTGCCGGAAATATTTTTTTCTCAAAAATGTATTGCTGGTAATATATTTTTTTTCGAAAATGTATTGCCGGTAATATTTTTTTTTTCAAAAATGTATTGCTGGTAATAATTTTTTTTTCAAAAATGTATTGCTGGTAATAATTTTTTTTTCCAAAACTGTGTGGCTGGTAATAATTTTTTTTTACAAAATATTTCTGGTATTAAAAAAAATTTTAGTTGGGACCCTGTCAGTTGCTACCACCCTGGGTCAGAGTGGACCTGGGAACATCAGCAATTAAGAGGTGGTTCCACGCTCCTCAAAACCTCCTGATCAGAGGCCTTGCTGCTGGACGTAGTTTATCGTCTTACCCAGGACGTGGATGTAGTTTATCGTCAAACACAGGACGTACCATGGACAGAGCGCGTACGCAATGAAGAAATATTAAGGAGAATGGAAACTAAAAGGACATTTCGAAAGAGACAGCTGAAATTTCTTAGACACATCCTGAGGAAAGAAGTCTTGGAGAATTTTATACTCACAGGACATATCGAAGGCAAGATGTACAGTGGGTGGGAAGCGTAATACCTACCCGAGGAGCTTATGTGAATGGACGGCACAACGGGTGTGGGAATGATGACACAAATTTAAAAGTTACTAAAATCTATAAGAGATAGGAAGATGGGCAACCCATAATGAACCGACTCCCTGAAGGGAAACGACATACAGAAGATTATAGTCCTTTTCGTATCACTCATGCAGTCCCTTCTTATTTTTGCTGTCAGACTATGGCTCGAAGTATCGTCCGACTATTCTCCAAGCTAACGTCATCATTAAGAACTCTAGACGAGATTATAGAGAAACTAGTTGATTACGATCCCCAAAGAGGATTTTGAAGACCATTGGAAAATGGAAGGTGCGCAGAGAGAGAGAGAGAGAGAGAGAGAGAGAGAGAGAGAGAGAGTGAGTGAAAGGGAGAAATCTTATTGAGAGTACATTGAAGATGACTTAGTCACCATTGTCCTAGGTAGGATTTAGAGTTGGGTTTCCGGTTCCTTCTTCTAAATAAGCTTTTACTCCCAGTAACCCCTTTGCTTCTTAGTGACATTACCGTCTTGCTTGCGGTGAATTGAGTAAAAGAAAGGGTAAGCTTTTCTGTTTGTTAATATTAAAATATTGGGTGCATTCCGGTCAGTCGATGTTGCAGATACTAAAATACTGTCACTCTCCTATTGTTTGCACCATCAGATGCCTAAAGAGGTAATAATCACAATAACAACATCTTAACAGCGACATTCGTTTTAAGATATGCAAATTAGCGGTATTTCCAGAAATATTTACCTCCTCAACTGACAATAGATTGAAACATTTTGCACAATTAACAGTTTTCTCGTGGATTTAATTTTTTAAATGCTGTCTCAGGATCTGTCTGTATCTCCGAGCTGAAGTATTAAAATTACTTACATTATTTACATTATTCGGACTGTTATCCTTATCTTCATTGCCATATTTACTTAACATTTAAGCCGTTGTACACTCCGGCCTTCTTCAGGTTATTGGAATTTCGAACCGAACCCTTTATTTCGTCCACCGGAGTTGATTGCCTTAGTACCACATGCCATGCCTCTTCCGGATGTCTCACGTATTTTCCTTTAACCCAACTTTCCAAGTTTTTGTTCACCACTGTTGTAGCCTGGTATTGTACTCACAACTCTTTGGGTTTAGTCACTGGATCTAACCAGCGGGTTTATCAACCTTGATTTTTTTTAACATTGTAAGTTAATTTAGCTGGAATATGCAGGGATTCCTGATGTTATCGGTCTGGCGTACGGCACCTTTGGAAAGTGCCGGAAAACCATAGCACGGTTGACCCAAGCCTTGTGAGTGAAATTGGGTAGACAGAACACTTGGGGCCGTCGATCGCTGTTAGCACAAAGTCACAAGTCATCGTGACCGAGGTTTTGAGTGTGCTTCTCTTGTTCAGATTGTTGATCATTTTAGATAACACACTCCCTCCCAGAAACTGTAACTAAGGTCTACTCAGAAGACTTTAGTTATAGTATAAATGGTCAAATGTGCATGAGTGAGAGTTTGCAATAGGGATTGTCTAACCGCATTAGTAGACAGGTATCCTCGAATATGTGTGGCCAGCTATTATATATATATATATATATATATATATATATATATATATATATATATATATATATATATTAGGTCATCCAATAAGTTCTGTCCGAATTTTAACTTTTTGTTAAAATGAACGAAATTTAAAGAGTATTTTATAATGTCTAATGGAGCTGAACATTATTTTTATGTTTAGATGCATTTAAACTGATCAGATTTTATTCCAGAGAACAATAAAATTAAATTTTGTTTGATTAAAACCCTGCTAACATGGAAGTACCCAAGAATCACTTGAGGCACATAATGCTTTATGAGTTCAAGAAAGGAAACTCAGCAGCCGAAGCGGCTAGAAACATTCACTCAGTTTATGGAGAGGAATGTGTGAATGAAAGAACTTGCAGAAGATGGTTTGCAAAATTCAGAGGTGGAGATTTCACCCTTGAAGATGAAGATCGAACCGGACGTCCAGTTGAGTTTGATGAAAAGCTTCTTGGAGCAGCCCTTGAAGAAAATCCTGCTTTATCAGTTAAGGAATTGGCAGTGGTTCTCACTTCAAACTATACAACTGTTCATCGTCACTTTCAACAACTTGGAAAAGTTCCTAAACTTGGAAAATGGGTGCCTCATGAATTGTCTGAAAACAACCTCAAATCCCGAGTTGACATCTGCTCTTCTCTCCATTCTCGCCAACTTGTTTCACCTTTTTTGGATAGAATTGTGACTGGCGACGAAAATGGATCTTTTAACGAAATGTTAAGCGTCGTAGACAGTGGCTTGGTAAAGGGGAAGGACCCCAGCCACAGCCGAGAAGGGAACTTTATGGGCAAAAGGTTCTTTCAATCTGGTGGGATTGCCAAGTAATAATCCACTTTGAATTCTTACCACCTAATGCAACAATTAATGCTCAAATATACTGTCAGCAATTAGAGCGTTTGAACCAAGCTTTGAGGGAAAAAAGACCTGCTCTAGTGAATCGAAAACGGGTGATATTTCATCAGGAAAAGGCGCTACCACAAACAGCAAGAATCACGTCACAAAAGATCGAAGAACTTGTTTGTGAGAAAAGTCCTCATCCACCTTATTCTCCCGACCTTGCTCCTTCAGACTACCATCTGTTTCATAGCTTACAGAATCATTTGGATGAAACAGCTTTTGTAACACAGGAAGAGGTTAAAACTGACATTTGTGAGTTCTTCGAATCAAAGCCAAAAGAATTTTACAGTAATGGAATTAGTAAGCTTGTTAATAGATGGAAGGAAGTCATAGATAATCAGGGAAAATACATTGTTGATTGAATCTGTAATTAAATGCAACATTTGGTCACTTGTTTTCTTTATTCAAAATTCGGACAGGACTTATGGGATGACCTGATATATATATATATATATATATATATATATATATATATATATATATATATATATATAGTCTTAAGGTGTGCTATATTTGTGGGATAAAGTGCTCAATATCAGCGATAGAGCATGTGTAAATATAAAAGTGAACATTGAAATCAACACTTAGAGGCGACAATCTGTTTCATCAGATGAAACAGACTATCGCCTTTAAGTGTTAACTTCAATGTTCACTTATATATATATATATATATATATATATATATATGTATATGTATGTATGTGTGTGTGCGCGCGTGTTTGTGTGTATGTGTTTTGATTCATGGAACTCAAAGATACCAAGGACAAATTAAATGTCAGAATGGATGCAACAGAGTCTGACCATTTCCAAAACAGGCTAAATGAATTCATTCAGATAGAGTGTAAAAGTATAAGAATAAAGAAAAAAGGAAAACTTATATTAGCCGACGCGTCCAGGCAAATGTGGACGACTATGTTTTCCTTTTATATATATATATATATATATATATATATATATATATATATATATATATATATATATAGATAGATAGATAGATAGATAGATAAAATATCGCATATATAGTGCTGGTGTTAATTAAACGCTGCTCGGTATAATAGAACAGAACTATTAAGTATATATTAATAAATATACATATTATTCTTATTAGTCGGAGTTACATGCACAACGCAATCTGCTGAGTATAGACTGACCGTTACGTAACTTAAATTCTAATAAAAATGTTTGGTTATCGTAATGTTGGGCAGTTATATATTATACTGTGGTTACAGTCTGCTCGGTCCGATAAGATCAGATTGGCAGGTGAGCTGAAAAATGGCCTATAATCTTTTGTTAACTGGGGCAAGTAATAGCTTCTTAATTTTAAAGCCTTAAAAAACAAAACCTCTCTCTTTTAATCGTCTGAGAGAACCTTTTTTGGCTTCCATCAGTATGGCTGATGCTAACCACCAGGAGATAATTCCTTGTGACTTCTCGGGCTAACGTTTTCTGTTAGCATGAAATGAAATGATTATAATGAATCAACTACTAGATCTTCTGCTAGGATGGATGATTTCAATGGTTTTTATTTGACAGTTTTTTTCTCGCCAGAATCTAGCTTACACATTAATAAGTCTATCATTTCTACATGCATTGAATATTTTTGTCAGATCTGCTCTGGTGCTTCTGCTCTGTATTTAGAGATTCTTGAAAAAACCCAAAGATGAATCTGCAATATTAGTGGTTCTGATCTGGCATCACGGCTTTAGTGACTTTCTCACCGCCGTAGTGTAACTTCCTGTGTTGTTTTCTATAAATATTTTAATGGTAATATTTTTAAAAGATCTATTCTTTCGTACCAAGAATTCACGAATTTAAGCCTACTACTATATTAGTGACAAGGTCTCATCTTGTAGTGGTTATGGCTAGATGCAACCGTAAGTTCTCTGTTAACTCTTTCTTCTCTCGCACTTTTCGCTTGTGGGACTCTCCTTCAGGTTCTTGCTTAGCACTGAGCTTTGATCTTCCAAAATTCAGAGGCAATGTCAATCGGTATTTTTAATCTCTTTGATATTCTGTTATTGTTGTCTCCCTTTAATAATGTTTTGTTTTTCTCATATTCTCTTTATTTCCCTGCTTGGACTGAAATGAGTAAAAGAAATATGAAAGCATATAAGTTTAACTGATTTGAATCAGCCTAGGAAAATATTTCCCCGAACAGCAGGCGATTCATTTTGCGACCGTCCCACGGCGCTGGATCGGCCTTCCGAGAACCAGACCAGGAAGGCCCCTCGTCTCGGAAAGAATTCTTCCTCGACAGCGACGAGGCAGGTAGCTAGAAGCCGATCTCTGAGTCGACTCCACCCGCAGTGAACTCCCTTGCCCAGGCTGTGAATTTGATCTCAACGAAGCCACGTGGGTTTTCGCTAGGTGTCTCTCCGCCAAGTCGAACCAATCCGGACGCGGACGCACAATTGGGTAAACGAAACGGCACCAAATATAAATAGAACAACGTCTGAGTAAGTTGTAGAAAAGAAAGTCTTTATATACAGAAGAATTCGGAGTACAATCACCAATTGTCTTCTTCCCAACCCCTGTTCCTAATTGGCTGACTACGGAACGGAAGTCTCGACTAATTACTTTAAGGGGTGATTTTCAAGTTTTCTGGTTGGCGGTATTTCCTTCATTCCAGTCGGAGTTCTTGGTTGGTGGCAATTCTAAGTGTCTTTGTTTTTCTTCACACCGAAGCCTCACAGAAATTGATGAAGACTGTCCCTGATTGTTGCAGATGTTGGCGGTATTTCTTCATTCCGGTCAGAATTCTTGGTTGGCGGCAATTCTATGTGTCTTTGTTTTTCTTCACACCGAATCCTCACAGAAATTGACGAAGACTGTCTCTGATTGTTGCGGAGGTTGGCGGTATTTCTTCACTCTGGTCGGCTATTTTCCGGCTCTAACTGAGCTGCAGCTCAACTGTATTGCAACTGCACTGCTCTGCACTGCCTTCTTCGTTACCCCCTTGGGGCTCTGTATTTATGCTTGTCCATCCTTTACTGGGATGGGGACGACGGTCATTGGGGTGTCTATGCGAACCTCGTCTCAGACCCTTGTTAACCAATCAAATCACAGCTTCAGTTCTCTCTTTTCTTTTTTCTTTTCCCGGTCCCTCCTGGGCCTTGGTCTTGTCGGCCAATGAAATTACGGCTTCTTCCCTCGTGACACAGCCAATGAGATAGCGTTATCTCTTTGACATCTCTTTGACATCATTCTTTTCGTCTTCTTCCCTGGTGACACAGCCAATGGGATAGTGTCGTCTTCATGACGTCACTCCTTTTCTCGGCCCTTTCTTTCTTTCCAAAATACCAATTTAGTTTCCCAAGAAAATTCAGTTTTTTTTTCATATTTCACCAATTAGCATAACCTTTGAACCTGCCATAGATAACCGAATAAGCCATTTCCTTATGACACACTTTATACATGCGTTTTGGCTTTGTTCAAATTTAGAATTTCCAAACTACCTGGCCTATTTAAAACCTGTTAACAAAATTCACTTCCAACTCATTCCGTTGGGGGTCAAGGGCATCCATTGTTCTGTGTTGACACACTTTTTTTTATCTTACCAGTCCTGTTTCATAGCTGTCGTCAACAGTTGATTGACCCCACAACCTCATCCGATATGACTGTTTTACTTTGAGAATACCATGGCTCTTGTGATAATTTTACCTGCGCCTAATTCCGGTTCAATTATAACTTCTTTTCATTAAAAAAAAAATATCGTCTTTTTTTTCTCTGTTCATATTGGAAACAGAATAAAACATCACCTAATATAATTTTCTTCTATTTGGTCTCTAATGATCAATAGTATAAACTAATGCAATTTCTTCCGTTCGGTCATTCTAAATATTGTTACAATATTGCATTTGGAGCAAATAACAAACGGCAAATAACAACTAATATTAACAAGTACTGAATCGCTAAACAACCTTCCTTTATTATTATTGTTGTGGACACTGGCAAACCAAAAAAATCTTTTTTATAGTTCTCCGTGGAGTTCTTTAAATCCGCGTGGCCAGTGTTGTGGACCCGGAATAGATCCGAAAGAAAACTTGAACTCAGTAATTCAGTGAAAACGTATTATTAACAAAAAGAACGAATACAGAAGTGTTGCACATCTGACTGACAGCTAATTACAGTACACAACTCGTCAACGATATTTACTGTCCCCCCACGAAGGAAAGATGTGGCACAAGGCCGAGTTTAACGTGGATAATCCCTAGCCCGTAGGCTCAGCCAAAAAATGCCCGTAGAAATTGTAAGAACAGAATCGGGTTGGTCAACCTCCCCGAACGAGACACTGCCCCTTGGCGGAGCCCCGTCCGGGTTCCTCTCTGCTCAGAGGCAGAGAGTTCGATCGTCTGTCAACTCGTCAACTTTAGTCGACTCGTCAACAATATTTACTGTCCCCTACACGAGGTATAGATGTGGCACAATGCCGAGTTTAACGTGGGTATTCCCGAGCCCATAGGCTCGGCCAAAAAATGCCCGTAGATCCCGTATAAACGGGATCGGGTTGGTCAACCTCCCCGTCCGGGTTCCTCTCTGCTCAGAGGCAGAGAGTTTGACCGTCTGTCAACTCGTCAACTGTAGTCAACTCGTCAACGGTATTTAGTGTCCTCCCCACATGGGACAGATGTGGCACAAGGCCGGGTTTAAAGTGGGGTATTCCCGAGCCCGTAGGCTCGGCCAAAAATAGCACCTAGATCCCGTATAAACGGGATCGGGTCGGTCAACCACCCCGAACGAGGCTCTGCCCTTCGGCGGAACCTCGTCCGGGTTCCTCTCTGCTCAAAGGCAGAGAGTTCGACCAGTAACTCCTCAACCGGAGTCGAGTCGTCAACGGTATTTAGTGTCCTCCCCACGAGGGACAGATGTGGCACAAGGCCGGGTTTAAAGTGGGGTATTCCCGAGCCCGTAGGCTCGGCCAAAAATAGCCCGTAGATCCCGTATAAACGGGATCGGGTTGGTCAACCACCCCGAACGAGGCTCTGCCCTTCGGCGGAACCTCGTCCGGGTTCCTCTCTGCTCAAAGGCAGAGAGTTCGACCAGTAACTACT
Organism: Acanthosepion esculentum; assembly: GCA_964036315.1. Taxonomy (NCBI): domain Eukaryota; kingdom Metazoa; phylum Mollusca; class Cephalopoda; order Sepiida; family Sepiidae; genus Acanthosepion; species Acanthosepion esculentum. Next base: position 122,475,854 of record OZ038485.1, on the reverse strand, counting down.
CAACCGGAGTCGAGTTGTCAACTGTCTACAGTCCTCTTGCGAGGCATAATATATTCATAAGACGAGTCTATTTTTTCCATGAAGGTAGGTCCCCATAACAATTATGAACGCTGTTTTTCGAGCTCTTTATCGATTGAAAATTTCCATGGCTACCAAATGGTTTCGGGATGTTTGAAACAGCAATATAATAATGAAGTTCCAGTAAAGATAGAATTCGTTACATCAGCGACAGGCCTACGACACCAGATTAATTAACATTATTAGGCCTTGGCGTATTTATTTAAACATCAACATTTATATGATTTTCGATCTATGACTGATTTTATTATCATACATTGATGAGATAAGGACAATTTACGATTGTAAATGAACATGCTTTTGAACATGCGGGTTGCTGAGCTGATAAACCAGCTTTCTCTGCCGGTCGTACTGGTTAGATAAGTTATAAGTGAGATTAACAGATAACCTTAAAACACTAGAACAATATTTGGAGGGATGGGGAATGTGTCAGGCAATGGTTTGAGGGGCGTGGAATGTGGCGTGCAGTATTTGACAGGAAGTGAAATATGGCGGGTAATATTTGAAGGGATGGGAAATGTGGCAGACTATATTTGGAGAGAATTGTAAGCGGCGGCAATAGTTTGAGGCCGTAGAAAATGGCAGATATTTGTTTGACGCTATTAGAAATTGGTGGGAAATGTTTGAAACTGAAAGGTAGTGGGCAATATTCGGTTGGAATTAGTAAGTGGTGAGCAATATTTGGAGGGATTTGGAAAATGGCGGGCAATATTTTGCGTCTGTTGGAAAATCGTAAGTAGCATTTGTGTAAAATGGAAAGATGCGAATAGAAATCGAATTCCGATCTACTAAATTAACATTTTAAAAAGAAAAGCATGAAACCAACTTACCCTTCAAAATGGTTCCATTCAATGCAGTTTAGTCGAATTTAAAACTATAGACACCTCTTAAATAAAACCTTGTGGCAGATTAGCAAGTATGCCGTTAGAACTCGTGTTTAGATGGTATATTCTTATATTTGTTAAGATGAGCTTAATATGACTTCAGTATGATTAAACCTACCTTTAGTAAAATGAGTCTAAGATCCAGGCTTGAACACTACCGAAAGCAATATATATCTTAATTTGAGACAATAGCATTATCGATGGATTGTTGCTGCACTATATATCTTGGACATAAGATCGTGGTTAGCAAGCTTCTGACCTAAGCTGATTCACTTTACTTTGGTAGGCGGAATTAAGCTTCATTATTGATTAAGGTACTTTCAGTAGCACGAAAATTAGTTTACCTTTCAGACTAATTCACTAATCTACAGATTTCGATGTTAATGCACTTAGTTACAAATATTGTGAAGAAATGAGAATATCAACTAAATAGCAAACATAACTAAAATTTTCGAACAATTTATGAAGAAAGAAGGCTTACAGAAATTAACGCTCATACAGTATATTGAAGACAATAGAATTAGCAGAAATATTGGCTCGCTGTGCCGTACTAGAAAACTTTTCTCGTTAGAATCCATCTTGCACATTTATAAATCTGCCATACCTCCATGCATAAAATATTGCTGCCATATCTGATTTGTATATCTCAAGATTCTATAAAATTCAAAGAAGGATCGGCAATGTAATCGATCCTCATCTTGTTACAGAGAGAGAGAGAGAGAGAGAGAGAGAGAGAGAGAAAAGAGAGAGAGACAAAGAGACAGAGAGAGAGAGAGCGAGAAATACGTATATTTTTTTTACTGGAATTGGAGTAGCGAAATGAGATTAGTGCATTTTGTTTACTGATGGGAAATCTGATCTAGGGCAAGAGTTGTACCCATTGGATTTGGGTCATTAGAAGACAATGTAAATGGTCAAAATAATTTTTATCGGTTAAAACTTGGAATAGAGCTGAGTTAGCAAGAAGGACTTTTAGAATTCACATGATTTTGGTTGAAGCAGCCAGAACCTCGTGATGATCGCGTGCGAGGTGGTGGAGCCGAGGGTCGGTTATGATCAGCCGGGTTTTTCTATATAAACTCGTAGTTATGCTGGAAAAGTGGCAAACGGAAGAGAGAGACGGGAGAGACCGCGATCGGTCGACGCGTCGTTGTCGCATGCGTGCGGTCAGAAGCATGGGCACCCGCGTCGACCGTTACGGGTCGCGGCGCTACATGAGAGACAGGAGAAAATTCTTGGCAAGTCTGGAGAAGAGAATTAGAAGAGTTGGGCTAGAGACAGTGGAGAGTCGAGCTGGAGACTCGAGGAGGAGAGGAAGTGATGTCAGAGATTGGAACGAAGCTTCTGCTAACATGTACTGTTGATATAAGTACCGGTGCTTCTGCTACCACGAATATTACTACTACTGTTACTACTGTTGAGGAGGAACGCCACTATAAACTTTAAGCCCCGCACAGAAATCTTATCTCTCTATCGCAAGAGTCGTATATCATTCTGAGACGATTTAATAAGTTAATCACAACACACTCTCTCTCTCTTTCTCTCTCTCTCTGTCTAGAATCCAGTGTATGAGTTTTTACGTCAAATACTTTTCTTTTCTGTAACCCGTTTCTTTTCTATACTATTCTTTTCTGCTATATAAAAGACATTAACAATTCAACCATTGAATAGTTGTTTGTCCGGCTTTCTGCTGATATTAATGTTTTTTTTTGTTGCATTCTAAATTTCTTAGCACAGACTCTCCAGCCGTGTCTACATCTTCATTCGACCGTGAATGGATGAACATCACTTCTGCTTTCTGGATCAAACCAATCAGAACGTAGGCAGGAAGCAGGATTAAACTAGTGGGCCGGTCGAATGATCTACGGATGCTCACGGGACCTACGGCCACAACCTTAAGTTCGGTTAGGACTGAGTAGACACCTCAACCCAGAGAGTAAGACGTCGGAGGTTGAGGGGCTGGGGCGAAAGTTCTAGAATCTGGCATCTCGGCTTTAGTCACTTTCTCTCGTGATGTGGGTCCCTTTTGTCTTTTTACAAATATTTGCATGGCAACTCTTCTGATGATGTTCTTTTTCCCCTAATGTCTCGACTACATGAATTTAAACGTGCTACTAGATTAACAAGTAGGTCTCCCTTATTTTACTGTTGAACAAGCTAGATGCAACTGCCATTTCTATTCTAACAGTTTCTTTTCTCGCACATTTCAACTGTGGAACTCCCTCCCGATTTCTTGCTTCCCTGCCAACTACAATCTTCAACGATTTTAAATGCAACGTCAATCACCATCTGTTTCCTGAAACCTGTTCCTTTATTGTCCTTTCCTCAATTCTGCTCACTAAAGTTTTCTCATTCTCTTTCACTTCCTGTAACCACTTGCGTCCTTGTAGTATTGTCGTTTTGATTGAGGTGAAATGATTTTAAAAAATAGACTCACCTAATTGAAAAGTTTGAGTGTATGGACAACAGAAGATGATTCATGAAGACAAAGTGGTTGGTAAGAGTCGAATGTTAATTGAAGCAATAAGAGACAGGAAATTGTGGAGAGCCATAATCCCTACGTTTTGAAAGCTAACCTGTGGTTTATACTACAACTGCTCTGAGTGGACAGTAGTTGTACTTTCTTAAAAATAACGTATAATATGGCGTGATAAACAGTTTGAACAATGTCAGTAGGCTCAAACCCTCGGTCACGATGACTCGTGACTTCGAGCTAGCACAACCATTGAGGGCTTCTGGAGAGTTCCGTTTACCCGTCCAAAGGCTTCAACCTGTAGTAGAGTTTTTAAGTACTTCACATCGGGGCGGTTTCCTAAGGAGCCCTCCCCTGGTTAGGATAGACCCTTCTTGTGTACCTAGTTAATGTGAGTAAGTGTCGTTTCCGGGCTATTCCCAGCCGTTTCTTTGGTTATGATACAAGTCGAGATTCCTAACCTCCCCAGTTTGTTTTTTGACACTTTTTCATCTCGTCAGGGTTAGGGTTTTTCTTTCCCCATGGCTGTATTTTACTTTTTATCCTATCCCATTCGCGTAGTGAGAGAACATTTTGATTTTGTCTAAAGGCAGAATACATCGGCCTCTCCTTTTTGAGGGCCGGACGGGTCCAACTAATATCAGTTATCTTTATTTTGTTTGTTTTGATATTTTAATTTTGTTTTGGGGTTTATCTCTTTCCCTGTTATTGTAAATCATCATTTTTTTTAAAATTTATAATTGTCAAATTCTTATGACACGATGTGCGTATTTTTAGGTTCCCTGAGAGTATGCGGTATTATGGTATATGGAGGGTTGGTTGGTGACGGATGAGTTCTTGTGGTGAATGTGAAAATTGTAACGAGTGAATGGGTCGTGAATCTGATTAGCTAGGTATAAGATTGTAAGTGAAAACCAGCCTTAACCTCTCCCCCTTTTTAGGCCATGTGCCAAAATTGTGTATTCTTATTGTTGTATCCAAGTAAGTGGTTAAAGAAATAACAAAACAAGTGTTGTAGATATATCATATATTAAACAGTAAGTACAACAGAAGAGTATAACACGACTAGTGAGTTTGTGTCGGTTGATCTAGCGTTCAATCTAATCGACTGTTATATTTAACAGCCACCCCCACGAGGGATGTCTGTGGCACAAGGCCGAGTTTACTGTGGGTTCTCCGAGCCCGTAGGCTCGGCCAAAAGTATTCCCTTAGAACACGCATAAACGGGTTCAGGGCCTGTCTACCTCCCCGTATGAAACTTCCTCTCTGCTCAAGGCAGAGAGTTCGACAGTTGAACAATTTATGCGACTGTTAATATTTAACAGCCTCCCACCACGAGGGATGTATGTGGCACAAGGCTGAGTTTACCTTGGGTTCTCCGAGCCCGTAGGCTCCGTCAAAATTATTCCCCTTAAACCCGTTTAAACGGGTTCAGTGACTGTCCACCTCCCGGGCGAAACTTCGGCAAAGCATCGTCCGGGTTTCTCTCTGCTCGAGGCAGAGTGTTCGACAGTTGAACAATCTATGCGACTGTTCCCCCAAGGTCTTTTCTCCCACTAATCTTACCACAACACTTATATCCAATAAATATCGAGGTACTCCTGACTTGCGGAACTGTGAATACCAGACGAACACATTTATGATTAGTCCATTCTTCTCACTTTTTTTAATAGCTTCAATACAAAAAAAATATTTCCACTGTTACCTCCTCGTAAGCAAACAAGACAAATTTTATCCAGGAAGAATCTTCTGAATTTTACAGTCTAAAACTGCGAGTATGTGTGCGTGTGTAGGAAACTGTAAAAAGTAGTTGCATAAAAATATTGACTACAAAGTGTGGTTGATTTTCCGAGATGCCAGTCCTTGTTGGTTTGTTAATATCAAAATTTATTTATTTTCAAGCTGGAAGCAAAATGGACTTCCTATTTTCCTTTGTCCTCTGGGGGCCAAATGGTTGGACACGTGGCTGCCGATTCAGATTTCGCCGACAACTGTTAAGTATTTGATGGTAGGGGAGGCAACCTGATCTGCCACCATCTCCCATCACTCATGTGAACTGCTCTGTTTTGTCATTATATTTACTTGTTTCGGGGAAAGGTAAATATTAGTAGTTTATATTTGTGTCAAAAGGTAAAAGATTAAAATGGAAATTCTCCACACAAGCAATATATTAATTGATATGGCAAATGAATGTCGGTAAAACGTTCCCGCATACGTTTTTAGCACTGTTTTTGATGCAGCCACTTTTCAAAAGCTTTTGTAAAATAAAGAATTAAAAAATATTTGTGGTAAGTGCCTATTCTTTCATCATATCTATTTTTCATCAGCAGTCGAGATGGGTTTGCGAGAGTGCAGAAAATTAGAGATGTTTAATCGTGTTTAGTTTCTATCAGATCACGTGGAGCCATTCCGAGTTGAAGAAAACAGTGATCCTTTGAATGAACTGAATTCAGTTTTTGAGCTAATTCTTCAAGCGTAACAGTGATATTTCTATCGGATTCAGAAAAAAATCAAACGATCGTTTGCTTTGATAAAACCGTCATTCGAGGCGTTTCTAGTCGACTGAAGTCATTTATTTTTTTTTAAAATGTCGGCAGTTTCGTTTAACGAAACATGTAAACCTTAAGTGTTTCTTGATGGCCTTTTCTAACCATACAGATTATTGCATGTCTTATATGTTTTATAGACATGTACAATCTTAGGAGGGTCAAGTTAGTTGAATCGCACTGACGACGTAACGACTTCGTTTAAAATTCTATTAATGTTTATTTGCTTATGGTGTTAGGATTTAAGCTTTTTAAATATAGTTAAAATATCTTTGAAGCTATCTTTGTTAAATTTCGGATATTACTTAGGAGAAATCCTGATAGCATATATTGCTATTATTTATGAATTTCAGAATAGCACAAGTATCAACCTATGAAATGTTAAGCATTACTCATCAGATTTTCTGGTAACATGCGTTATCATTTCATGTAACAGCGAAGATACAGTCAATCTATTGCTATTAAATGGGATGAAATGATAGTATCTTGCAGGCATTCTACAGCAGTGTTTTCAAACCTTTTTTTCAACCAGAGCCCCTTTGGGCACATACTTTTTGTCAACGCCACCCTGCCAAATTAAATTTCGAATATTATACTAAAATTCATCTTTCATAGCAAGATAACACTTAGGTATTAGTAAAAAATAATTTTAATATTGTTTTCATTTCTCTTATGATTAATGATTAATTGCTAAAAAGACTAATATTTGAGGGCTTATCTCAGTGTTTGCAGTACGTTGGTTGACTTTGGTGCTTACCGGCTAAGGTTTTTACTCTGGGTTCCATGCTGCTTAGAAGTAATCGTAGATCTCCTCGTTTTGTAATTTGGAGTAGGTTTCTTTGTTCAGTAAGAAGCTGCGTTGAAACCACATTCAGCCATATTGGAAGTTGGAAAAGCAATGAAGAAAAGTTTGATAGCTTCCCACAGCGTTAGATACCTTTCAGAAATTACATTTTGTCGCCAATATTGAATCATTTTTGAAAATGGATAAATGCCTACTGCCCCCTGAATATGTTCACCGCCACGAAAATTAAACAAAATCTTCCAGTACCCACTTTCAACATAACAGAGCCCGCAAGGCGGCGCTAGCGCCCACATTGGGAAACACTTTTCTACAAGGCGTATCTCTAAAATCTGGAAACATTAGCAAAAATGCATATTTTTAAGAAATTAAATTTTTAACATCATTGGAATATGAACAAATATCATCTTCAATAAGATTTCCATAATTTGTGTTACAAAGGTTGACGAACTTTGCAAGATTCACGTGAACTCGATGCAATGACTCCACATTGACGTCAATTTTAGCACATTCATTCATTATGTATTCAATCAAGTGTGTTGCATCTGTGATTTTCATTGAGTACACCTACTCCTTTAGCATACCCCAGAAAAAGACGTCAACTCTTTCTTCTTTCGGCAAAACCATGTTTAATCTGTGGAGGTAAAAAAATATAGTTAATGAGATTTCCTATTTGTACAGACTTTAGGGACACCCTGTAGAATAGAGAAATTACTTAATATATCTTGGCCATATTTAGGGCACGATTTATGGGTTGATCCCTCTATCTCTCCCCCTCTCTCTCTCTCTGATAAACACACACACGCACTGACTCACACCGTACACGTATAAATCTTGTTTTGGCTTTTTATATATCCCCACAAGGTAAAATTGCGGAGGATAAAATTTAACAATAGAGCAGTTTTCAAAATAGGAATTCATACGTGTTCTTGAGATAGATCTGTTCAGAAATTGTCTAATTCCAACTTATTTTTTCTTTAGACTTTTTGTGTGTTTTTGACTTCAAACCGTACATCTTTTCCCTCTTAAGTAGGTTTTTATACTTATTATTAAAGCTTTCTGGCTAGAAATCTCCAATTTCTTTGACAGCAAACTTTCTTACCAGAAAAAAATGCTCCGACTATCTTCATAGTTTTTATATATTATTTTCCAGAATGGCGACAGATAATAGAAATCTGATGTCGTTCAACGCAGACAACATATCGCAAGTCTTAAGTCTCTTTGGCCAACTTCCCTCAGACAAGAAACAGCTCCTACTGCGCATGCTCGGTCTCAACCAGGAGAGGGATGTATTTGCATTGCTGGACGATTCACAGACATTATTTGCCTATCCGGAGTACAGGCTCCACAAGATTCTCCTTCTCTACGTTTCGCCGCTCTTGCTCGTATTGGGCACCTTCGGTAATATATTTTCCGTGTTTATTATGCGTCAGCGGTCCATGATTCGAATGTCGGCTTACGTCTACCTCATTCATCTGGCTGTGGCCGATTCAATGGTTCTATATATCGGCCTTCTCCGACTGTGGATAAGTGAACTAACTGGCATGGATATCCGAAACCAGACTGCCTGGCTCTGCAAGCTGGTCATCTTCAGTGGTTATGTCAGCAGTAACCTGTCTGTTTGGTTGATCATTGCCGTCACAGTAGAACGGTACATTGTTGTGTGTCACCCGCTGAAAGTGAATAAATTCTGTACGGTACCCCGCGCCAAGCGAGTCGTACTGGGCCTTCTCGTGTTGTTCGTGCTTATTCATGTTCACTTCTTTTGGACGGTAACGCTCAATCAGCTAGACTTGAACGGTGTCGACAAACACTACTGCGGCAGCCGGAAGAATTTTCACTACCTCGTCAGCGTAGCTTGGCCGTGGATCGACGCCATCTTTTATTCTTTCCTCCCGTTCGTCGCCATATTATTTTTTAACACTCTTATCATCCGTCGTATTATTATTCTCAGTCGAGGCGCAATGAAAATGCAAAGTGCTCAAAGTAATTTATTGCAGGTAAGACCCTTACTTTCATTCGATTATTATTATTATTATTATTATTGGTGTGATTGTTAACTCGTTTACAGCCACATATCCATTACATATGTGTGTTTTTATGCATACTGTATACTCTGACAATAGATACACAGGAAGAACGTTTGTCTATTTCACGATTTTATTATTATTTTTTTAAATTCTCGGGTCCCATTTTAATCAGGATTTATCGAGTTATTTTTGCTGAGAAACAGTTATGATATAAAGGTGTTTATGTCGCATAGGGGGAAAAGCATGTGCCGAGGACACATACATATGACCCTTATTCTTTGTAATTCAATTAAATTTAACAAAATAAATCATAAATAGTACTTTATAGATATTTTAATGGTTTGGTTTGTTTTATTTTACGGTATTTCAACTTCAATGGGTTATTTAATGCCGAGAAAATTTTTTATTGCTGGTAATATTTTTTAAAAATTTATTGCTGCTAAACTACTTTTTTCCAAAAAAGTATTGCTAGAAAAAAAATTTTCATTAAAAATGTATTGCCGGTAATATTATTTTCTTCAAAAATGTATTGTCTGTAAAAATCTTTTACAAAAAGGTATTGCTGGTATTAAAACCTGTTTTTACACTTTCATAGTGTTTTGACCTCAGATTGGGGGTTAACTATTTGTCCATAGTTGGGACACTAACAGGTGTTACCACTCCAGGTCAGGGTGGACCTGAGAACATCAGCAATTAAAATGTGGTTTCACGTTTCTCAAGACCACCTGATCAGAGGCCATGCTGTTGGTTAGTTTATCACCTTACCCAGAACGCGGATGTATATCATCGGTTGGATTTATTAAATATTATGTTATCTACCACAATAAACTTATTTTGTCTTATATAACATTTTCTTATCAGTTCATCAATAAACATAGATGGCATTAAGTTAGGGTTAAGATATCCAAAGTAGCAGTGAATGTGTGTACACGTAATGAAGTGAGATGATTATATCGAATCAATTGCTAACTTTGCTACTCGAAAAGTCGGTTCACTATGTGTTAAACAATTTTTTCCCGGCTGCCAGTGTTTCACCCTCTTTAAGGCTTTATTGTCGGAGCCTTGTGTCAGACTAGAATACATCTTAAAATATCTAAATGTATTGGTTGCATACTTTAGGTGTTTCATCTACTTTAAATATCTATCAATATAAAAATAAGTAGTAAATATCAATATTGTTCATTTCACTGGTTACCTGCTTTCGGTGTTTCATCTTTAAGGATCTATCTATTTTTTTCTTGCAACTTTATAAGTCTACCATTCGCCCAGGCATCGAATATTGCTGCCACATTTGGCTTGGTTCTCCTGTTTCATTTTGAAAAAATCTAAAGAAGAATCTACAACGTTATCGGTGCTGACCTTGCATCTCGGCTTTAGTCAATTTCCCATTGTCATAACATAGTTTCTTTTGTCTTTTTTTTATATATATTTTCGCGATAATACTTCTGAGCCTCCTATTTTGTACCCCAACTTCATGAATTTAAAGGCTGTGCTAGAGTAGCGGCTAGGTCTCATATGGCTCTACTGGCTTTCTGCTTTCCTGTCTACTACAATTTTCAAAAAATTAAATGCAGTATCAATGATCATCTTCTGTCTCATTAAAAACTGTTCTTTTTATTGTCCTTTTTGTTTGTTTAATTCTCAGTAACCCCTTGCATCCTAGTGGCTTTATTACCTTGCTTGAGATGACATGACTAAAATAAAGCAAAAGAATAACAACAAAAAACGAACTCACAAGTCTTCGAAACCAACAGTTCAAACCCCTCACAAGTTGTCCTGACCAACGGTTCAAACCTACCAACCTTACCCAACTACTGATCACGCCAGATTATGCATTCTCTCTCTCCCAGAAATTATAACTAAGGTTCGCACGGCATAGTTGAAGTATGTCCCATATTGTCTACAAATATCCAAGATAACAGAGAATATATAGGGTGCGATGGATAAATCGTCGTCCAAATTACGCAAAAATGAGAATATTTCATTTTAACAAATATATTTACCAAAATTACATAAAAATATCTTGAAATACTAAAGAGTAAATTAATACAATAAAATTGACGCCATTGGCTTCAACCACTGCCTCTTGACGACTTCGGAATCTCCTGCAACTCTTCTGGACGTTCTCCTTGTTTAAGTTGGTGAATGCTCCCATAATTCTTGCCTTCAGTTCATTTTTGGTGCTACAAGAAGTTTTGTTGGTCTCTCGCTCAACTATGCCCCACATATAATAATTAAGGGAGTTGCAGTCTGGGGAGTTAGGTGGCCAGATGTAAGGGGTGATGTGGTCGCAGAATTTGTCTAACAGTCATGACTGTGTTCTTCTGCTTGTTTGGCATGGTGCAGAGTCCTGCTGCCAGACATAGAATTTCCATCAGCCACCCTCTTGACCCAGAGCAGGACTAACTCTTCAAAGCACTTGATGTAGGCCTCCGTATTGAGTCTGAGACCCTGTGGGAAGGTGAATGGAGTCATAACTTCGCCATCACTAGCGATTACTCTATACACCTTCATGTTGACTGGATATGTCATCCAACTATTTTCGAATCCTCTGCCCTGTCCTCAAATTGTCACCCAAACACTCTGAAATCGTCGTATTGGTGCTTCCGGCCTGAATGTCAAGCTGTACAGAATAGCTTTCCCAAATTTATGGCTGAAGGAATTACGTCATTGTACTCTTTTTCTCCTAGACTGTCCCCAACCAAAAATATAAAATTGCGACAATTTACACATCGTACAATCTAAACATAAATTTCGTTTCATTTCAGAAAATAAAACGTAAGTCTACTTTATATAGCAAAATTTCTAATAAGAATAACTAATGAAAACCGAGATGGCGTTGGGTAAGTGATCAAATATACAAGGTAGCAGTAAATGTCTTAATAAATTTAATTTAATCTACCAAAATAAATTAATAGTCAATTTTTCATATCAACTGTAGTAAAAAATACATAGATGTTATTATATATGGGTTCACATGTCAAATCTTTCTTCATACACCAGTAAGCCGCAGTATTCAAATATTATTTTTTTTAATTCTTCGAGATTGTTCCAAGCGTAACGATATTAATGGAAGAAAATTGTCACTCATATTCCACACCATTTACCAAATTTAATTTTTAATTTTTTTTTGTACCCGTCACGATATGTAATAGATTAATGAATTTGGCAAAATTTTCCAATTATTTGCTTCTTCTAAACAAAACCTAATTGAAGTTTGGTGACAGGGGATCCGTTCTTCTGACACTACTTCCCCATTATACTAAAAGTGGTAGGATTTGGTGCAAGCCCTGGTTCAGTGTGGAAGTATATGTGAGACGTCTAATTTCCAGGTAATTTTCCATAAAACGTTATAGCGTTTGGCTTTTTTACACGCCCCAAAGTGTGCGTTATATATTGCCATTACAAAGTAGTAAATACTTTCCCTTCTCTTTTCTTTTTCCACTTCCGCGTGAATGACTTCACGTCTTTCTTTCGAGCTAATGAGAACTGAGAAATTAGGGATCAAATTAAGACAGAAAGATCGAGAGAACACACTTGGAAATAAATATGGTTGCCACTGCTAATTTTTTTTTTCGCTTAACAGCAACTAGTCACTTTCTATGGAAGCTTTTTTTTTTTTTTAGATAAAACAAAACAGAATTTTCCTAAAATTCTTTTGTAGTTTTCTATTTTCTTCGTTATTTTTTTTCGTTTCTCTTATTTTCGTTTTTGTTCCAATCTTTTTCTATCTCGTCATATTTTTTATACACTCTCATTATATTCTTGTTTTCACAAAATTTGTCGCTCTTTTCAAAAATGTTTTGAGAGCACGTTCAGCTCCAACGTATGTTGCCCAGATTACTCTTTTATTATTTGACCAACCATCTTCTTTCTTAGTATTAGTGAATTTTTAAAAAGTGACACAAGGCGTCGGCAAGAGCAGTAAGAAAGTGGTGGCGAAGGTGGTTAAGCTGGACAGCAGCAGTAGGCGCGGTGTCAGCAGGAGCAGCAGCAGCGGTAACAAAAGGCAAGCAATAATAAGATAAGTGTAAAGCCCAAACTTCTACATTTAGTATTGGCCCACGAAGAAATAGCCAGACAGCATAAGTCTTTTCAGAAAAGTTTGATAGCACGTTCAGCTCATATATATGTTGTATAGATTACTATGTTTTTTAATTATTTGACTCACCTTCTTGCTCAATGTTAGAGTTTCTAATTAATAAAGAGAATCAAGGCATCAGCAGCAGAGTGAAAAGAGAAGCGGCGACAAAGGAAGTCAAGCGTAGCAGCAGGTCGACTTCGTCAGTAGCAACAGCAGATCTTCAGGCATAACAGGGTGAATTAACTTTCCTAGAAGCTGACCAAGTAACTGATTAAATGTAATCGTTCTATGTCTGTGTCAAACGTGAGACTGAGGAGGTGTAATTTGTTGTTATCCTGTAGGTTGGTAACTGCCATGCTGATGGCGGACAAAAATGGTTTTATAAGATGACTAAAAAACAGCAGTTTGTTTCTAGAGGTGTTAAAACTTACAAACTGCTTCTTGTCCCAATCAACAACACATTGAATGATTTCAGCCTACAGTTCAGAGGTCGAATTGATCACCCTGTCACCTTGCAGTAGAGAATGTCAACAATTTGACTAAAATTTGATTAAATCATATGCAGACCAGTGTGACTCAAGAAAAAAAGAAGAAAAAAGGAAACAAGAACAAAACTTAAAATTAAACAGAAAGAATTATTATTTACATTATTCGGACTATTGTACTCATCTTTGTCGCCATATTTATTACAACGTTTTGGCCGTTGTACGCTCCGGCCTTCTTCGGGTGGTTGGAATGTCGAACTGAACCAATTATTTTGCTCACTAGGGTAGACTGTTCTAGTTCCACGTGCCATGTTTAATGGATGTCAGTTATCAGTTATCTCCTGTTAATTCCCCTCTCCAAGTTCTCCACTGCCTTAACTGGGTATTTAACTCACACTCTTTGGATTCTGTCTAACTAACACCTTTATCCACTGTGCCATGCCTCCTTGAAACGTTGTAATAAATAGTCCGAATAATGTAAATAATGTACATAATACTTCATCTCAGAAATGTAGACACATACAGAAAGAGTTATTTTAATTATTTTTCTCTAAACAAGGCAATAAAGCCATTAAGACTCAAGGAGTTACTTAGTGTGCGAGAATATGAGAAAAATAAAACCATTATTAAGGAGATAGGAAAGTAAAATAACAGGAATTAAAAAGACAGAAGATAACGATTGACATTGCATTTCAATTTTTGTAGATCAAAGTTGACTGGAAACCAAGAAGTCGAAAGAGAGTTCCACATGCGAAAAGTGCGAAAGAAGAAACTGTTAGCGTAGAACTTACGGTTACATTTAACCATTTTAACGCTAAGATGATGACACTTTGCCGCCAGTCTAATACTGGGCTTAAATTCATACAGTCTCGGTGACATAGACTCTATGGTAACTAGGCTGTATGGATTTATGGCATAGAGGAAAGTTCATCAGAACAATTAGCATGGAAATATATATGGAAAAGACACAGCGAAACTACAGTTGGAAAGTGATAGAAGCCGAGATGCTAGGTTAGAACTGATAACATTGCAGGTTCTTCTTTGGATTTTATCAAGAATCACTAAATATATAACAGAAGCACCACGCCAGATGTGGTACCAATATTCGATGCATGGACAAATTGTAGACTTATAAATGAGTAAGATTGTATAGCAAAACACAATGAGTCAACTTCGCTAGTAGCAGATCTGGCAATTGATTCTGTCTTTAAGAATGTTACTACTGAATAGAAACTATATTCGACCAAACTATTTAGAAACTAAATTGCTATTTGGACACGTGAAATGAAGTTCTGTAGTTTATCGAAATCGAAATTTCTTTCTGTTCTATTTATTTATCCCAAGTAAAAGGAAAAACAAGCAACCATTTATCACATATACGCCAGTAGAGTGCAAATTTTTATAAATATTTTTCCCGCAAAAAATGCAGTCGCACTATACACAAGTCATTTTTTGAAGAGATTAAAAATTATGAATTTTCAGTGACCGGTTACATTATACACAGGTAAATTCATGCAAAAGGTTAAGGGGTCGCATTATACATGAAGTCGATTTATACTCGATTATATACGTTAAACATGCTGAGGAATAATTCCTTCTCATTCGTAAGGGTCTTAAGTTGTTTATAGTAAAATCGTATATACGCCTGTGGTTAATAGTTGAAATAAAATCGATTTATTCTTTTCAAGGTCATCACCGTCCACCCCGATATTAGAGAGCAATAAGTTTCACATCATTTTGAAATTTGTCAAGGAAATATTGCGAAATGATGTTTTCGTTATTTTTCTTCCATATTCATATTCTAGTTGTCAGTATATGTCCAACAACCGACAGAATGGTGTTAATTAATGTTATCTATTTGCCTTCGTTGAAGATGTCATTACAGTTTTGTAAATGTAACCTCTTTTCTCCCCAAGGTGTACAGGATCGGCGACGACGCAATCAGTGAGCAGGTATCTCTTTATATAATACGCATGCGCACGAGAATGTGTTTTAAAGTCAGGAAAGGATTTTCAAATTTAATCTTTTTCCTAACTTATTTTCTTTTTAATTTTAATAGATTATTAATTTTGCAAGTAATTTAGGCTGTTATTGGAATGTTTTAGCACATTAAGGAGATGAGTCAGTAGAGGAAATAACAATCTCAGAAAGATAGGAGAGACTAACTTTATTGACAGGCATCACAGTGGCAGTCCAGCTGCTGCAGTGAATGTGAACAAGGTCAAACAAGCTGATTCTCTCAGTGCAGCTTGCATAAGAATCCATATTGTAATATTCAATAAAAGCCTAACGAGAGGAAAAGCATTGACACAACAATATCGCAAGTGTCGTACACTCGATGTTATGTGTTAAATACAAACAAGATTGCGCAGAAAAAGTGTGTAAGCATAAATTCCTTGCAGTAGTGGAAAACGAGATAGTAAAACTTCTGTGCGATGTGATATTGTAACTGAAGCATGAAGATGAGGCAGCGTTAATGTTCAGAAAGAAGTCAATCCAGGGACATAAAGGTAGTTGAGAAAGAAAAATAGTAGGAGAAAGGTGTCAAGATTAGAAACCTGAGATCACACTTATATAGCGGCTTAAGGAAGCTAACTTTGCTGCTGTACAAAAGTCAAGAGACAAAATCTAAAAATGGCCGAATTAATTTGGATTGATTGATTGGTTAGTTTATTTTTTACGGTTTCTCATACTTTTGTAGGTTATTTAAAGCCAGAAAATACTTTTAGATTTTAAGAATTAAAAAAAAATAATAATCGTTTATTGATACAAGTTTTACTAATTAACCCATAATTGGGAGGTGAAGTGATATCCATACCTCCCTCAATTGTCAGTGAATATAACGATCTTCAACGGGTATTGTAACTCGGCTATCTGATTAACAATTCCAAACTATTACACCATCAACACTTCCAGTATCTGGTATTCCCAAGTGGTCATCTATCTAGATACTGACCAGTTTCGATGGTGTCAAATTAGGATTGTGATTCGAACGGAGATACTTCAGAAAAAAAACGCTGTTTGGTTCAGACAGAATTCCGAGAAGAGTTTTATCGCTGTAGAGAGATGAAGAGATAATAGGAAATATAATCCGATGCCATGATCCGCTCTTGGGCGTTACACTTACGATATAAGTCTCTACTTGAAGAGAAGAAGATGAAAACAACAACAACTACAATAATAATAATAATAATAATAATAATAATAATAATAATAACAACACCACCCTGACCCGGTTACGGAGATAGGACCTGTTACAATTCTATGGGACTACACAATACACACTGACAGAACAATCAAAGCCAACCGCCCAGACATTGTTATTAAAGACCACAAACAAAATAAGTGCCTCCTTATTGATATGGCAGTCCCTGCAGACTGAAATGTATCTTTGAAGATATTCAAAAAGCTGTCAATATACAAGGACCTTGAAATAGAAATCTCAAAAATGTGGCACATGGGAACATCAACAATCCCTGTTGTAGTTGGAGCCCTAGGATTGGTTAGAAAAGACTCCCGTAGACTAATTGAAGGGATCCCTGGAAGTCCATGCCTCAAAGAGATACAAAAAAATTGTTCCGACAAGTACAGCCCACACTTTACGAAGGGCTTTATCTATGTAATTTGTTTTTGTCAGTGGAAAGTGTCATGGTGCCATTTATAACCTTGGGTCCCTGGGCGGGACACGGAAATAAATGTGTACACATCAGAAATCAAAGGAAATAAAATAATAATAATAACAATGATGATGATGATGTTTGGGATCCGGAGAGATAAGACTTGTTTTTTGAGGCGCCGTTGAAATGTAAAATGTATAACGGATTAAATGTAAATATCTCAGTGTAAATATTTTCTTCCTAATGGATTTTAATGTAAACAGTAAACACTTTATGTCATTATTTATTTACTTTTTGATATTATTTTCATTTTTGTCTTTATTTTGTGTTTATTTTGTTTTATTTCATTTTCTGAAATATATCCCTCAATTTAAATATAACTCAACGGATATATCCAACTGATTTTAATTTAAATCTTTGTGGCTATAAATCATAATTTATTTAAATTCTTACTATTAAAAAAGAAAAAAAATCTATAATGAAAGGGATTATATTTCTTTAAAAAACTATTTGATGCATATATATATATATATTAATTTGTTCATTACCGCAAATTATATTTTAAATTAATATTTTAATTTTTAAAAGTCATGTTATTGTAACATTGAAAAGTTACCGATTGGTTATTGCTATTATTGTCATTGCTATTGCCATTGTCATCATTGCTATTGTGTTATCGATCTGTATATTATGTAATTTGTATTTACTGGTATAATTGCATTGTTATTGTTTAATTTTTTACGCAAATCTAGCCTTATTTGATTTTGCTTTCTGTTTCGCTTTATTTAAATCTGCTTCTTTTAATGGCGTCTTTGTTTGAATTACAAAAGCGTTTCCTCGTAGCAGTCATGGAAGCAAATCGCTGATAGGAAGAAGAAATGAAGCAGAATGCAATAATAATAGTAATGATAATAATAATTGTAGTAAAAATAATGATGATAATAATATATAATTTATATATATATGTATATACATTCTTTTATATATATATATGTATGTATACTTGTATATGTATGTGGGTGTATGTATATATATATATATCAAATATATGGTGCAGTTCAATTTATATTACAATGAAACATTCATACAAAAAGTAGATTAGTAAAGTTAATGATATAAAATGGCGAAATCCCTTCGCTAACATTTTAAATGTGCATTAACCTAAAATTCACCCGATGAATGTTATGATCCTTGTTTTTTAAAATTATAAGCTCTATAAGGTCTTTCTTTAATACGCAAGTACTTTCGACTGTACATTCAGTCATCTTCAGGCATGGAAATTATTTTGTTTTTGGTAAAATTCAGGTAGTATCCGAGACAAAAAAATATAATGCGAATTGAAATATCCTACTTTTTTAAAAAAATGTATTATTGAATACGGATACAAACTTTTGAAGCGTGCAATCGTAACGCTAAGGTTCAATTGTTTTGAAAATTTAAGAGAGTGCGTTTTTTACTAATATGGCAATTTGAGAATTTTTTGTTGTAGGACTTTATCAATCAATGTGGCATGAACTTAATAGTTCAATAAACAGAGTAATGTCTCAGTTGTTATCCCGAAAAATTGCCCGTCGGATCAGTTCTTTCCAATCAAATATGTGGTGCAGTTCAATTTATATTACAATGAATCATTCATACAAAAAGTAGATTAGAAAATTTAATAATATAAAATGGCGGATGTTACCTGAATTTTAAAAAAACAAGGATCATAACAGTCATCGAGTGATTTGTAGGTTAATGAACCTTTAGAATTTTGTTTGTTAAGGGATTTCGCCATTTTATATCAATAACTTTACTAATCTACTTTTTGCATGAATGATTCATTGTAATATATATATATATATATATATATATATATATATATATATATATATATATATATATATATATATATATATATGTATATATATATATGTATATATATATATATATATTATTTGTTGATATGCCTATACTTACTAGTTTTATTAATTTTTGACGCAAGTCTTCATTTTTTGTTATCTGATTCGGGCAGACCATTGAACAGTTATTAGACTCTTATTACTGATAAGAAAGCGAAACAAAGAGGAATGCAATAGTAGTACTCATGGAGGTGATGGTAGTAGTGTTGGTGATGATGGTTGTGGTGATTGTGGTGAAAGTGACTTATCAGTTATTTTTTAATGGTCTTTTATTATTTATTCATTCATTTATTAGTGATTTAAATACAATTTTTATTTTATAATCCATCAAATACAAATATTTATATAATAAACTTTTTAAATATTATTAGTATCTATATATTAATTGTATTTATGAGTAAAATATATTAATGTAATAGCAGGATTAGTGAGATTTGAATATAGTTTCATATTACTGAATAAAAGACAGAAAAAAATAGAAAAAGTCAAAGAAAAGTCCATTGAAAATTGAAGTTATGTCGGAGTTTCGTGAAGCACGTCGTGTCTCCTTAGGATCCAAACGCTTACAAATGAAGATTTTACCGTTGTTGTAAATAATAGCAATACTAAAAAAATAGAAGAGAAGACCTGGCTTCCTGAACGTCATGACCCACCATTGTATGGATATGCTCTGGCGCCTACGAACTAGCCCCCACGTATGGGTAAATACGAACTAACTATAATACTGACACAACGAAAAATACGTCACACGGGTGATCAAGAACCGCGATCCCCAGCGAGGAACCAGACTGGGATCGAAAAGTCTGCAACTAGAAAAAAACTCTACCCAACGAGAAGTAAGGGAAAAGCATGCTGAGGACAGTCCTCACAGAGGCCCTCTATGTTTATTAAAAGACATTCCTACAAAAAGGTCAATAAGAAAATGGTCTGCAGAAGATAATACAAAAGTAATGAATCTGACAACGACCAAAGCCGCCTATAATATCTGGCGAAAAAACATCTATCAAACAGACTAAACATCGATGCCAACAAACTATCCAATGTCTGGTGTGACATCATTAGGAAAAAAAATTACCTGAAACTTGAAAGCAGCCGCGAAAATATCAAAAATAGATTAAACGTTAACATCGAGAGGCTAAGTGCCAACAACCCAGACTCACCACATGCAGAGAAACTAATAGAAACCATTTTAAAATAATCTCTCTGAGTTACACAAACAAATAGAGGAAAATAATGACGAATATGAGAGAGAAACTGTTATGGGTCACTACCTATAACTACAGAATGAACTCTTCCTAACACTATGTATACTACGCCTCTCAAGAGAGAGGGACGAATCGAATCGAGCCGATAGTAGTTCACTCCAAACCAGACTGACAGTCATACTAACACCTTCTACATTTTGTATTATTATTCCGTGTAATATATCTTCGTTATTTCTACTCTTGTGTTCGTGTTGTTCTTCCTTGGTCCTAACCTGGACCATAACAGTTACGGAGATGACAAAAACAGCCTATATAAATGGGAGAACCTGACAGAGTTCCAGGTAACATCAACATAAAGTTGCCCAGAAGATCACCCTACGAGGAACATCCTATATACAAAGAAAAGTGTTATCAATTAAATGACAATTCTCCTATAGGACCGGCTCTACAGGAAACATAACATATACAAATAATAATAATATTAATATTAATAATAATAATAATAATATGTACAAAGTCTTCTCGGTGATAGTATATTTCCTTAAATATAGCATGAAACTGTGGAAAACCACATTATACCTAAACGACACCAAAGGTACTAACACTTTAAATGGTTTGAATCTCCGACGAGGAACCATTCAAGGAGACTCCCTGTCACCCCTTCTGTTCTGTCTGTTCGTAATCCCCCTTTCACATGGGGATTTGTAATAAAGAGTAATAACTCTGTATACAAAATAAAAAATAAAATATTCAGTCACCTATTCTATATTGATGATATCAAACTCTTTAACAAAGACGTCAATGAGTTCAAGGGTCTCCTCAATACTGTAAAATGATTCAGTGATGACATCGGTATGGATTTCGGATTCGATAAATATCCAAAAGTATCATTCATGAAAGGAAGAATTAAAAAAACACACTCAATAGATCTAGATGTTATCACAAAGATTAGGAAACTGGAATAAGAAAAAAACTATAAATACCGAGGATTCAAAATGGAATCCGACATAACCATGAGGAGAAAGCAAAGAAAATGAATACTACAGGCGTTTGCGTTTGATGTTAAATGCCGACTGGAATTCACTAAAAAGGACATCATCCATAAACATTTTAGCTGTCTCTGTGGTGCAATACAGTTTCAACATGATGTTGACCGTCTATATGTGCCCAGATCCGAAGGAGGCAGAGGATTAGTTCAACTAGAAGTGTCTTACACGAAATGGTCTTCAAAGATATCTAGGAACTACTGAAGAGTGGATGATGATCTGTGTCAAAGAACATGAAAGTAATAAGAAACTTCATTCAGTAATAAATGAAGCCAACAAATTCAAAAGGGAATTTCAAATCCGTGAAGTGTAAATAAAATCATAATACATCTACTGCAGCGGCAGTAGATGTATTAAAAAATAACCTAAAAAAAGAAAATTAAAAAATAACCTAAAAAAAGGAAACAAAAACAAATGCAATGTACGAAATTCAGAAAGGATGGTACGATAAGCATCTTCATCGTCACAACTCGCCCGTACAAAACACTCTGATATAAACAAACACTTACCCTTCAGTGGTTATGTAGTGCAGGGTTAAAACCCTAAATCGAAGGTTTTATTCTAACTGCACAGGTCCAATGCTCGCTAACTAGTAATTACCAAGTACACTTACTGAAAAATTGTCTTAGCCCAAAATCTAGATTCTGTAATAAAAAATATTGACCATCTTGTATCAGGCTTCACGGTATTGGCACCTACTGAATATAAAACCCGACATGAGAGAGCGGGCTAATATTTGTGTTGGAAAATCTGCAACTGTTACGGAAAGGTAACTGCAAAAACTTGGTATGAACGCCACCCACACCTGGTCACAGAGACACGACATGTAACAATCATTTGGGACTTTACAAGACATACAGACAGAACAATCAAAATCTAGGATTGTGTTCAGAAACCGTAAAAACAGAAATATGCCTTCTTCTTGACATGGAAGTTTCTACAGACTCTAATGTATCTTTGAAGGAATTAAGAAAAAAACTATCAAAATACAAGGAACTTGAAATCGAAATCTCAAAAAAGTGGCACGTGAGGGCATCAAAAATTCCAGTTATTGTTGGATCCCTCAGTTTGATTGGAAAAGATTCAGATAGACTCATTGAAGGGATTACTGGTTAGTCCAAGCTTCAAAGAAATACAAAAAAAATGGACTCACCTTACGAAATGCTTTATCTATGTAAAATACGTGTGATCTTGTGGTCTCAAAAATGTACAGTGGAATATCTCATGATGCCATTTCAGACGTAATGTTTCTGGTTTGATCCTGGAAAGAAACGAGTATATACCAGAAATCAAAGGAAATAAAATAATAATAATATTGTTAATAATAATAATAATCTCTCTTTGAGTAAAAATGTAAAATTTATCTTTTAGTTTCTAGTAGTTTGAGAGATGACCGAAAATGTATATATATTTTCCCCTTACCTCTACCGCTTTGTTTAATGAATTCTTTGATAGTCCCCCTACCAAACTGTAGTAGAATGTCCAGCCTACCCCATAAAATTTGATAAGTATCTGTCGTTGGCGACGGAGAGTTGAACATTTGTGGAAATCACTTGTGCCATGCTCCAAAAATGTAAGAAATGGCAAATGTTGTACCATTTTTTTTCAACTATACTTTTCCTGTACTTCTTCTGTACTATGATTCTAAATCCCTTTGACTCAATTTAACTTTAATTCTTTCATTTGGATTTCCCTTTTCTCTTTCCTTTCTCTTCTCCCTTTCTTTATATAACTCTATATACTACAATCTGATACTCCCCCTGGGAGTTGTCACTCCGACTTATACTATGTTAAAACTTAGTATATTTTACCCCACTGAATACAATACGCTTTTATGAACTATTCCACCTCCGATATATCATGTTGGGCGTGCTTTTGGGACTTTTTCCAGAGTCGTCCTAAAGCTGGTAACTAGAACATAATTGCCCCTTGGCGGTCAAGGTTAAAACGCAAATCTCTACCAATTTCAATGAATACGAATAAAATTTCATACCGGATCGGTCGACACCCGGCTCAACAAGGGTCGCGTCCCTCAGAGAGGAACCAGTCTAAGGACGAAAAATCTGTCACTGGAACAAACTCTTCCGCAAACGAAGAGACACTGGGTCACCAAAACCGGATTATTGCCAACCTTGGGCCAAGTGACTCAATACCAAATCGTCTAATAAAAAGAAAACGAAGGAAATGGACCCGCGAAGAGTATCGACAAGTCATGGCATCATTCTTCACTGCACTCGAAAACCCAGCAAAGAACACCACCAATCAAACATACCAAATATGGAGAAGTATGGTGGGAAATGATATAAAACCTAACCTCAATCCAAACATGCTTGCTAATGTCCGTAGGGACATTATGCGAAACAACAGACTCTCAAAGACAGAAATAGATAGGATAAAATTAGATATAAGTCAAAATACTATGACCCATCACTCAAACTGTAATGAGATGAATGTAGAAATAAGTAATGTGACAGAGGATGAGGTAAAAACTAATACAAATGAAATGCGAAATAACCTCCCAGGAAATAAAATCAAAGACTCTATCTTAATTATTACTAAATACCGAGCTAAACTCAAAAAACAGAATATCAGCCATAAACACCTTGGCTGTCCCTGTGGTGCAATACAGATTTAACATCCTTAACTGGACTATAGCTGAAATTAAGCGAATGGACGCCAAAACGAGAAATCTCCTTACTTGCTACCGCATGCACCATCCCAAAGATTATGTTGATCGCCTGTATGTGCCCAGATCCGAAGGAGGCAGAGGATTAGTTCAACTAGAACTGTCCTACAAAACTACAACATTTGGCCTACAAAGATACTTGGAAACTACAAAGACTGGATGATGGTATGTGTCAAGGAACATGAAAGTAGTAAGCGTCTTTACTCCGTAATAAAGGAACCCAACAAATTCAAAATGGAGTTTCAAATGGGCGCAGAAATACAAGTACAAAACGGCAAACCGGCTGAAGCTGCAAAATACTTTAAAAAGAAAGCAAAGACAGATGCAACCGATAAGATACAGAAACAATGGCAAGATAAACCGCTTCATGGCCAATACTCTGCCCGTACCAAACAAGCTGACGTAGACAAAAACCATACTTATCAGTGGCTACGTAGTGCAGGGTTGAAAGCTGAAACTGAAGGTTTTATCCTTGCTGCACAGGACCTATGCTTGTTAACTAGGAATTATCAAGCACATATACTAAAATACTGTGTTAGCCCAAAATGCAGATTCTGTTATAAATATCCAGAAACAATTGATCATCTTGTATCAGCTTGCACGATATTGGCACCCACTGAATATAAAACCCGGCATGACAGAGTGGGCCAATATCTGCACTGGAAAATTTGCTACTTCTACGGGAAGGAAACTGAAAGAAACACCACCCAGACCCGGTTACGGAGATAGGACCTGTTACAATTCTATGGAACTACACTGATAGAACAATCAAAGCCAACCGCCCAGACATTGTTATTAAAGACCAAAAACACAAAAAATGCCTCCTTATTGATATGGCAGTCCCTGCAGACTGAAATGTATCTTTGAAGATATTCGAAAATCTGTCAAAATACAAGGACATTGAAATAGAAATCTAAAAAATGTGGCACATGGGAACATCAACAATCCCTGTTGTAGTTGGAGCCTTAGGATTGGTTGGAAAAAATTCCAGTAGGCTAATGGAAGCGATCCCTTGAAGTCCATGCCTCAGATACAAAAAATTATTCTGACAAGTACAGCCCACACTTTACGAAGGGCTTTATCTATGTAATATTTCTTTTTGTAGTGGAAAGTGTCATGATACCATTTCTAACCTTAGGTCCCTGGGCGGCACCCGGAAAGAAATGTGTAAACGGCAGGTATCAAAGGAAATAAAAATAATAATAATAATAATAATAATAATAATAATAATAATAATAATAATAATTGAAATCGAAATCTGAAAAATGTGGCTCATGGGAACCTTAACAATCCCTGTTGTAGTCGGAGCCTAGGATTGGTTGGAAAAGATTCCAGTAGACTAACTGAAGGGATTCCTGGAAGCCCATGTTGCAAAGAAATACAAAAAATGTTCTCACAAGTAGAGCCGACACTTTACGAAGGTTTTTATCGATGTAAAATATGTGTGTGTTTTTTTTTAGCTATGTTTTTTTTTTGTCAGTGGAAAGTGTCATGATGCCATTTCTAACCTTAGGTCTCTGGGCGGGACCCGGAAAGAAATGTGTACACGACAGAAATCAAAGGAAATAAAAACAATAACAACAATAATCATTTTGAAGAAATCTAATTTACACCCAGCAGAGCAGGAGGGATGTACAAGAGGAAGTTTCGGGCGCAAGGACCAACTAATTATCAATAAAACAATATCGGAAGAGGTGAAAACAAAGAAAAGAAACACCGATAGTATGGGTCGACTACAGAAAGGCCATCGACAATGTACCACACTCATGGATAGAGAAGCGCCTACAAATATACAGACTATGCCCAACACCGGTCAAATTTATAACGGAGAGCATGAAAAACTGGAAGAATACACTAAGCCTAAACCACACAAAAGGGTCATTTGCATCGAGATCAATCAACATTAAAAGCGGGATCTTCCAAGGAGATTCATTGACACCATTACTCTTCTGCCTTGCATTAGCGCCACTCAACTGCCTACTGAACAACAGTAGCTACGGATACAAGTCACAGAATGTCAAACTGAATCACCTACTCTATATTGATTATTTTAAAACTTTTGCCAAGGACGACAACCATTAGAAAAACCTACTCACCATTGTCAAAGCCTTCAGCGAAGACATTAGGATAGATTTCGACATCGACACATTTACCAAGGCCACCTTCAAAGGCGGTAAACTAACGAAAACTTTAGATTTAGACCATGATAACAACAACATAATTAAGGAACTAGACCAAGATGGTACATATAAATAATTAGGAATTAATGAAGGAGACGGAATACAACATTCAATTATGAAGAAAAAGATCCGAAAATAAATTATAGGAGAGTGCGTTTGATACTAGAAAGCGAACTTAATTTGGCCAGTAAAATGAAGACTATCAACACCTTAGCTATACCGGTAGTAACATAAAGGTTCGACATTATTAAATGGAAGTTGAATGACATTAAAAGATTGGACACCAATACCAGAAAAATTCTTATACAAATGAGGATGCAACACCTGAAATAAGATATTGATAGGCTGTAAGTACCAAGAGCTTTAGGAGGCCGAGGTCTAATCCAACTTAAACTAACGCTGAAAACTACAAAAATCGGATTGGATGCATATCTCACAAAAACGAATGACCCTCTCTTACAAATAGTAAAACACCAAATCCACTCCAACAACAACAAAAAAAATGCACTCTTCAAGAAAGAGCTTAATATACCTGAAACCCTACCAACAAAATCGAAGTGAATGCCATCTACGCCATACGAGTAAAGCAGAAAGCAAAACAACTTGGCCAAGGGAAATTACAAAAGACAGGGCGTTGCATGGAAAATATTTTAAAAGAACGAAAAAAGCAGATGTGGACCAACAGAAAACGCATCAGTGGCTGAGTAGCGCCAGGTTGAAAGCTGAGACAGAAGGCCTAACATGCAAATTATCGAGAAATTGTCCAAATACAAGGATCTGGAGATCGAGATTAATAGTATGTCGGGAATGAAGACTGTACCACTAGTAATCGTAGCTCTGGGCTTCGTGAGAAAAGGAATGGACAATTTTGCTAACAGTATCCCGGGTGACATCAGCATACAAGTTACTCAGAAGATCGTCCTACTATGAACATCTCATATACTAAGAAAAGGGATATCAATTAAATGACAATACTCCTATAGGGCCTAAGGATCATAATTTGGACCCGTCTCTACAGGATACAATGCATAAAACATAACATACACAAATGATAATCATAATAATATTGATGATAATAATAATAAGGTTGTAAATACAAACGAGATTTACATCTAGTAGATTCCGTAGAAAACCAAAACAGAACCCAAAAACAAATTGTTGCTGCAAAAATCATGAAAAAGAAAGCCAAGCATAAAGATCTTGAACAGATGAAACAACGTTAGCAAGACAAGTCTCTGCATGGCCAATATTCAGACTGTGCGAATAAAGCTGGTGTTGATAAATTAACAATTACGAGAATCTGGATGAAAGGCTGAAACGGGAGGCTTTATTTTTGCAGCGCAACGCAGGACCAGAGTCCTTTCACTAGAAACTTTCAGGCGAATGTCATACATGATAATGTGGACCCATAATGCAGGTTCCGTGACATATATCAGGAAACCATAGACCATCTAATCTCAGGATGTTCTGTACTTGCGCCAAATAAATATAAAAATCGTCTCAATAGAGTGGGGCAATACTTACATTGGACAATATACAAACACTTTGGAAAAGATGTTAATAAACACTGGTATGAACATCACCCAACACCGGTTATAAAAATAGAAGACATTATAATTCTATGCGATTACACCATCTTTACAGACAGGAATGTCGAAGCAAATAAGCAGGACATAATTGTCTAAAACTGAAAAGAGAAAAAAATGCCTACTAATTGATATGGCTTGGCATGCGGACTGTAACATAACAACCAAATAATTTGAAATGTGTAAATTGAAAACAAGAATAGTACCAGTCATAGTAGGTGCGCTTGGAATGATAAAAAAGGAACACAACAATACATTGAAAAAATCCTTGGAGATCCCAGCTTAAGAGAAATACAAAAAATTGTCTTGATAAGTACAGCCCACACACTAAGAACTTTTTCTATGTGACGCTAGTGATGCTATGGGAGTTGGAAAAAGTAATCATGAAATGTAGCCATAACAACAAACCACTACCTGCCTTAGGTCCTCGAGCAGACCCGGTAGGTAGGGTGACCATAGCAGAAATCGAAATATAATGATGATAATGATGATGATAATAATAATAATAAAATAATAATAATAATTATTATATTCATGATAATAATAATAATAATAATAATAAATAATGACAATGATGATAAACCAATTTTAATGTCAAGCCAGCGTCCACAAGTCGATCGCATAACATTTGTCCATCAGTGTCAAGCCAGCGTCTACTAATACTAAGCTATTAGTAACTTACGAATTAATTAAATAACGGAAAATTTCAAGATGAACAAGTTCAACATCCTATTAAGCACGTTTCGGTTACATGCCGTTACGCAGGCGGCGTTTCATTGGTTTTGACGCGTTCATTACCAGTACAGCCGTTTTTTACTCACTAGACAAGCAACGTTTGTACAAAGACTTATACTTTTTTGTAGATTTATATATTTTTATACTTGAAAAATATTGTTTAAATATAACTCAGACAGACATTCTGACGAAATATTGTTTGACATTGTCAAACGCTGTGTTTTTTCTTTGCTTTATCTTTTCTTTAATCGCGCTATTCTCTTAACTTTTAATAATAATAATAATAATAATAATAATAATAATAATAATAATAATAATAATTGCAAAAAGCCTACTTGGCACAGTATAAACTTTTTTGGAACTCCCCTTCCGAGAGGATGTGGTATTATGGTGTATGTAAGATTGATTAATTATGGATGAGTTTTTATAGTTAATGAGGAAATTGTAACGAGTGAATGGGTCGTGAATGCGATTAGCTAGGTATAAGTTAGTGAAGACCAGCCTCAACCCATTCCCCTTTTCGACCTTGTGCCATAATTATATTAATTTACAATAAATTTCAACATGCCTATGTCTGCGGGATGTGGCTTTATATTAAGAATGCAAAACTGCATAGCAGTATCCAATAACATGTGTAATGATATAATAATATTAAGAAGACGAATGCAAGTAAATATTTTAGGCCTATTATACATTTTATTATAAGGGGGAGAGAAATTCGTTATGAAGACGTGGAATTCTCAAAATGTGGAAAGTTATAAAAATATTAATGTAGAAATGGAAAGGTGATAGTGGGGTGAAACTAGATGGATGAAGATTTCACAGAATTATGAATGCCGGCAAAGATATAAGTGACATAGGAGTAGCACAAGAAGAAACAAGTTCGTCTACTGAAACTGAAAGGGAAGCCATTTCAGTGTAGCCATTACAGCAGTATATTCGCCAACTTCAAAAGACACAGAAGATATGGATTTATAACACTAGATAATGCAAAAAGCCACTTCACATCGTAATAAATTATTATCCCTATAAATGCAAGAGTAGGAAAAGGACGACGCAGTGTAATAGGCTACAAGTATTGACCTGGATCGCGCAAGGAACACGGAGGAAAATGGATTCTGTGATGCACAGTAGATGATCAAATAATAATCAATTCCTGGTTGTTTCGAGTTGTTTCTGGACATGGAAAAGCCCGGGAGAAACACAAATGACAAGAAAGTCTATTAAGAAGCAGTAGAATTTTATGTTTATACTTGGTTTATTGTCATTTTAAAACATGCAAGCGCCGACTGGCAGAACAATTGTTTGCTAATAGAGGCACACAAAGAATAAAATTACGGAAACATTATTGTAACCTAAATCCACGACTAAAGTATATGACAATCCAGGACGACTCACTTTGTAAAGAGATTTATATGGGTAAAGGTGAAAACAAGTATAAAAACTGTCTATATTTCTGAGATGAGGTATTATGTACACTATTTACATGATTCGAACTATTGTCCTCATCTTTGTTGCCATATTTATTACAACGTTTCGGCCTTTCAGTATCTGTCTATATTTCTGAGATGAGGTATTATGTACACTATTTACATTATTCGGACTATTGTCCTCATCTTTTTCGCTATATTTATTATAACGTTTTGGCCTTTCAGTATCTGTCTATATTTCTGAAATGAAGTATTATGTGCACTATTTACATTATTCGGACTATTGTACTCATCTTTGTCGCGATATTTATTACGAGATTTCGGCCTTTCAGTATCTGTCTATATTTCTGAGATGAAGTATTATGTGCACTATTTACCTTATTCGGACTATTGTACTCATCTTTGTCGCCATATTTATTACGAGAGTTCGGCCTTTCAGTATCTGTCTATATTTCTGAGATGATGTATTATGTACACTATTTACATTATTCGGACTATTGTCCTCATCTTTGTTGCCATATTTATTACAACGTTTCAGCCCTTTCAGTACCTGCCTATATTTGTGAGAGGAGGTATTATGTACACTATTTACATTATTCGAACTATTGTACTCATCTTTGTCGCCATATTTATTACAACGTTTCGGCCATTCAGTATCTGTCTATATTTTTGAGGTGAGGTATTATGTGCACTATTTACATTATTCGAACTATTGTCCTCATCTTTGTCGCCATATTTATTACAACGTTTCGGCCCTTTCAGTATCTGTCTATATTTCTGAGATGAGGTATTATGTATATTATTTACATTATTCGGACTATTGTCCTCATCTCTGAGGCCATCGGGAATTAACAGAGGATAAATGACAACTGACATCCATTAAACATGGCACGTGGAACTAGAACAGTGAGCGAAATAAAGGGTTCAGTTCGACATTCCAACCACGTGAAAAAGGCCAGAGCGTACAACGGCCGAAGCGTTGTAATAAATATGGCGACAAAGATGAGGACAATAGTCCGAATAATGTAAACAGTGAAGTATAAAAACTTAGAAAAAGACTGTAATTATAAGTGGAACGCATTAAAGGTGATATTGGCAAACGAAATCATTCCAAGAAAAGCTACACAAGAAAAAATACAATGGATAACGTGAAAATATAGAACTAAAAAAAGGAGACAACAAACAACATAAAGGAATGGCACAGAGCATGAGATGTTTAGCAAACGCATTAAAATGAAGCTGGCTAATGATGAATAGTTGTGAAACAAAGCCAAAATAAGCATAAAAATATAACAGAAATAACACGACAGAAGACGTGCTCCGTGACAGGGTGCATTGCAAATCAGAGCGCTCATAATAGAAAAAATACCTGAATGTTGTAACTAATACATCATTAGTGTACTACAACTGAGGAGAGAAACATAATACATAGAATGACGGAATGATCTGTAGCATTAAGATCAGAATTACGATCAGCACTGAACTAGACGAACAGAACCAGAACAGTAGGAACTACTTGGCTTGTAACAGAGCTTCTGTCAGCCTTAGATGTTTTCGAGATCGATAATATAACCGAATGAAAATATATAACCGCAGTGAAATACCGGAAGACATCGGTAGATCTACCGTCATAGCGATAGCAAAGAAGCAAAACAGAAATCAATGCGAATTCCATCCAATAATAAACTTAACGGTTCAATTAATATATAAAACTTATAATTAAGTTTCTAATTAATAAAATTCACGGAAGAATTGGAAGAGAAGGCAGCTCTCTTTAAAAGAGTGGAATAAGAAATACTATATGATCAGAATTTGATAATCTTGTACTAACATACGAAATGAAGACATATTTGAAATACTAGAAAAGCTTGATTTATATGGTAAAGATATTCTTAGTAATCTGTATATTTTACTACAAACAGCCGAAACTGA
>OZ038485.1:122311654-122439154 GCA_964036315.1 Acanthosepion esculentum | reverse complement strand
TCTTTCTAACACTATGTATACTACGCCTCTCAAGAGAGAGGGACGAATCGAGTCCAGTCGCAGTCTCTGACTGTGCGCGACTCCTGTCGAACTCTCTGCCTTGGCAAAGAGGAACCCGGACGAGGCTTTGCCGAAGGGCAAAGTTTTGTCCGAAGTGGTAGACAAGCCCTGAACCCGTTTATACGGTTTCTTAAGGGAGTATTTTTGGCCGAGCTTATGGGCTCGGAGAAGCCTACGTTAAACTCGGGTTTGTGCCACATACTTTCCTCGTGGGGGGACTGTTAAATATCGAATAGAGTCGAGCCGATAGTAGTTCACTCCAAACCAGACTGACAGTCATACTAACACCTTCCACATCTTGTATTATAATTCCGTGTAATATATCTTCGTTATTTCTACTCTTGTGTTCATGTTGTTCTTCGTTGGTCCTAACCTGGACCATAACATAAGGAATACAAGGATGCATTTGTGCAGACGCTAATGGTAATAGGGAAAGTAACTCTTTCATTCCAGAAAACAATCAACATCTCCAGATGCTTTGATCTGTCCCCCCTCTTTTTCTTCATCCTTTCCTCTTTCACGTCTCTTTAGTCTTTCTCCCACTTTCTGTAACACCTTGCGTGCCAGTGGCATTCCGGTCTTGCTTGGGGTGAAAAAAATATTTGCATACGCTTTATCCCTGATATTAAGTACTTAAACCCATAAATATAGCATACCTTAAAACCTTATACTTTATATATATATATATATATATATATATATATATATATATATATATATATATATATATATATATATATATATATATATGCGTATATTTCAGCAACATGTTTTCATTGAGA
The DNA here is from genome assembly GCA_964036315.1 of Acanthosepion esculentum. Lineage (NCBI taxonomy): Eukaryota > Metazoa > Mollusca > Cephalopoda > Sepiida > Sepiidae > Acanthosepion > Acanthosepion esculentum. The sequence goes on along the minus strand of OZ038485.1, from coordinate 122,438,312 downwards.
CATGTTTCGTGGAATAATTTAAACATGTTCTACTTATTTCCAATAGGATTCTTTCATATTCTCGGGTAAGCTTTTTGGCATCATTATTGAAGAACGAGAGAAAATCGCCGTGTTGATACATATTTCTTTTATTTACGAGTACTTTTGACATAGCAATGTCATCATCAGGGTATTGTTTATCACAAGATAAATATTGTAGTGTTCATTATTGTTATTGGGCCAAGTTCCTTGTACCACGGTGATGGTCCAAGGTAGAACCAATGAAGGATAACTCGAACACAGGTATGGAATAACACAGATATATTACAACACAAATATAATACAAAGAAGTAGAAGTATTAGTAATGACTATCAGATTTGGTTAGAGTGAACTATGTTGTCTCGACAAGTATCACTATTCCAATGTTCTTACAATTATCTGTCCTCCCTCTTGAGAGGCGCAGTATTTATCATGTCAGGAATAGTCCATTATTATTATTATGGGTAAGTTCCCATAACAATTATTGTCAAAGACAAAATTATTGTGTTCATCTAAATGTTAAGTTTCTTATAAGTGGAGCGAGGAAGGCTGCGTCAGTGCGCAAACGCTGAAACCGTTTAAGGGGAGTTAACTAAGTATGGTTTGGAGAGTCTTTTACGAAATGAGTAGTAACAAGAGAAACTATTAGTGCAAACCTTGGAATTTCAAAATATCTATTGTACACATTTTAAAACGTTTGTGGAGTATTCATAATTAATTTTATTAAGGTTTGGTTTCAATTTTTTTAATATAGATAGCTTCGAGATTTTTTAGTTTATGTTTATTCTTTTCGTGAAAAACGTATAGAAGCATTTTCAATAATATATATATAATTTTATTAAAATAATTATGAGAAGAGATTCAGTTTGTTATGTTAATGCATTGTAAAATGATCCCACTAGGGAAACCAAAACGAAATATGTACATGCAATGATAATTTTTTTAATTTCTTAGAAAATAAAATAAATTAAGTTCGTAATTAACTAATTTTTTGTTATTTTTTTATTTTAAGAGATGACGTTGTGTCAGCATATATTTTGTTTTCCGGTGTGGGATCAATTTGCAATGAATTTACATAACAATAATGAACTCCCTATGATTTCTCTAAAAATGTTATATTTTTTATTAATATTCTTGATTTAGTGTACTTAACCTATAGCAATATGAAAACAAAAATGATTATTTTTAGCTGCAATGCCTATTGTGCAATTCTATCAAAATATATGTTGTATAAAAAATATATTTTCGCCTTAGGCTACAGACTTATTGACATACCGATCTATTTCGACCTTGTATCAGACTAAGATGAGAAAATAATCATTTTATTTTTGGTAACACCCTGCGTTGCACAAATCTTTCTACCTCTGTTTGACTTTGTATTTTATCAACAGAGCCTTTGGAATCGGAGCATATATTTCTCGTATCACTTACTAAACTTAACTTAGTCTGGCACAAGAGCAATGGAGTAGGGAGATTGCTTCTTTCACTTGAGAACATGAGCTAGCTTTGGAATATGGTCACCACATGCTATTCTTGATTTTACTCAAATTTTGTTATTTAATTCTGTCTTTCTATTTTCGCCCAGGTACGAAGATGCCACAATGACAGCAGCCGAAAATTAACACTGATGCTACTGACGCTATCATTTACTCTTCTGCTGACGACACTTCCACTTCCGGTCAGTTTAATTCTCGCTCATTTCTGGAATGACAAAGCGACGCGAGACTTCGACTCAGCGGCAAAATATCAGCTAACAAAGACGATAGCCGAACTGATGATGTACCTTAACCACTCGATGAACTTTATTCTTTACTGCGCTATGGGTCAGAAGTTTCGACATCAGATCGTCCGTATGTTCTGCAATCGGCACAACAACATGCAGGGATTAGCCGACCACACCCATCATATCTACTGTTCGAGATACTGCTCGGCACAGGGGAACGTCTCCAACCAAAAACAGTGTTCAGACACAGGAGTATAACAATGTCACGCTATAGATACGACTGTTGATGGTCGAACAGTTCAGACAACGTCTACCGGTGTAAAAAATGATGAAGATGTGTTTGAAGACTGTGTAACATCAATCTTACAAATAATCTGCGAATGCTTTCCTTGAAAATCAGCATTCGAATTCTGGCGCCTACACCACACCTGACGTCGGTTTGGGTGTAGACCATGCTTTGTTGATAAAGCAAGTTCTACACAGTCTTCAAACTCACAGTTCCTTCTACTTGGCTTTGTACTACACGAAGCTTAGTAAGTATCAAAAAGGTTATGGCTCTAGACAATTGATATTTCTTTGAGTGAAATATAATTTACAAGCAAATGGAGAAATCGCAGGTTCGATTCCCACCTAAATCATAGTTTTCACTTTAACTTAAGTGAATATATAAGTGACTTCCATATACAAGCAACTATATATATATATATATATATATATATATATATATATATATATATATATATATATATATATATATATATATATATATATATATATATCACTTTGGATTGTATTTCAACCAAGTCTCCAGCTTTAAAACCAAATCACTACACAGTTCTCGTTCAAGTATTTATCCACTTGAACTTTCCAGAAAGAAAAACAAAACCAAAGGTTTTCGCGTTACAAACGTGACCGTGTGATAAACATATTTGTGGAGACAGATCTCATTGCGAACGAGATTGTATTCAGATCAAGGAAGACATTTTTTTCTATTGAAATCTCGTTGGATCAAGTGAAGACGAATTAGAGATTTTTGTATATTTTTTTTTATTTTTGAGACCTACAAAAATATTTTTGCTTCGTTGACATCTCTTTAAAATAAATCTATTTCGAGATTGTGTTGGTCAATCAGAAGCTGCCTCTTTTTCTTGTTTTATTTCATGGCGTGTCACTCATTTCGAAAAATGTTTAAGCAGACTATAACATGTTTTCCTCTATCTTGTTTAACTTAATTTTATAGCGTTATTAGATTAAGTTGTCTCCAATTTTCGGAAGTTAAAATGATTACTAATCAAATCCAGTTATGTTGAGATCTCGTGTAAATGAGATCTGATGATATTTTTGTGCCTACTTCAGAAGCTTTCTTTTCAACTGTTAATGATCATTCATCTTTGTCATGGATTTTAAAAGTTCTGATTAAATTCATACTCTAAAGAAGTTTTGGCGTGATATCTTAACTCATGAGAAATCGAATCCAAGATTAGATTAAGGTTTTCGTTATTACATTTTGGAATTAACCGATATTAGGAATGAACATCTGTAGAATGAAAGACATTTTCACAGGAGATTAACTATTGATTAACGAACAATTTCATTTAGTAACATATGAATAAAAAACTATGAACGAAAAGTTATAAGTACAAGCAATTATATTTAAGAAACAGATTTCAATGTTTTAAAAATGCTCTGCTTGTATTGTATAACTATGTTTGAAAATGATATATTTACAAAGTTAACGGATGAGGTGTAGTAAATGTTTCTTTAAAAGAAAAACAAACTCCCATCTATATTAATGTCAACTCTAATTCACCTTAAGTCAATAATTAATCAAATCCCTAACATTGTTAACACTAGAATTAATAGATTATCATCTAACAGTAAAATCTTCAATGAAAATAAATTAACTTTTATTGATGTTAAAATATACAGGGTACGGTGGGTAAATTTTTAATTTCGCGCATGCGCGTTGTTTGCTTTTGATTTTGTCAGGGTCAGTTGGGCGCCGTCTGTAAGAAAAAGAGCATCTTGAGGCAATTCACTCCGTCAGAAATTTGGAAACTGCATGCTGTACTGCTCCAATAGAAACATTTCAGAGTGCTTGTGTGTCAATCTGAGTGCAGAGGATTCGGTAAGAGTTGGATGAGTCTAAAGGTGATTACGAAGGCACGGCAACTCAGAAAACTCACTCTGATCGTTCTGAAATGAACTCCCGACTATGTTGGCGAGGGCGTTAGACTCAACCCGTGGCCTACATCGTGCCTTGAGGAGGTTGTGCTATCCTGAGTCAAGAGGGTGGCTGCTGGAATACCCTATATATTTCAACAGGACTCCGCGCTATGCCACATTAGCAGGAGAACACAGTCATGACTGTTAGACTTTCTGAGACCATAGCACCTTTTACATCTTGCCACCTAACTCCTCAGACTGCAACCCCCTTGATTATTATATGTGGGATGCAGTTGATCGGGATACCAACAAAACTCCTTGTAACACCAAAGCTGAACTGAAGGCAAGGATTATGGAAGAATTCATCAATTTAAACAAGGTGACCATCCAGAAGAGTTGCAAGGGATTTTGAAGTCGTCTGGAAACCGTGGTTGAAGCCAATGGCGATTTTATTGAATGGATTTAATTCTTTACTATTTAAAGATATTTTTGTGTAATTTTGTAAGTATATCTGTTAAAGATGTTAGAGATGTCAGTATTATTTCCATTTTGACCTCATTTGGACAACAATTCATCCATTGCATCCTGTATGTGTGGAAATGTTACCGGCAGCAGCAACAGATAAATTAAATGATAGATATTTAAACTAAGGCAATAGTAAAACATAGACATGTGATTGGCTAATTAAGGGTCTTGAATTGTCAACTCATCTGCATATACGAGCATCAGCGCGTGAATGGAATCGGCGATACGAGTTCAAATTTCGTTATAGTCTTTTACGATCACTTTTGTGAAAAATTCCTTGGAAAGGGTATGAGTCCATTTTTTACCCCCCCCCCCCCAATTTATGTGATAAACAGTGAATTCCTGGAGAAAGCGACGGGAAAATATTCTACTATATTTCCTAAGAATACATGACAATTCAGATAATAAAGAAAAGGGATCTGCGGTTAGACATGATCGTCTACTTCCTGAACGGAGACGCCTTTTTAAAGAGTTACCCTGTAAAGGATACAATATAAAACTTAATGTATTATACTGACGATTCCCGCCAAGTTTATCTTAGTCTATGGGGATCACGTTGAGAATTCTTGTCCCCCAGATTTTCCACCTTAGAAATACGATACTGAGCGTACATTCTAGCATTCCATGTACTATATTTTGAATAAGTATTCACCGCCCTTGAACTGTTCAAAATTTTGTAGTCTTAAAAATTGGAATTCAAATTGACTTAACCCCTTGAGCCCTGAACACCGCTTTAACGGTAATAGAGAAAACCAGCCACCGGTTGAACAGTTGTAGAGAAAAATGACTTACTGCCCAGTTACCGGTTGAACGGTGGGTAAACTAATTTTATATCTACCTTGGAACATTACATACCAATTATTTGCGATTCTTGATTCAGGAGCTCAGGCAGAATTGTTAAAATTGTTCAGAAACGCAGGGCTCAAAAGGTTAAATACTCTTTCTACTGTTTGATCAACACAAAAGTCACAGTGATCTGATGGTGTAAAATGCATTTTATTGTGACAAATAATAATTAGCACAAAAAAGCAGTAATCTCTTGGCTGTATAATTATTGACCCCTTCACTGAGTCAATACTTTATGGGCATACCTTTTTGTTGCAATTACAATTACAAATCTTTTGGCTTATGTCTCTACTAGCTTTGCACACCTAGAGACTGAAATCTGCCAATTCTTTGCAAAAACTCAGTCACACTGGATGGAGACCATCTGTGAAAACAATTTTTCAAATCTTGCCAAAGATTCTTAATTGGATTTAGGTCCTGGTCTAACTGGGACATTCTTACGTAGGAATATGCTTTAATCTAAACCATCCCATTCAAGCTCTGACTGTATGTTTAGGGTTTTTGTCCTACTGGATGGTGAACCCTAGCTCCAGTTTCAAGTCTTTTTTTTGTCTGTAACATGTTTTCTTCGAGGATTGCCTTGTATTTCTTATAAACTCTGATCAGTTTCTCTGTATCTGCTGAAGAAATACATCCCCACAGAATTATTCTGTCACCACAATGTCTCCTGGTCAGAATGGTGTATTAGGTGCAGTATTAGGTTTCCGCATTTTGCATGAAGGCGAAAAAGCTTAATTTTGGTCCTATCTGACCAGACCAACTTCTTCCCCATGTTTGCTGTATCTCGTACGTGTATTGCGGTAAACTGAAAATGGGAAGGATTTTATGGATCTCTTGTAACAATAGCTTTCTTCTTGCCACGCTTTCATGCCAATTTGTGAAGTGCACGACTAATTATTGCGCTGTGAACATTTTCCCTCACCTGCGGATCTTTGCAACACATCGGCTCTCTTTGTTGCTTACCACAGCACTCTTGGTTGCTTTTCTGATTAATGCTCTCCTTATCTGGCCTGTAATGTAGGCAGGCTTGTATTGCTAGCTTTGCGGTTGTTTCATACGTTTTCTATTTTCGGGTTATAGATTTGTTACTCCTCCGTGGGATGACCAAAACAATTTTTTTTTTCTTTGTTTTTATAAGCTAATCATGTTTCCTATTTTCCGACATCTATATTCCTGACCTGTCTGGTGTGATCCTAGGTTTTCACGATGCTGTTTCTTCGGTAATGTTTTCTATCAAACCTCTGAGGCCTTCACAGAATAGTGCAGAATCAATGATCGTATCTCTTTTACTATGCTTTCATTTATTCCAAGAAATCATCATAATTACGTATTATGTGACTACTTAAGCCAATTGATTCCACATAAGTGTTTCTTATACATAAGTGTTTCACAGTAAAGTGGGTAAATACATATGTAGTGAACACTTTTCAGATTTTTATTTGTAAATAATTTTGAAAACCATGTAATATTCCCCCCTTTTTAACGTGACAAAATGGGGAAATGCCTCAAGGCAGTCTATATAATCTTGATGTTATTTATCTGGTGGAGGCGACCCCAGCGTGCGGCAGCTTTGGAAAGTATCTGAAAAAAAATACTACAGATTGGCCCAAGCCTTGTGAGTAAAATTGGGTAGATGGACCTCATTGGCAACCGCCAATGGTTGTGCTAGCACGAAGTCACAAGTCATCGTGACCGAGGGTTCGAGCCTGCTGGCCTTGTTCAAACTACTGAACACGCCAGATAACCCACTCTCTCCCAGAAAGTCTAACCAAGGTCTTCTCAGTATAGTTGCAGTATGAACCCCAGGTGGGCTGTGTGGGTGCTGAACAAACACAAATATGCATCAACTGACGTCTACAACAGGGATTGGATACCCGCCTAATAGACGAGCATGCTCGGATACGAGTGGTCAGCCATTATATATGTGTGTGTGTGTGTAAGTGTCTGTGTGTGTGTGTATTTTGGTTTATAAATGTAGAAATTAGTTTAGCTAATGCGTTTCACGCGTGCTTTCTTTCGTGCTTCGATCTAATACAAAACTACATTTTATACCATCATTCACTCAATACAGAGCTTGAGAGCCACTCAAGGTAGAGTCACTATTAAAAGTTGTTGTGATGAATGAATTGCGAGATAAGAAATAAAGAGGATTAGGTAGGAAGTAAGCTTTATGTGGATAAGGAGAATAGATAACGACTGACCCGTGACTTGAATAGATTCAGATTGTATCATTCAAGGATGCATTTGTGCGGCAGGCTGCTTCACAATGTAAGCAGTTCTTGGGAGCAAAGTTGTTTGAATGCAATTTTCTATTTGCGCTTGGAATTCGAAGAGATAATGTTGATTTAGTGTAACTGCGAAATCCATTAAGGGCGTTCATTCTTTTCGATTTGCTTTTCAATGGATTGTTTTCCCCATTTATTGAAATTTATTGTTACCGAAATATCTCTCATTTGTAATGGCGGACGAAAGTGAAAAAGATTTGTATAATGGGGAATCTTAAATTTCATTTTGTGTTGGAGAGGCCCTAGCGGCCCGTTCAGCAGTCGGTAGTTCAATCAGACAAAATGATAAAGATGGCTTTATTTTATGCTCAAAGAACAAAATTATTTACGGAGTAATTAATTATTTATCTTGCTCTTAACACTTTTATTTTAGCAGTGTTTCAAACATGAAAATTGTTATCAGTGATGATTTTTTTCAATGAAGAAAGCATGGTAAATAATATCTAATGCGAAAAAATCTATTTTAACCATGAATTTTCGCCGGAATTATTTTTTCCGCATGGGTATAAGCTAAACTTGAAATATAAAAAAGCGTTCTAAACGGAAGTTATTTCGAAAAATTTATCGAAATTTTTAGATGAACAATCATCATTATTTTATCTTTTCTTTGTTTTTTGTTTTTTTTCAGATAAGTATGTTCATTTTGTTTGTGACAACGTTTCGGCTGTTGGACTACTGACCTTCTTCAGGCGTCTGTTCATATTCGTTAACTTTCGAAATGTCGCCTTTATACTATTCATGAGATAGGCTTATCATTCTTGTTGATTGTTCCTTTCCTGGGACCGAATTCAAAATTGCCAAAAGTACAGATATATAACCAACGCTTTAATCCACAAGTCAATATAACATTTGCCAGGATTATGAGTTCAGTTCCTGTGTCTTGCAGTTCTTCAAAATTACAAACTCTGATTTCAATAGGAGAAAGGGAGAAGTGTCACAAAGGTGAATAAGACTGGGGAGCATAAACTGATATGAAATAAGAATAGAATCTAAGAATAGAATCAGTATATGAAATAGTATAAGAATAGAATCTAAGAATAGAATCTAAGAATAGAATCAGTAAATGAAATAGTATAAGAATAGAATCTAAGAATTGAATCAGTATATGAAATAGTATAAGAATAGAATCTAATAAGAATATAAGAATAATATTAAATAATATCCAATAAGAATATTATCTAAAATAGTATGAGAATAGACTCTAAGAATAGAATGTGAAATGAGAATAATTTGTATAATAAACTAGCGGTTCTTTGGAAGACGGTTTTCGATTGGAGCTTCCTTCTTATGAGTGGAATATGAATGGATTGGTGATTTGTCCCAGTTTACGTAGCATAATGGGTCTTAGCTGTGAAGATCTGAACTGGTGTAACGAAAAAATGGAGCTCCTCTGAACATTTATTATGGAAATAGCGATAGAGTAGCAAGAGACTTGCAACATTTTGTCAACAGGAAAGAGGTTGTAGAATGGAAAATAATTCACCACCCTTAAGGCTTCTTAGAGTCTTTTTGGCAAAGGCTGGAAAGTGAGAACTGGACAACTCCATCTCAGATATGGCAACAGTATTCTATTTCAAATCTAACCTGATTCTTGTAAAGATAGATTAAAGTAAGTGGAGACATATACTTTCTGGAGCTGTACAAGGAACCGACTATTTGCCAGCATCTGTAGCGAGGAAACATATCATCAACAGTTTCCAAATACATCATGCTTGTTTGGTGATAGGCCATTTCAAGTCGGAAAAACTATAATTGATCGAGTCAGTTGTACGGAGAACTGCATTTATACAGAGTTCCCCACTTTTCCTGTGTTTTAATTCTGCAAGTAATTATTTGTAGATATCAATTCCTTGGAATCACGCCTCTTTCACTCCATTTTTCACAGTCTTTCATCAGTAGGTCTTCAGGTTAGAATCACGCGTCTTCGCATATTTGTTAAATGTATATTTTGAATTGGGAACAAGAATATAAATACGGAACAAACAGTGAGCATCGAACATAAGACTCAGCAGTAATGGTCAACCAGAATAGCTCGTTAACCATTACTCTATACCAAATCTCCTATCAACAAGTATAGTTATTTTTTAAGAATAACTTAGCGTGAAATAAGTCTATAATGGTCGGTTGCAGTGTAATGATCAAATTCGCTTCATTAGCGAATTGATCTATATGAGATAAGCTTGCTAACCAAAAAAAAAAAAAAAACTACAGTAGGAACCCTTATCGTTAGATGTAGAGGAAGTTTTTCCTGATTTCGTTTTTGAAAGTATAGGTTCAGTTACTCCAAGAGTAGTCAATCAATCATGTTATGCATAATTTATAACCCAGACATAAATGATTACATAAACACTGGACTATTTTACTACGCTCCTACTAAATATGGGGTGGAGAATTAATTTCAACTTCATCTACCGCGACGCGAATGAGTCCGAACTTTTATTGCCGATAACACCAAAACGGTAGATTTTATCAAAATTTCTTTGTTATCTTCGAATTAAGCAGGTACATATACACCTAAATGGAACTATTCGGGAAATTGGTATTAGAAACTGAGCGAGGGGCTTGAACTATAAATTACCCTTTTAAGGTTCCGAGTTGAAATTTGTTCTGTCACCACTAAACATTCTTTTATTCGGAAGTCACTTTTGAGAACTGTAGTCAACAAACTAGTATCACTGATAATTACAAGACGATATGAAAGGAAATTGTGACTCAAAACACACGCTGAATATCAATACGATAACGAGGTTGATTGTACTTTAATCAGGACACACAGAATTTAAATCTCTTGTTAAATATTTAAACAGTGTCTGAATTGTCATAATGTTAAACAGAGAAACTGAAAAACGAGAAAAGAGAAAATAAATATGCATAAAGCTTTAAATAAGAGGATAAAGAAAAAATAAAACAATCATCTTGTTAGCTTTCCTTGTTCAATCTTTTGCCTTGTCCCTTAATGACGTAAGCGATAACGGCTCTCCACAATTTCCTGTTTTTTGCAGATCTTAATACATTTATTTTGTCTTACTTTTTATTTTGTTCTTTCTCCTAAACCTTTCTCTTCCGACATCTATTTACTCAAGTTCGTAGGTAGAGTATGCAGAAGAGAAGGACACCTTAAGTTAAGAAAGGCACTGTCTCGGAACTACGAGAATTCGCGTGAGCGCGCAAGCTAGGAGGAGAACATTCGTTTTTGGAACGCTGTGCTTTTTTTTTTTTGACTGCAACATTTAGAAAGCGATTATTTTAATCATTTTCACACAAGCTATTTTGTGTTTGACGTAAAACTTATTGCCAAGTTTCACGGCTCTGCGTCTGGACCATCTGTAGTCGAATGGATTGAGAAGGCTGAGCTAGTCTGTAAGATGTGCCAGGTTAAACGTCCAGAACCTAGTCCCTTTAAGGCTAATGGGTGGTGTGTTTGCTGTCGACCAGCAGCTGAGAGAGGAAGAAAAGGAAGATCTCAGCCAGATAAAATCCACACTGCACATAGCTTTTGTCACGGACGGTTTTCTGGCTTATGAGCAATTTGCTGAGTGACAGTTCTGTCCCGGAGTATCGGTAGATGTCTATCTGGCGGAGTTACAAAAACTTTCCATCCTGTTCGGTGGAATGAGCGACTGTGGCCTGGCATGTGTGTTTCTTGCGAGGGTTACCAGACCGAGTTAAACACCTCCTTCGCGCTTCGACCCGGATGGACGAGTTGTCTATCAACCAGCCATTGACTCGAGTACAAGCAATTATGAAAGATGAAGTACTGGAAGAGGATCTGGGGGTCGCGGCGGTGCGAACAACACAGGATGTGGCAAGGATATTCCCACGAGGGATCCACATAGCTCCATAACATGCTATCGTTGCAACGGTCCCAACCATTTTGCAAACAATCGCATATGGAAAGGCGGACGCCCCGGATGCGATGTTACAAGTGCAACACGGTAGAGTATACAGTCCAGAATTGCCCGGGAAAGGATTTAGGGAAATAGGCTTCAGGTTTTCTATCGCTTAATACTGTGCTTATCATTTGGAATGCATCATTGGCTATCCTAATGCGTCATCGCATTTTCAGCGTCGCATTTTCGGTCCTCTGTTAGAACACTTCCTAGAAATATACGAACCTCGATATACTCGCCGTGACACTAAATCTATTAAAGCTTGTATAGGAGCACATGCATTACATGCAAGTATGCGTTATAGGGTGATATATTTTTATAAAATAAAGCAGTGCCTAACCATGCAGGTGATATCTTGTTAGAAATACGTTCAGTTAGGCCCTAACTGAACGCTTTATTATAGTTATAAATAATTATTGAGCAATTTTATCGTTGTGATATTTTTGTATAGAGGATATAGTAACTAGGGTCCGCAAATTGGAAGAGAGAGTTATCAATTATAATGTTCTCACTTCGATCCACGGATATCTCCCTTTAACCCTCCCTCTCTCCCTCTCTCTCTCTCTCTCTCTCTCTCTCTTTATCATACACATACACACACAGAGTTTTAGCCCTCTCTGTTTTGTATTTTTTAAAATGTACTTATAATCTCATAAAATTTGGTAATGCGAGAGCAAATTTTTATTCCGAAAATGCGGCCCAGAAGATTTTTTTTAGAAACAACTGTGTTACGGTAACACAGTTCGCGCAGGGTGTTCTCATAATAACTTTCATGACATGGGCGATCTTGGCTCTATAGAGTTTGCTTTCCTTTAATTGTCTTTATTTTTATTTTTATTTTCTAAAAATTTTGCCATGACTTGTTAGGAAAGATAGTGAAGTAGTTTCCCGTTGCCTTCTTCGCGGTTTGAAATTCAGAGTTTAACATTATCTTTAACCATAACTGAGAAGGGTGTGAAAAGCTCGATACATAACTTCTCTGAGGAAATGTACGGAAAAATGAATGCAATTACGATGAAGTGGGATCTATATGTTTCCGGAATCTTCTACGTCTGGAAATTATTCAACGTTTATCGAATCAGATCCTCTGTCATGGGTTTCTCACATCAATTGACCCCCAACGAGTGAAGTCAGTTTAATTGTTGACCAACTCCTCAGCGTTCAGACGTAACTATCCATGTGTAACGTTTCTGGTAATAATTACGGAAATCCTCACGTTCGTTTCTAAGTCAAAGTTGATTCATTTGGCGATGTGAGAATGGCGATGGGATACAGGCAACATGCAGTTCGGTGGCATTTAGGAATTCTGCATGCAATCCTGTGATTATATTCATTGTCTCGGCAGACATTGTCGTTAATCTAGCTCTTAATGCCATTCAAAGTTTGACCCTTCTGGTTAAGCAGTAAGGCCAGCTATAGCCATATTTACATCTCCCGATTAGAAAACTTTGTCCAGTGTAGATTCGATTACAGTCTACGATGCATATCTAGATTGTGTCGGCAACAAATGATCTCATTTTTATTTTGAATTATCTTACCACTTACACCAAACATCCGATTCAGTGTTACCATTAGCTGGTCTTGGTGTGTGCGTGTCCGAGTGATAGAACGCTATCGTTCTGATCAGGACGACCGGGTTCGAATCTCAATTTGTCAAGAAATTCTTTTCATAACATCGGCCGAAGAAGACGATTTCAGCAGCGAAAGACACCGCTGGGAGGGACCTTAAAACAATACTACGGTTTGACCCAAGCATTGTGAGGGAAAACTAGGTGGATGAATCTGTTTGTGAGCCGTTGAGTGTTTTGCTAGCACGATGTCAGAAGACATCGCGAGCAAAGTGTTTGAACTTACTAGACTTGTTTAAACTGTGGATCACACTCTCCCCCAGAAACTGTAACTAACTCCCACTCAGCGTAATTGAAGTATAAACAGCAGTTTAATTCCCTGAGCAGGCGTCTGCGAACGCCTGTGTTCAGAAACAAGTGTCTGGCTATTATTCTGAGACCATGGGTTCTTACTCGATCCGTATAATATAGTGCCAATCCTCTCCTCTTCTTGAAATGAAGATATCAAATCAATATAAAGTAATTCCCATTTCAAGATGTTATCAAGGGTCGTTTCCTTATCAATCCTTCCTTTCTTCTTATACAGTGTTTCATGTTGACGATATGATGGTGACTGCCAAGTGACATCTTTCTGAAACGATGGTAAACCTAACATTGTCTTTTCTGCTTAATGGGATGATTTGCGACTCCTCTAGCATACAATGGCATTCGATATATAGTGAAATTTTGCTAATCAACGTAAACTTTAACTTTATAACAGTCCGATTCTAAAGGCTGCGGCAGAAATACCTCCCATATATACCCCCAGATATATCTTCCATATAATGGTAAGACATGTGTAGCAATGGTGTCTTCATCTAGCTAATGTCCTACCATTATGTGGAAGGTACTTCTGGGAGGTTTAGGTGACAGGTATTTATGGAGGTGTTTATGCCGCACTATATACGTTACAATTAAAGAAATCTGTTTCCCTTATTTTCTAAACAGTTTGGTTTATTTTTTTAAATTACAAAAACGTTTTTAAAATTTTAATTACATTTTGAAAATATTGTGTTGCATTCTTGCCAAAAATCGTTAGCCACACTTAGATGACTCACTAGTATCCACGATTTCACCATTCCTGGATAACGATGTCTTCTTGTAGAGGGAGGACCCGAAAAGTTCTCGCTGAGTCATAAAATATAAACTTTCTTTCACATTTGTCTACATTTCTGAAACTATTTACACTATGGCCCAGTGGATAAAAACGTTGGCTCAAGTAGTCCAGTGACTTGACCCAAAGAGCTGTAAGTTCAATACCAGGTAACAGTAGAGATGAACAAAAACTTGGGGATTTGAGTGGCTAACTGAAACTGAGATATCCAGAAAAGGAATGGCATGTGGAACTAGAACAATCTACCACAGCTGACGAAATAAAGGGTTCGGTTCGAAATTCCAAAGTATATCACCTGAAGAACGTCGAAGCGAATAACGGCCGAAACGTCGTGAATATGACAATAAAGATGAGGACAACAGTCTGAACAATGTAAATTGTGTAAATATGTTTTTCACATATTCACCATCTCCATTTTAACACACTTGGCATTTAATTTTTTTAATCATTTCACCCACCACAAAAGGGATAAAAGCCACTAAGATTCAAGGAGTTACAGAGAGTGAAAGAAAATGAGAAAAAAGGATTCAACGTGATAGAAATTGAAAATTGACATTACATTTAAATTTCGAAGATCGTAATTGACTGGAAAGCAGTCGGAAGAGAGTTTCACAGGTGAGAAGTGTGAGAAAAACAATTTCAAGAAAAAAATGATGAGACCAAACTGTTAATCTAGTATTACGGTTTAATTCATGAAGTCGTTGTACCAAAGAGGTGGGCTTACCAAAACAATTGCGAGAAAAAAATTAAAAGCATTCAACGCGACAGAAATTGAAAATTGACATTGCATTTAAATTTTGAACATCGTAATTGACAATTGCCCCGAAATTATTTAACAGTGGGAAAAGGATTAAAGCCGAGATTCCACGTTGGCACCTATAGCATTGTAGATTCTTCGTTGGATTTTTTTCAAGAGTCTATAGATATATAGCAGAAGCACGAGACAAAATGTGGCAACAATATTCAATGTATGGAAAAATGATAGTCTTCTAAATGTGCAAAACAGATTAGGCTACGGAAGATTGTCTGGCGATTTTCTAGCGATTTTTCAACTTTCCTATCGGCAGAATTGGCAAATGATTCGTTATACTTTGAAATATTGATTTGGGGAAGAGGCCTGAAGTGATAGCTTTTCCGCATGGTCTGTGTATGTAATATATATGTATATTTATGCATATAAATATCGAACCGAAAGGTTGATGCAAAAGCAGCAAATCGAAGTCGATTTTAATGGAATTCTTTTGATCGACTGAAAAAAAGATTTGATTACTTTTTTTAAACTGATGTCATAGAAACTGAAGTTACGATGCCATAAAATTTTCTGACTGTAAAGTATCGAATTTTGATCGCACACACACACACACACAAACACACACACACACACACACACACACACAAACAAAAAAACAAACAAAAAACAAGGCAGTAAATAAGTGTCTTTCTTTATAATTGGATAAAAAAAGGTTGTTGCATTATTTTTTTTTGTTTGAAGTCAAAATCAAATAATCATAATTTAAGGAATTTAAAAAAATTTTTTTTCTGATTTTCCCACTTTTTTTAAAATTCAAAACTTTTCTTTCGAATGAAAAAAAAAAATGATTTCAATGTCGTCTTTTGATCTATGGAAATCGCTTCTAACAGCATTCAATTACGAAATTATTAGTAATGTCACTTTACTGAGTTCATTCTCCGTTGGGTGCTTGCTGTTACGGTTTTTTGGAAATCTAAGTAGCTTAGAAGATATTTTAGGAAACAGATTATTAGTTTTGTTTTATTTCCGAGATATCCACCTAATCTAAGGCCTAAGAGTCACTCAAGGTAGCGGGTTACGAAATGAAGTTGTTTTACTGGTGTAAGAGTAAAAAGTACGTTCAGATTATGAGAATATGTAGGATAGATAACAGTTGTCCGTAGACAGGTTTAGACTGTATTGATTTCACAGTGTAGCGGCTCTCGGTAAGAAGCTGTATGAAACTTCCCTCTGGCTAATGGAACATGAAGGAAATGCGGATGATTCAACCCTGTGTACGCGGCATGGTGTGTCTTAGCTGTAAATGTATGAACTCGGGGTACAAGGGAATGTAGTTAGGAAATAGCGATAGGCTTGGGACGTTTCGTCTGTGGCTGAAAATAATTCATCACCCATAAGGCAGCGGAAACGCTTTTGAACTCTGTCGAAGCAGGAACGTGAGCATCCAGTTCACGAGACAGTGAGTGCTCCACATTTTAAGCTTTGCGCCGGAATATGCTAAGCTTAGTAAATATCTATTATTTTTTCTTTAATCAGCAAAAGAGACTGTCCAAGCTGAAAGTTACATATAGGGGACGTCACAATCAAGCGGTTCTGGAAATGTAACTGCGTACGAATTATAGTAACAGGTAATGGGATTTTTGAAGGTGCATGGGAATAGGGAAAGATGCTTTTCAGAAACTAAGTAAAGTATTAAGGGCTTGAAAAATATTCTTACAAACAAAGAAAAGAGTGCTTGTCTTCTATGTGATATCATTTATGTAAGACAATGAATACTGGGCAGATAAAGATGAGACTTGAAGCAAAAGAGATGTAGTTCTACCTAAGAATACTAAGAATACCATGGCCAGAGCATGTGCGCATTGAGGAAGTTCTGAGGACAAACTACAAAAAAAAAAACATGTTAATGGCAAACAGAAAAATGTAGCTGAATTATATATATATATATTCACCTCCTAGAACAAAATTAAATAGAGCAAACATTATTTACGAATTCAAATGTCCATTAAGGAATTGTATTCCTCAAGAATCAACTTTCGTAAATAATTATATAGGCCACACTACAAATCGTTTAACACGCAGATTAACTCTACACCTTTCTGACAATAGCTCAATTAGATCTCATTTAAATATTCATGGAGACCTACCGGACACTATTCGGAATATACTTGTCGACAACACTAATATAATAGCATCATCCACTTGCAAAAAAAGGCTAAAAATAATGGAAGCCTTACTTATAAAAATAAACAAACCAACACTTAATAATATTAACTTTGAACATGGACATAATATCTTGACCGTGTTTTGAAACAAAAAATGAATCACTTTATAAAACATACACATAACAACTATTTCTAATTCTAACAGTTGAAATATAATCCTTGATAATGGCTAAATGTATAGCCGAAAGCGCTCGGAAAAAAGAACATTCGGACAATTTTTATATAATTTATCCTCTGATAAGAAAAACTTTATTAGATTGCACGAGAAATTATATAAAAAACTAAATAAAAGCACCTTGTCAGTCGTTTTTAATGAAATGTGCTTGAAAGAAGGATTGCTGCCTAAATACACAAATATATATATATATATATATATATATATATATATATATATATATATATATATATATATATATATATATATATATATATATATCATGTTGTAACCTAGAAAAGGTTACTGAATGAGGAATGACCAAAACGAAGGTTCGAAATGAAATGGTAATCTTTATGACACCACAAAATAAAATACTCGCCAGCGGTATGAAGTAGGTAAACCACTGCCAGTGGTGGGCCACTTAGACCCCATATTATCCCCACTTACAATAGTGTCCAAAGTATTTATAAGGATTGTCACATACCTATTAATGTTCATAGGTACGGGGTATATAAGATATAACGAGGAAAGAAATCTTGGGGTAATTTTTTCAGTATCATCCATGCAAGGCAGTAAAGCCCCTAAGAAACACGGGGTTACAGGGTGTGGAAGAATTAGGAACAGAAACATTAATAATGATCGGGAAGAGAAAGGAGTAATCAAGATGACAATGGATAGCGATTGACATTGCATTTAAATTTTTGCAGATTAAAGTTGGCTGGAAAGCATGACACAGGAAGTGGTTTCCACAAGCGAGAAGTGTGAGAAAAGAAATTGTTAGCATAAAATATACGGCTTCAGCTAGCCAGCTCAACTGTAAATTGATGAGATCTCGACGCCAGTCTAGTACTGCGCTTAAATTCAAAATGTCTCTGTTCCACAGCGAAAAGCTCATCCGAACAATTATCATGTACATCACTTACAGGATATATTGAAGAAAAGGCAGTGTGGAACAGCAAGTACTCTACTTACGGAGTCTGAATAAACCGATAAGCGAATAGGGACGACAAAGAAAAAGAGGGGTGATGAATGAGTGAGACATATTCAGAATTTTGGGAAGATATGATCACCCAAGACCTGAAAAGAGGATGGCGTACGAAAGAGTGTTTTGTTTAGATGGCAAAATTATAGCTATGTTTCAGTAAATAAATGAGACAAAATCGACCATGAGAAAAGAATAACGAACGAAAACCTGCAATCAGCCGGCAAGTTGCTATGAATTTACAAGAATTTTATAACAGCGAAATAATGATAGATCACAACGAAGGACGATAGAGAAGCGGGCAACTGGAACGTAGACGAATTATCATCCACCAAGTACAGGGTGTCGCAAAAATCATCTAGGTCAGTGTTTCCCAACCTATGGCCACATGGCCAAAATGGGCCATGGCAAATTTAAGGTGGGCCACAAAAACTTTATAATTTGTTCTGTAACCCCCAAAAAACGGGAATTTTTTAGGTGCGTATTGCCAGACATGAGCAAGTGGCAACACTGCGAGACAGTGACTTTGAGCAAGTAAACATTTCGCCATTTTAGTAACAAGAATGAAATTCACAGTATCCCAGCTGAGATGTTGCAGCAGTTAATGAGGAATCTCAACAGCAGATTTCAAGAATGCATTCGTACAGGAGGACGCCATCTACAGGACGTAATTTTAAAAAAATGAAAATTCCATCATTGTTTCTTAAATGGCATGTTTTAAGGTTTTTAATTACTATGAATTAAATATTTTTCTTCCATCACTCTTGGTTTTATTGGATTGTTAAAAAGTTCCCGTTTTTTGGGGTCACCCTATATATGGGCCACAGCTTATTGAATGGTCCATAGAGCTTTTATTGACTACAAGTCCTTAAGTTAATTAAATTTAATGTAAATAAATTTAGATTATGAAAATTTACAAATTACTTACTGTTTGTATAACTTTTAATTTGTCAGCCATTAAAAATACCATTTTTTGTTTTGTGCCATATTGAGGAAAAAATGTAAAATTAAATATTGATAATAAATGGTCGTTTCATTGGAGATGCGAAATGTTTTCGATGCTTGTAAAATTGTGTGTATCCAATAATTAGACATAGTTGTATCTATATTGGACATATAATTATTTCATGGGTCACAGAAAATTTCTCGGTTCAAAATGGGCCATGAGCTAATAAAGTTTGGGAACTCTGATTTAGGATATTTTAAAATTTAGTAACATGTCAGATTTTTCATGATTTTTATTTCTTTTTTCTAGAACTTAGATAACAATTGTGAAATTACCTTAAGAAATTTCACAACGAAAGAAATAAACAAATCGTTGAATCCTATTTTGAATTTAACCAATTTTATAACTACAATGTTCTCTTGATTTGCGGCCTCTCGATTATTTTCCTTGGGGATACCTTAATAAGCGTGTCAGCATTATTAAATTGCAAACAGTTCAGCAAATCAATGATAAAATCTGTTCAAAACTTCGAGTATTGCAGCCAGATATATTAAACGTTGTTATGAAGAATACTATGAAAAGAGCGCATCTGTGTGAAGTCGTAAATGGAGAATATTTATTTCGTATAATTTTTCATGGTGGACTGGGAATATATTTTCGGTGTTTGAATTTTCATTTTGTATAAAATTATTTTTGATTAACATGAAGCGATTTCTGTGACTCCCTCTATGTCAACATATTATGTCTTTATTTGTCGATATTTATTGCTGCAAGTTGTAAGTTAACAGTAATAAATAAGACCATAAAAATTCAAGCACTATTTTTATTAGAACGATACCTAATAATATATCACCCAAAATTCGCCATTTTATACTATGGCGGTACAGATTAACGCACCAATTTCAGATTTAGAATTGTTAATCAGTCTTTATTTTTTATATAAATAATATGGGATTCCATATGAAAGGTACAGAAGCTTCTGTTGGGCGAATACTTAAGAATAATTCAATAATAATATAGGAACATTTAAATTACGGTATAGTAGTGGAATTCCTGTCGATTTTCGAGAGTACCAGATCGGAATGGAAGACACAACTATGTGTAATAAAAGTCCTTTTGAATTTTTGAGGCAGGGGTAATAATTAAACAAATACTATCGTCAGAAAAATGTTTTTAAGCAATTAACATCTGCAGACTTTGATCAGTTATATTGAGTCTGCGGTTAATCGTGGAGAATTGTGAGATCAGCACACTTTCAAAGTATTTTATTCTTAGTGAATTATTTACTATTCTGATTAGACGAGCCTTTATTAGGTCGAAATAGTTGTCAAATGAGTTACAGTGAACTATCAGCGCATTTAAAGTTTTGTTATGCAGTCTCTTTGTGATAGATTATTTTGAGATTTCTAGATGTTTCGCCGAAGTATATTAACGGGCAATAATGTATAATATATTTTGTATATTCCAGACTCTGTTTTTTGTTGCAACTATTCTTGTGTTGTATTGATGTTTACAATATATTTACTCGTTTTAGTATAGATATATACTCAAAGTCTTTAGCAGGTTTGACAACATCCAACCGGTTTTTAATTCTCCAGGATTGTTTTCGAACTATGATTAAAGAGTCCAAGGTTCCCTGCTATTAAACCCATAGTTAGCTGAGTAGAAGAGACAGTTATATTTAACCATTTCGACAGGGAAAAGGTGGACCGAGATGCCAGCGTAGTAGCTGGCTTAAATTCATGCAATCTTGGAATCAGCGAAAGTAGCTTGTCGCAACAGATGCCATGGAAATACTTGTAGAAGAGACAGAGGGAAGGCACGGAGCATCTGTGAGAAAGCGACTGTAGACGAGATGCCAGATCAGGACCTATCAAATTGCATATTCGTCTCTGGATTTTGTTGAGGACCTCGAGACGTACAGAGGGGGCACCAGACCATATATTACAGCAATAGATTTATATAAACAGTGGTTCTTTGTATACTTTTTTATGTTTTGTTATTTAGTTGATACATGAGAGAGCAATAAAGTTTTTCTGAAATTACTTATTCGGTTATTCCTGTATCCTCCACCAGTGATTGATGTGAATTTTTCTTTTAAGTGGGAAAAGTTTTAACAAATTGACCACACATTAATCAGACAAATTGAAAAAAAGATTTTTCACCTACGTACATTCTCCCCTTATATTTCGGAGATCAAATATACCATCTGACCAACGTGAGAGATAAACCCATACGAGCAAAAAGGGCAAGGAAAAAAGAATAAAAATCTTTATCAAGTGTCCCGACAAAAAGATTGGCATCTGTCGCCATTAATGACCACTGGATTTGAAAATTATCCGAATTCCAAAAACTCGGATAATGAGTATAGGCTGACGAAGAATAACGGAAACTTTTTTCTTTTCCCAAAACGTTCTCTCAAATGTGAGCTAAGTAAAAAAAGAAAAAAAAGAAAAAAAAAAGAAGCTAAATACAAAAATATACAAAGGATATTTTGTCATCACTTTTTGTATAATAAAATGAACGTACGTGAATATTTATTACTTATATACAGATATACAAATATATATGTGCGTGTGGGGTGTCATTACTGGACATTATCCTTTTCTGTTATCTTCTGGTACCTTATCTCGATTTTGAAAAGATAATAACATGCCACTGGTTGTAACTAGTCATCGAACTAAACTCAGTAGACACCGGAGACACTGTGTCTCTGCTCTGTCGATATCAGACGTACTTGAATCTGACTGGTTGACACAAATGAACTGCAGATTGACTTACAGTTTTATTCATTGAGGGCTATCGGGTATCATTGGTTTTAATCGCTGAATTCACTTGACATGTCCAGCTTGGCATTAGTTTAAGAGAGCTATGATTGTCCAATTATCATTTTGGTTGGACAGACCAGGAAATAGAAGTCGTATGGCCTTGCAGTGACCTAGTTTATGGGATTTTATGTGGGTTAATCAGTCACGGGAAAACAATTAGACTATACAATTCATCATTATGTATTTATCGCTATGTAAATCGTTTTAAATTAAGCAATGTTAGTTTTGACCAAGTGGAAAACCTATTACCAGTTTCAAAGTAATCAAAAACGATTTGATTTAAAAAAATACTTAGTTTTGTAGGTAGTTTAGGAGAGACATAGGTGGGTCTCTAAGGCCGTAGTCATAAGAATTTTAAAAAGTGCATGTGATAGGGATAGCCGTCCTGATCATGATAAGGTAGGAATTTGGTGGAAACAGGGAGAACTTAATGACTTTTCTCCTGACTATGTCCGGGTAGTCAACCATAAAAAACCCAAATCAACTTTTACTCTCAGTATTCCTGCCCATAATAAACGTTCAATCTATTGTTTGGAATTGAAGGATATTCTAAATTTAAGTGCAAGAGTTTTAATGTTTGTTATCATTCTTGTGTCTATTATTTTTAATACGAGACAGCTAAAATATTCAAGACGCTTTAGGAAAGAAAGCTTGCTAAATGTAAAACTTATAGGACACCTCCAAGGCAAGAGAAGGAGTCGAGAGCAACGTTTAAAATGCTTGACAAATTTGAGCAAATAGACGACGGAACAAGAAACACAAAAACAGAGGGTTTGGTTTGGTTTATTTTGTTTTACGGCATATCAACCTCAATGGGTTATTTAATGCTGACAACATTTTTTATTGTTGGTAATATTTTGCTTTGTCAAAAATCTGTTTCTGGTAATATATTTCCTTCAAAATTGTATTGCTGGTAATAATTTGTTTTCAAAAAAGTATTGCTGGTATTAGTTAACTATTTGCCCATAGCTGGGACCCTAACAGGTTCTACCAGCAATTAAGAGGTGATTCCACCTTTTGAAATCGCCTTAGCCACTGCTTTTCCCGTGGTCAACGGTATTGTTTGATTTTTAAAAGTAAATATGTACTAAGAAAACATACATTTATTCTGTTTCCGGTTTATGTGATGCTACATAACAAGATGTCCTTTTTTACAGTTTGGTAGGTGATTTCATTTTTAACCTTCAAATGACCTTTGGAAATTTTTAGTAAATTCGGAGTTCAGTCGCACTTATATTCATCAGCAAGTCAAGATACTCTTGGTGATTTTCCAAGCGTAGCTTAAATGTGGCACACGGCCGAAAGTAGGGGGCACCCAGTGAGGATCGAACTCACTACTCAGTCGTAATCGTTTTAGCGAGATAAGCTTGCTAACCATTACACCACCCGTAGGTGCCCAAAGTCAAGATACTCTTATAGGGGCGCCTTCAGTCTCTAGGAACACGCCGTTTTGCCGGCATTAAGACATATACAAAAAAATCGCCAGCTTTATAGTCACTTGCATTATTTACATTATTCGGACAGTTATCCTGATATCATTGCCATATTCACAACGTTTCGATCGTTGTACGTTCCGGCCTTCTTTAGGTGATTGGAATTTGGATTCGAACCCTTTATTTCCAGTGGATAAAGACGTTGGTTAGATCCAGTGACTAGACCCACAGAGATGTGAGTTCAATACCAGGTCACAGCAGTGGTGAACCAAATCTTGGAGCGTTGAGTTAAAGGGAAATAACTGAAACATCCGGAAAAGGAATGGCACGTGGAACTAGAACAATCTACGCCGGTGGACGAAATAATTGGATCAGTTCGAAATTCCAATCACCTGAAGAAGCCCGGCCGAAACGTTGTGAATATGGCAATGAAGATGAGCATAACAGTCCGAATAATGCAAGTAATCATAATACCTCATCTCAGAGATATAGACAGATCTTTATAGATATAGTTTATATTTTGCTGATAATAATGGCGTTTTCGTCTCTTGCGCTGATACGGAAACTAAAAGGAAATCTCGAATTGGAGGCATTCAAAAACGACTACTTCATATGATATACGAGGATCTGTTACTTTGAAATTGTATAATGAGCAAAGGATTCGTTTAAAAAGGGAAGATTTTGACAGAACATTTTTCAGCGTAACAACACTGTACAATTTAGGTTTAAATGTTTTTCATGAGCCATGGAAATCTTTATTTATTCTTCTTGTCACTGTGAAATGCACAATGAAATTATACATCAATCTCCAGGTGCATTAAAACACACAAACATAGACGCACTAAAAAAACAAAACAAGACAGTATTGAATGAAGCAAGTAATAATGTGTAAATCCCGTTGAGAATTCTCAGCGTGGACAAGCGTTCGCTTTATTGAGGGCCGAAGAAAAAAGTAGGCCCGAAAGTGCTTTGTCCTTTATATTTCTAAAATTATAAATCACTATTCTATTAAATGTATTTGTAAAGTGAAGAACAGCCGTTACTGTAAATACTTAAAATATAAATAATATTATGGTCTAAAACTTTATCCCCATCGCTTGCGTAATACCATTGGGAAGACATTGACACGCATAAGAAAAATTTCACATCAAATATATATATATATATATATATATATATATATATATTAGAAATTAACTGATTTAAATTTTAAAATATGGTTTCTTCGTTACACAGGAATTACCATGTTTCAAAAACCGAAGCTAACTTTCTTTTTATTATAATATATATATATATATATATATATATATATATATATATATATATATATATATATATATATTTATTTATTTATTATAATTTTATCATATAGACAAAGCCATTTTACTCACAACAAAGATGCAACTTGGTTTCAGTGCATTTTAACTGCACATCTACGGGTGAGGGTCGGAAATGGTCGGAATTAACGCTGCGAACGTTAGAATTTATATATTACTTTCGTTCGGATATATATATATATATATATATATATATATATATATATATATATATATATGTATGTGTGTGTGTGTGTGTGTGTGTGTGTGTGTGTATGTGTGTGTGTGAGGTTAATTTAGTTCGCCAGTCATTTACGATAACTGAAATGGATCACTGTGCTTGCTTCCAAGCGCCTGTTCTTGTTCTTCTGTCCGTACGACGTCACGCCAATCAAAGTTCTTCCCATCTCCCTCACAGAATCGCTATTTATGCCTGCACACGAAACTTAATTCTCGTTCGCACGAGACTTCCTATTTTATGAATTCAAGCTTGTCTGAATTCTCAGTCTTTTTCGTTGTACGTCTGCACGCAAGAGAGAAATTTCGAAATAATCCATTTCACTTTTAATGGCGGGCGCGATCCTTCAACAGGACCTGACACGCCAAGCAAATTCGCTTTGCGGGATGTGGGTCATCTCGTTCCTCACACTACCCCCTGATCTCATGATCACACAGATGAGAGCGGGTGGCGAACGCCTTCGACGAACACTCCTCATTCGACCGCGAAGTCCTGAAAATCTCGGCTACGGAAAGTTGGGGCGTTGTCTGTCAATATTTCAACGTGGGGAACGTTCATAGAAGATAGTTCCTAATTGTTGTATAACCGATAATGCATCTTGTCGCGCCAGTGGGCGCAACACTAACGCGTCGGGCCGCAATCCATCAAAGTTAAAAAATGATTACCATTGTGATTTGTCACGTACATGCCCACTCCCGACCAGTTTTAGTCTACCCCGAGCTTGCCCTTGTTCCACTGAACTGGGCAGGATCCACCGCACATCATTCCTCGCAACCTCGCACGGCCGACCTATCCATCGCTTTTGTCACTGCAGGACATACTTTCTGGACGAAGTAAGTCGAACGTCGAACGCCAGGATGACCGCTCTTGCAATGTATGGCGCTCAGTTGTTCGATGGTCAGGTGGCTCGTGACGGCCGCGCACGTCGGTGGCTCCGATCCCGGTTTCAACATGTCAATCCATCTTTTTGGCACTCTAGTCAACGTATCGGCCATGTTCCTCCTTGACGTAGTCAGTTTGACGTCAAATACCAAACTATATTCTTCGATTAGCTGCTGTAGGTTTGTCAGTCTTATGCGCACTAGCAATTCGCATCCAGCTTTCGTCCTCACTCGAGTTTTGCCTGTCAGGATATTCTGTAGCCATTGGTACACGCATACCGAGTCCGTGTATAGGTGTACCACTTTGGCCCGCCACTGTAATGCCAGATTTATACCTTTCCACGTGGCACCAATTCAGCCAGGTTTATATGTTGCGCGTCATTTCTTGGTCGAAGCCAGCACGCATCTTCTGGTATAACTCCACGTATTTCCAGCACCACACCCATTGCCAGGGAGCTTTGGGTCCTGTCACTGGATCTAACCAACGCCTTTATCCACTGTGCCATGTGTTAGATCCAGTGAAAGGACTCAAAGAGCTGTGAGTTCAATACCTGGTTAAGGCAGTGGAGAACTTTGGCGAGGGAAATTAACAGGAGATAACTGATAACTGACATCCATTAGACATGACACGTGGAACTAGAACAGTCTACCCCAGCGAGCGAAATAAAGGGTTTAGTTCGACATTCCAACCACCTGAAGGAGGCCGGAGCGTACCTCAGCCGAAACGTTGTAATAAATATGGCGACAAAGATGAGGAAAATAGTCCGTATAATGTAAATATTGCACTCTATTTAATGTTGGTTTCCATATGGATACGTGGCAGAGTGGTTAGAACGTTTGCATTCTGACCATGGTCGATTTGTTAGGAAGGAGAATTCAAGATGTTATCGAACTGGAGGGGTCGATCTCAGCGTGCGGCATACCACCATGTGCGTGAAATTAGGTAGACCGAACCCTTAGGGACCGTCAATAGCTGTGCTAGCACGAAGTCATCGTGACCGAGGGCTTGAGCGTGCTGACCTTGTTCAAGTTGTTGATCACGCTAGAAACTGTAACTAATTTCGGCTCAGCTTAGTTGCTTGGTGAGACAGGGAGAAAAGGGATTAATTGATCTCGACTTTGCAGACGATTTAACTATATTTGCTGACGAATGCAGAGACTTATTAAAACTAGTTTTAAATTTGGATTGAGGATAAGTTCTTTTTTTTTACAGTGATCTTCACCCTGGACAAGACCCGGGAGCCACACTAGATAGATGTTTACAGAGTAAGAGGCACAGTTTAATGTTTAATCTTAGACTTGAACAGGTTAAGATTGTAGTGAAACTGCTCAAGTGGAACTTACTTCTCACAAATGGAATCTGAAGGTAACTACAATGGAATCTGGTTCACTACAATGGGCGTGGAATGGTAGGGTTTGGCTGTGAAGGCTGGTGGAACAAAGGAATGAAGTACGTCTGAGCAATTTCAATGGAAATAGCGATAGAGCAAAGAGAGGCTTGCGACATTTAGAAGCATTTAGACTCTGTCGATACTGGAAAGGTAAATCTATGCTACTTCTTCCCATATATGGCAGCAGTACTCCATTTTAGGCCATATCTGACTCATGTCAAGTTAGACGATAACACGAGGAGTCCGGTACTGACAAAAAAACCCCAAAAGAGTGGGATTTTAGAAGACGGTGACACTATACAATTAGAAGAACACCACATTGAGGAAGTTCATAACTTCATTTACTTTGGAATATAATTCTGATGACATAATCAAAGAAATTACAAATTCTATTTGAAAATATAATGTCTTTAACAGCTTCTAATACGATTAGTTTCCGAGTGAAGCTGAAATTATAAAACCCTTTTACCCTCACAACTACCTTATAATCGCAAGAAACTTAGAAAACCACAACAAGAATTATCCGACTCTTAGATGTGTTCCATGTGTTCGCAAAATCTTGAAGGTGTCATGTAGAGATAGAATCAGGAACGAGAAAGTGCTTAGACGTACAAATTCTAGTGCAATGGTAGCATTTAGTTCGGACGCAGTACAGAGCTCGTATCCTGCGATTACCTGACAGTCGACCAGCCAGACCTGCTTTAAACTGAATACCTCAAGTCTGCAAAAGGCCAAGGAGTCTTCCTAAAATGACACGACGCACTACAATTAAAGAAGAAATGAGAAAAAGAAAACACCAAATGCTTTCAGGCTTCTCCAGTTGACTGAGATCAATCTAAGTGTGAAAATTGCTGAGCGATGGCTGGAGGAACAAGGTAACAAGTTGCGTATATACAGTAGCGGCCATAATATAAGGAACGGAAACAACAAAGACATACATATGTGTATTACTTAAAAAGTAATGCATGATTATCAATGAAATTTTTACCGAATAAAGATTAGTGTGGAATGCATAAATATTATACAAAGTTACAAAAATTTACATAATAGTTTTTTTTAAAATAAAGATTAAATGGAACACAGGAAATAGGAGACTGATATGACGGTAGTTAGACGGGTCAGAAGGGTCACCAGAGTTTTTAAAGACAGGCACAACAGATGAGGACTTCGATCAGGCTGGAAAGCTAGAGTCAGTAGTTGTATAGTTAAGAGAGGACAGAAGCCAATACAGGAGCACATTTCTTCAGGACAATGGTCGTTATCCCGTTCCAATCACTAGCCTTATGGGAATCTAATTTAGAGATGATGTCCAATACCATCATTGGGGTTATGTGTATCTAACTCAGTAGAGCCTCAGTTCTAGGGGAAAAGTCCGGTGTGGGTACACCAGATGAGTCTAGCGTTGAATTCGATGAGAACTTACGAGCAAAGCATTCAGCCTTATCAACTGAGGATGTCAGGGCCTCAAATTGGTTGAACAAAGTGGGTATTGAGGCTTTGCTGTTGTTCAGGACGCTTTTGCATAGCCGCCAATAATCTTTTGAACCAAGCTTGCGAGACGCAATACGTTGATTCATTCTTTGAGGACATGCTTGCACTCATTACGAGCGGTGACAAAAAGACGTCTGTTGTAATCAGACGTGTCCCTACGCTATAGACGGACGTGGTGATTCCTGAGGGCAATAGCTGCTGAACAAGCAGCTGAGAACCAAGAGGATGAGTGCGATTTCACTTTATATTTTCTTGCAGAGATGAAAGTCTCGATTTCAGCTTTTATTCAAGATGAGACCTCAGACGCACATTTTTGGACGGGGAGGTTAAAGACAGTATTCCAGGGGGCATCACGAAGGGAATCTAGGAACGAGTCCCAATCTGCTCATTAATAATAGAAAGATGTTCTGTTGGTAGGAGGTTCTTTACTGGGTGAGGAGTAGAAAGCGAAGAAAACAGACACAGCGGCATGATCGGAGTTGCCAAGAGGGCAGAGCTGCGTGGCACGACAAGAATCTGGGATGGAGGGAAAACAGAGATCAAGAAGGGAAACCTTACCATCATGGTTGCTGGGTAAACGCGTAGGAAATTCAACCACTTGTGTGAGAGATTGAAAGATTGAAATGTTAAGTATTTTTATGCCAGGCAGGTCAGTTACAAAGTGTTTAAGCTATTTGGTATGGTGGGCATTGAAATCACCAAACACAAATATGTTTGCAGATGGATGTAGATAGATAGCCTTGTCTATGTTATCGGAAATGCAATCGAGTACACCACAGTGTTGGGAGGAGAGAGAGAACGATAGAGACAGAAAGTTTTAAAAATATAAGTTCAAACTATGTCCTTCCAACCTGGTAATAAGTCTTTATTTCGTAAATATTCTTGAACTTGAATGTTATTCCTTCATATTCTTTATCTTTTAAAAATCATTTCATTTTAGATCTTAGTTGACAGGAAAACAAGAAACTGAAAGAGATTTCCACAAACAAGAAATGAGAAAGAAGAAACCATTAGTATAGAACTTACGCTTACAATTAGCAATTTCAACGGTAAAATGATGAGACCAAACTACCACTCTAGTACAGCGCTTAAATTTGTAAAGTTGATTTACCAAAGATGAAAGCGATGTTTGTTTCTGTTAATACAGAAAATTTTACACAAGGCCAAATGCGGGGGAGGCTTGTCTTCATCTGTCCTATATCTAAACTTAATTTGCGACAATCACTAACCCAAACATACCACAATATTCCCTCCACCAAAGCAACGCATTCTTACTACAGTCGCCATAATACCCCAGAGTCTCTATGAAGTCCTAACTAGTTTCCATATGTACAATTTGTCTCTGGATGGGGGGGGATAAAATAACGATGAAAGCCCATCAGAGCAATTACAATAAAAGTATTTATAGAAGGCACAGGGAAGCTACATTATGGCATTGGGAAACTGACTGAAGTCGAGATACCAATTCAGGACCAATAGCATGGGAGATTCTTATTTGGATTCTGTCAAGAATTTCTGGAAGAGTAGTAGAAGCACCAGACCATGATGTGATAGCAATATTCGATCTATGCACGGATGGTAGACATATAAATGTACAAGATAGATTTTGGCGAGAAGATTGTCTAGCACAACAGAGTGAATCGACTTTCCTGTCAGCAGACCTAACAGTTGATTTAATATAACCGTTCCACTTCGTGTCACTCGAAAACACCAAACTGAGGTGAATAAGCTGTTGGATGAATGAAATGATGTGCTTCTTTAGAATGTCTTCCTTATAATAAATAACAGTGACATTTTTATTATTAGCCAAGCACTTCGATTGGTATAGCAGACCCCGCAATTAAACCACCAACCTTCAAATTTTTTGTTGGTTGTAGACACTGTTATTTTCACTTGACCTAACACATCAACGAAGCTAATTTTGAAACAGAGAAAAAATACAACTTCAGAGACGATGATATTCTGGAAGAAAGTAAAATACTTTTTTTGGTAGTACTTGTCATCAATAATTAAGGATTGATTTTATAAACGAACCACAAATTGTTTGTACGCTTACACGACAGCTTGATTGAAGACACTTTCCTTCGCTGTAAATAAAATTCTTGCACATTGCACCATTTTTTTAATATTAATGTTTACCGAAGAAAATGCCCATGTGCCACTCAAGCTAGAATGTTACCGTGTGATGTTATAGCGGCGTAATTCAATTCAAGAAATCTAGTTAGACAGGAAAGATAACAGTTACGCTAGACTAGAAGAGGTGAAGATTATAGTGATTTGGAAAACACCCTACCAAGAGTCTGTTCCACAAAGCAGGGAATGGGGATGATTCACTCTTGTGTACGTCGCATGGCTGGTCACAGTTTTAAAGGTCAAGGTGTTGGGTCCTAAAGAATGTAGCTCCTCAGAACACATGCTATAGAAATAGCGATAGATCAGCGAGAGGCTCGCGGCGTTTCATCTGTGGGTTGTAGGGCGGGAAATAATTAATCACCCACAAGGCCGCGTAGACGCTTTTGAACGCTATCAAGACAAACAAGTGAGGACTGGGCAGCTCCAGCCAATATATGACAACAATACTTCATTTTCGGCCTCATCTGACTCTTGTGAATCTTCTCAATTAGGAATCACTTGACAATTGAGTCCTTCCAGAGATTGCATAATTGGAGAGTTTATGTAGCAGTCCCCAATGCCACACCTTGTCAAAGGCCTTGGATATATGAACGGTTAGTTGCAACCATTTTGACTAGATTTTTTTTGACGCTTCAAATGTGTCATAGGAAGAAAATGAGTAACTATCGACACCGAGGTTGCAGCGTGACACTGGACTTATGAATATATGTTTTCCGCCAAGTGTATAAATAGCGGTGTCAGGCTGCTGACTGCGGTGATTATTTAGTGACAATTGAGTGAAGCTATCCAGTCGAATTAGTGTGAATTTTTGTACGTCGATGATTTGGGATTTGATTTAAGATTTACTGAACGTTAAGCCGAGCCGTGCTACTAAGAAGGTATTCACTGAAATGGTTAATTATCTTTGGTTGACTTTTACTTCTTTGTTCTTGTTAAGTATTTATTTACGGTTGTAATTAAATACTGTTTTATCTTAACATTGAAATCTTGAGTTATTTAATTATTAACGGTCACTGTGCGTCACAAAAAAATGAAGACTTTTTTCTCAACCCAATTTTATGATCGGTACTGTATATGGTGGACAATACAATTAAAATTTCTTATGTTATTGTAGTTCTGAAGTTATCTTCGTCATCCAATGAGGAAATCTTTTCCTTTTGTTTTGGGTATTTACTAATTATTTTCCTTGTGAAAGCCATCAGCACTGAAATGTATAGATTAAATCTTCCATTATATAATTAGAACTCTTCCGCTCACAAAGGTATCAAGCGTCCTAATGTGCAGTCTTGCTGGAGGTGATGAAATTCTCGTTTTTTACAGATTATTTGAACTTCGGAACTAAAAATAAAGAATTCTCATCTTTCCATAGAGAATTAAACTTCTTAAAACTGACTCCTGGAAAGAAAAACAATATTTCGAATTTGGAATTAAGTCAATATTTTATGTATTTAACCTAGTTGGCAACAACGTTTTATTCGTCGGGTTGTATTAGAAGGAAATGTGTGATCACATTTAACTGGGGACCAGTGAAAACAAGGGGATAAGGAACCATTGCTGGAAGTCGGGGCAGCTCTGCTAAACTTTTGCGCTCTAGTCTTTTTGCACGAAGAGTGGATATTCTCTGAATTTCAAAGCGTTTTGCGATTTTCATAAAGCTACGCCACTAATTTCAATCTGAAATTGCATTATAAACAGTGATGGTGGGTATCAATAACGCAATTTGGTGAGTTAATAATATAACGAAAGAACCCCATTGCTTTTTGTTGTTCATGATGACGGTAGTCTTTGAGTATAGAATCCAGAGGTTGGCAGTGAATATTTCGAAGACAGTAGGGAAGCGTAGTTCAGGTTAGCAGTGGATATCTCAATTCAGTAGCAGAGCGTAGTTCTTTCTTCTGTTCCGGTCATCTTTGGTTCTGACAGGTTCGCATTCGACATTCGGAGAGAGTAACCAAAATGGCCGCCTTTATAAAAGACGGATTGAATATTTTACGCCTTCTGATTGGTTAACCTTCATTTGGGGGAACTATAAAGTGAATCCAGTCATTTGGCTTTGCTCACTAGTACATACATACACAAACTCCCATCAATTCACCAAGAAAAGACCATAAAAAAAAACAAAGAAGCCCTTCCTCCGACTCATCCGAGTCCACATCAGAGAAGAAAAAATCTAAACCCATTTACAATACAGGGGAAGACGTGTGCCGAATTTCCAAAGAAATCGAGGAGAAGGCGTTAATCCATGCAAAAAAACTAAAAAATTTAAAGGCCTTAATTAATTTTAAAAAAATCAATGACCTGGATATAGAGAACCCCAGAAATTTTCCCAACGCCAAAAGGGTTCTCACTGTGGTAAGATCAGGCGTAGCTGGCCAGCAGATATGGGCCATGATGGCCCTTGCAAATGAAACATTTGAGATGTTCCCACCAATGTCGTGTTTTGACGATGACAATGTAAATAAACTAAAACAATTTTGTTCAGGGAGGTTCCCGATTTTTGTTCACCCCTCCCTATATAGAGCCCTTAAATTAACATTTCCCCTTGACATTGGCGGCCTGTCTCCTGATGGCACCATCAAAAGTGAGATAGGCACTGGCTCAATGGGAGAGGCCGTCGGTGTCCTGACCCCGGCCATGTTCAATGCAGGAGGGCAACCCTAATCGGTATTCATCATGGCCCTCTGGTTAGCAAGTATAAATGCCCGAGGCCTGAGGTCCGAGTCTCGAAGGGTGAGGCTCTCTCGTGACCTTCAGCGTCTCGGGGTGAATATATGTTGTGTTCAAGAAACCCGTTTTTCTTCTCGTGACTGTGAAGGCATTCTGTCTAGGGGGTTTTCCCTCTATTCAGCATGTTTTGATGGACGCTCGAGGGGTGTCTCTTGGCTGGTGAGCAAGTCTTTGAAGGCTGCGTGTGTTCTTGTCTTCGCGGATCCGGCGGGCAGACTTTGCGTGCTGGATGTTACCATAAAGGATAAGGCTCTTCGTCTCAATGGGGTTTATGCGCCCAATGCCCATGCTGAGCGGCCTGCTTTGTTTCGGCAGATCGAGCCGTTTTTGACGCCATCGCGGCGGGTAGTTTTAGTGGGTGATTGGAATGCCGTCCTTGATCCCGATATAGATCGTATAGGGCCAAATTCGGGTACTAACAACCGAGACGTGAAACCATTTCGGGACTTTATCGACAGGTTCGATCTTGTCGATAAGTACCGAAATGAACATCCTCGGGGGGTAGTGTGGACTTGGACCAATAGTGGCGGCTTGGCTAGTTATCTAGACCGAGTCTTAGTTAGGAGAGTCGATGTAGGGCTCTTAGGGTGTCCAAGTTTTCATGAGATAGTTTATTCGGATCATAGGCTTGTCCGGGTCCGTGTAAACTTAGATAAGCCTAAGGTTAGGATGGCTGGCTACTGGAAATTAAACTCATCATTATTTGGTGAGCAAGATTTCCGGGACCAGCTACTACTAATGATTCAAAGGGAACTGACGGGTGCGGTTGTGGGAAATGCCTGGTGGGACAAATTAAAATCCAAAATTCGAACGTTTGCTGCTGATTATAGTCGTCGGCTCAATCTAGATAGATTAGCGGCGCAAACGGCTTTAGAGCAAAAGGTCGATCGGGCGGTGAAATCCCGTGATAGTGGGGACATAGCTTTAGCTAAGGCAGAGTTGGCCTCCTTGCTTATCAAGAAGGATCAAGCTCTGGTAGTTAGTTCTAGGCTAAAAAGAATGTCCTCTGAGGCAACGAATATGGCCGCGGAATTGCGGTCAGAGGAAGCTCGGAATGCATCTCATCGGCATATCGCATGCGTCACATTACCGGATAGGCGGACCGTGACAACAAACGAGGGCATATGCGAGGCTTTTCGTGACTATTTTCAGGATCTTTTCACCAGGGAGCCCGGTCTGAGCCCTGCTCAGTTCGACGCCTATTCAGCCGACTTTCCCTGCCTTGAGGCAGCTGAAGCGGCTGGGTGCGAGGGTCCCATTTCAGAGTCGGAAATCTGGGATGCGTTGAAACAGGTTGATCTGGACAAATCTCCGGGACTGGATGGTCTTCCGTACTAAGTGTACTTGAGGCAGTCGCCCGTTTTTGTTCCTCTGCTGGCACTGATTTTCGGCAACTGGATGAAGCAGGGGTCTATACCCCAACGCTTCACCAGGGGCGTGATCAAGTTGTTACGCAAGAATAAAAACGGAGGGGATGGGTTAGATAACTTTCGCCCTTTAACTATGTTAAACACAGAGTTAAAGATTTTGGCTAAGATCTTGGCCAACCGTTTGCAGGTTGTCCTGTCTAGTCTGATTGGCCCGGAACAGACTTGTGCTGTGAAGGGTAGGACTATTCAGGACAACCTTCATATGGTTCGCCTGATCATCGAGCAAGTCGACAGTGAAGCCGCGCTGATCAATTTAGATCAGTCCAAGGCCTTCGATAGGGTTGACCATCGGTTTCTGGAGGCTGTTCTTTCGGCTGCTGGTTTCGGGCCGTACTTTCGCTCCTGGATCCGACTTTTGTATGCGACTCCCGGTGCGCTGGTGGAGGTGAATGGAGTACGATCGGAGCCTTTCGTATTATCTCGCTCCATTCGTCAAGGTTGTCCGCTTTCGCCCTTGCTTTACGTTCTTGCGTTGGAACCTTTCCTTCGCAAGTTAAAGGCGAATCCGGTCCTATGCGGAATTGCTCTGCCCGGTGCTACCACATCGGCCAAGTATTCCGCCTATGCTGACGACGTTTCGGCTCTTGTGTCGAGCAGAGCCGAAATTAACGAAGTCAGCAAGGAAATCAGTTGTTATGAGATGGTGACAGGGGCCAAGATCAACCGCGATAATTCTGTTGGCTTGCGGTTGGGTGCGTAGAAGGGAGTTTCTCTTCCCGGACCTTTCCACTGGACGGATGAACCGGTCAAGATTCTCGGCGTCTGGTTCGGTCCTGATCTCCGGTTGGAAATGAATTGGTCGGAGGTGCAAGGGAAGGCCGAGATCGCAATTAATTTGTGGTCTCGGAGGAATCTTTCCTTAAAGGGGAAGGCGGAGGTGTGTGTTTCACACATCTACCCAATTCTCCTTTACCGACTCTCTGTACTTCCACTTCCGTGTGACACTTTGCTGGCGTTAGTGAGGCTCTTGTTCTCTTTCTTGTGGAGAGGCAGGGCCGCCAGTGTCTCTCGGGAGATCTGTTGCCTTCATCCTTCTGAGGGCGGTCTGGGCATGCCAAGCATTGAGATTCGTCAACATATGCTTCGCATTGGCTTTCTGGATCGAATGTGTCGCGATCCGGAATGCTCCTTCTATCGTGAATGTCGTATTGCTCTGAAGCGACTCTTACGGGCGTCGGATGGCCTCTCCAACGTCCAGGCGTTGTCTTGTAGGGCATTATATCAAGTTTTAGTCAGGGGGTCCGTTCATGATGAGCTGATTGGCAGGCTCGGTCTTACGAAGCAGGTGGCTCGCTCAATATGGCCTTGGGCGCCCGGGTTGAAATGTCTCAATAACGATGAGGCATCACTCACCTGGCTGGTGATTCGTGGGGCCCTCTGGGTCGCCAAAAGACTCTGTTCAGCTGGCCTGGAGAAATCTCCAAACTGCCGACGCTGTACTGGGGAAGTCGAGACCCTGTGTCACGCCTTCTTTCAGTGCAACCTGGTAGTGCCGTTGATCAAGTTTGTTGAAGGCCTCATGGTCCGCATGGTGCGGGGAAAGTTCTTTGTCCTTGAAGCCTCTTCCGTTTGTAGCAATGTGGCACCGCCGCTGACGAAGGCTGAACTATATGTGTTCCACTGCTTGCTAGGTGTTTTGAGAGTCGTGATATGGACGACGCGTCAGAAGGGATTCTATGGAGGCGAGAAGTTTACCTCTTCCCAACTGATCTTGTACTTTAAGCATCAGCTTAGAGTCAAGATTAGGACGGAAAGGCAGCGACTCACTTCATCAGAATTCAGCAAAAGGTGGGTGCATCTTGCGCGCATGTGTCGTGTGAAAGGAGCTGACCTTGAGTGGCACTTTGATGCCGGTTAGGCATCAGGATATTGCTCTTCCTGGGTTAAACTAGGGCAACCCATTTCAAAAATTAGGCTAGTTTAGGTTTCAGTTTTTGATGTTTTACTTTCCCTTTTCCAGTTAACTTAGCTAGGGTATGTATGCTCATTTGGCCCCTTTTATTTCTGCCCCCCTTTTTTGTTTTCTTTAAGTTTAATTCCCCATCCCCTCCCTCGTTAGGTGGTTGGTGATGTCAGTTCGCAGGTAGGATGCGGGGCGCCTTTCGTTTCGCGTGAGTGTTTTCGTATTTGTTGTTGTGTCTGAACGAGTGCGTGTCAGTGTGTGTGCTTGGGATGGATGAATGTTCTATAATATAATAGTCCCGCATTGATTTCGGCCAGTGAACTGGCATTTCTGCCACATTTAGTTATTGTGGGGGTTTTATTTACTAATAATATTTTCTTTAGTTTCTTGTAAATATTTTTATTCATTTGTATATACTCATTGGGGTTAATTTTTAAAATTGTTATTTTATTCCCCTCCCCCCACAGACATTGAATTGTACATATGGGGACTAGTCAGTATTTTCATAGAGACAGTGAGGTATTATGGTGGTTGTAGTAAGAACGGTATGTATGAATGTGGTGTTTTGGTGTAAGGAATATTGTTCGTACGATTGGGTCAGTGTTTGCGGCTAGCTAAGTTATAGTTAAGACAGATGAAGACCGTCCTATTTTCCCCAATCCCCCCTTTGGCCATGTGCCACATTTCTGTACAGTATACAGAATAAATATCACTAGTACATACATACACAAAAATTGTAACACTTTTCTGGTTTGTGCTTTTAAAATTTACTTTTATTATCTGCGTGTTACCTTAAATTTGACGTATGAAGAGATGGCTCACTTTCTATAACAGAAACCACATCACTTGAGGACTTTCAACGGCAACAAAAATCTAAAATGGAAAGCATATGTAACTCGAGAACATAATAACATAGTAAAGATGCTGCCTTTCAGAACTACTTCAGTTTCTTCTCAAGAACTACTGTGTTGTGGGACAGACTCCCAACAGAGAGACGGACATTTTTATGTGGAATGAATCAGCGACTTCATTAAAGCACAAGAAGACTGGCTTTGAAGAAAATGGAAGGGAAATGTTGGCATTTGAGAACTGGGGAAAAGACGATAAAGATATCGATATATACCGGCTACGTCTGGCACAAGGCCAAATATTTACGGAGTAGAGTGTGCATAGCAAGAACCAGACAGAACTACGGTTATTTATCTACCGCTGATTAATTAAAGAATCGTGAAACATGATTGACCAATGAAAGTCAAACAACAGAAAAGTAAAAATACCGGAATTTCTTTCTGCTTTTTCTCCATACTTCATTCTCTGAAGATTTAATAAAAGAGAAACTTGTTAAAGTTATAAAGGTTTCCTATTCGTTTTTATCTATCTATCTATCTATCTATCTATCTATCTATCTATCTGTCTATCTATCTATCTATCTATCTATCTCTCTCTCTCTCTCTCTCTCTCTCTCTCTCTCTATATATATATATATATATATATATATATATATATATATATATATATATATTTATATATGTGTGTGTGTGTGTGTGTGATATTGATAAAATAGGAAATAATCGTTAGATTGATGATCCGAAGTTCTTTAGTATTTTTGTTTTTATTTTTTTAAAAAGCAGTAATCGATACACAAGTAGAGCCTAGATTATAATTATCTTTATTTAAAAATATGATTCCATCGCTACACAGGAATTACCATGTTTCAAAAACAGAAGCTAAAATCTTCCAATTCAATTATAGAAATCATATATATATATATATATATATATATATATATATATATATATATATATATATATATATATATATATATAATTCAGTCTATTCATATGTCTGTCTTTATCTATCACGTTAAATCAATCAGTTCATATCTATCTATTTATCCGTGTCCATATCTACCTATATATCTGCCTAGTTCAATCAGTTCATACCTATCTATTTATCAGTATATATATATATATATGTTCATATATATGTCTCTGCCTAGTTGTATCAGTACATATCTCTCTAACTACTTAGCTAGATCAATCGGTTCATATCTATCTATCTATCTATCTATCTATCTATCTATCTATCTATCTATCTATCTATCTATCTATCTATGCCAATTTGTTCAGGCATATCTCTTTCAGTTCAATTTATCTATGAGATCCGCTCCGAAAGTAATAATGTCTCCCATTTATTTCCACAAAAACTCAACAGATGCAGTGAGCCCGCTAACACCATTGGATGGAGCAAATTCTCAGCTACAAAAGCAATTATTTCACATAGTCACCATACATAGTCACCTAGGTCAGCATTATCAGATAAGAGGTATTAATTTCGAATCGTTCCTCTTATCTATCTATCTATCTATCTATCTATCTATCTATCTATCTATCTCTCTCTCTCTCTCTCTCTCTCTCTCTCTCTCTCTCTATATATATATATATATATATATATATATATATATATATATATATATATATATATATAGTTAGTTAGTTAAATCATACATTTTAGATGCATCAAGGGTGGTCTTCAGTGATGCACTGTTCTCATCGCCGATTCCGGGTTTCGCATCATATCGGCTCCAACAGCAACCCCGACCTGATTCTAGGTGAATCAGGCCGCCTCCTTGAAAGCGTCGTGCTACGCATCGCGACATTGCAAAAAACAGTAATCACATACTAGCAAGGCTGGACTTCGACCATTCTTATTGACATATGTCAGTCAGCGTCAGCCAATGAAAACAGGACTTTTCACACTCCTCTTCTATATAATGTTGTCTTATTACTACATCCGGTTTTTTACTTCCGGAGTCCATACCGAGCTGAGCTGGTATCTTTATTGCATTGTTTAAGTCCATGTTTTACTTTTGAAATATTAATCACATAAATATACCAAATCCTTAACTAAACCTTCACACATATCCTACCCCAAACCTAATCTATATTAGCAGTTTCTCAAAATAAATTCGCTAATTTAACCATCCAAAAAACAAAAAACAAAAACAAAAAAAAACGTATACACGTTTTATCATTTACCGACTAACATAATTCGATGGCCTACTAACAATAAATAAATAACTAAATAATTATGCTATCTACTCAATTAAGTAACCTATACAAAAAGAAATCCATCCCACCCCACGTATAACAATGCTTCTCAACACCTATCCATAACAGTTCGACTACTCTAACTTAATATATTGTCTTAATATTCCCTTATAACGTATAACACGTCTCCTAATTATGACTGAGATTTCCCTTAATGTCCTCACTATTTCTTCCATGGCTCTGATCTCTTAAGCCATATCCATTTTGACGCAGTGAGAACCGCGTTGGTAATGTCCTTCAGCGCTCTCGCCCTAACTGCCCCCCTAGGGCTCTGCACAACGACTGTCCCGCAAAGCCCCTGCAACCAACTTCTACGGGGTCATAATATATCTTCCATGACTTTTGCCGACATTGTTCGACCAGTTCTTGGTATTTGGACCTCTTTCTCTCATTAGCAAGTGTAATATATTCCTCCCATGACACAGACAGTTCCCAAATAATACACTGCTTTGTGTTGTCGGAGTGCAGTATCAGATCCGGTCTTAGCGATGTTACGACTATGTGTTTAGGGAACTTCAGCTCGGTCTCTAAGTCCACTAACAACTGCCAATCGTCTGCGGAAGATAACAGGCTTGTTCTCTCACTCCTCCGTTTCTGTACCTTCTCTCCAGCTTTTACGAAGTTAATCCGATTCAATTTCTTCCCTGGTTGATGCTTACTAGCCCTTATCACTTTAGTCACCTCGTTCGCAATTGCTTTGAGTGCTTGGTCGTGGCGCCAACGGTACCGACAATCACCCAAAGCTTTTGGGCAACTACTGAGGAGGTATTGTAAAGATCCTTTCCTTGCACATAGTTGACAATTGGGGATCTCGCTCTTCCCCCATATATGCAGGTTTGTTGGGCTCGGAAGAACATCATATACTGACTTTATGAGAAATCGAATCTCACTAAAATCCGATCGCCAGCAATCTATCTATCTATCTATCTATCTATCTATCTATCTATCTATCTATCTATCTATCTATCTATCTATCTACACACACACACACACACACACACACACACACACACACACACACACACACACACATATATATATATATATATATATATATATATATATATATATAACTCAGTCTATTCACATGTCTGGCTCAATCTACCACGTTAACTAATTCAGTTCATATCTATCTATCTATCTATCTATCTATCTATTTATCTATCTGTGTTCATATCTATCTATATATCTGCCTAGTTCAATCAGTTGAAACTTATCTATTTATCTGTATATATATATATATATATATATATATATATATATATATATATATATATATATATATATATATATGTTCATATGCATATCTATGCCTAATTCTATCAGTTCATATCTATCTGGATACTTAGCTAGAACAATCTGTTCATATATGTTCATCTAGCTTCCTAGTCCGTCCAGTTAATATCTATTTATCTATGCCAATTTGTTCAGGCATATCTGTTTCAGTTCAATTTATCTACGAGATCCGCTCCGAAAGTAATAATGTCTCCCATTTATTTCCACAGAAAGCAGTGAGTCCGCTAACACCATTGGATGGAGCAAATTCTCAGCTACAAAAAGCAATTATTTCACATCACTGCTTATAATGCCAGCGATGATATGCCGTACAAGTAAAAGTATGCATCAATTGAGTCGAGCCACTTTTCTCAGACATCTGTTTCGCTGACGATGAAACGCATTTCGCACCTCCTACTTGTCCCCACGTCCATTGCTGATGAACGTAGATGAGTGATATGTGACTGCAAAGAGTAATTCAGTGGCAGAACACTACTTCGTGTGCACTTTCATAATCGGAAAATGTTTTGCCAGACAGTCGTTTCCCTAAAACCGTAAACTCGATTGCCATACAGCTAACATCTGTCATGGGTCAGAATTAGCAAATATGTGGTATTACTTTCGAATCGATCCTCTTATCTATCTATCTATCTATCTATCTATCTATCTATCTATCTATCTATCTATCTATCTATCTATCTATTTCAGTCTATTCATATCTATCTACCTCTCTCTTTCTCTCTGTCTTTATCTCTTTCTCTCACTCTCTCTGTCTCTCTCTCTCCCTATATATATATATATATATATATATATATATATATATATATCAATGTTTATATCTAACTAACTATATCAATGTTTATATCTATCTATGGATCAATGTTTCTCTCTCTCTCTCTCTCTCTCTCTCTCTCTATATATATATATATATATATATATATATATATATATATATATATATGAAGAAATCTATTCCATAAAAAACAAGATGCATTTAAAACAAAACTAAAAGAAGATATAACTAAAATAAACAATTCAACAAATGTATTTATTGCAGCTGACAAAACAAGAAATTCATACAAACTAAGCCATCCTACGCACAATAAATTACTCAAGAACAACATAAGCAAAACATACAAAACGGCACCTAAAACAATAGAACACGATATCAATAAAGAAGCTAAAGCTATTGACCAAAAATTAAACCTAGATGACCGAATAATTTGCACCAGCAAGGCGCAAGCCTTTATCACACTAAAAGACCACAAAGAAAATTTCAAAACGAACCCTGCATGAAGACTCATAAACCCAGCCAAAAGCGAACTAGATAAAATAAGTAAAACGATACGATGCTAGAAAGAATTAATTCTGAACTTAGGAAGAAGTTAGGAGTAAACCAGTGGAAAAATACAAAAACAACTATTGACTGGTTCCACAGCATAAATAACAAAGCTCTGGAACAAATAATAATAAAACCAAACGAAATCGACATCATTAAGCACTCCCGTAAATCATTACTATTTCACCATGAAGAAACATCGATAAAGAAGGATGGGATATTTGACACTACAATGGGAAGCTTTGACGGTATAGTGACATGCGAAATCGTAGGTATTTACTTACTACATGAACTAAGTAAAATAATAGATAGAAATGACACAGGACTCTACAGGGACGACGGTCTCATAATCTTAAGAAACTGCAACAAGCAAAACACAGACAAAACTAGAAAAGCAATAATAAAGATTTTCAAAAATAACGGATTCGACATTGATATAAAAAATAACCTAAATGAAGTAGATTTCCTAGATGTTACCTTCAACCTAAGAAAAGGCACATACAAACCATACAAAAAAAACAATGATAAACCACTCTATATACACACATCTTCCAGCCACCCGCCTTCTATAATCAAACAGATAACAAAATCGATTAACCGCAGGCTTTCCGACAATTCCTTCAATGAATCTATATTTAACAAAGCTAAGAAAGACTACGAAACAGCCCTAAAAGATAGCGGATTTCCAGCAACACTCACATACTCACCACAGAACACAAAAAAGGCCAACAGGTAAAGAAATGTCATATGGTTCAACTCACCGTACAGCAAAAACGTAAAAACAAACGTAGGAGAAATATTCTTCAAACTTTTACACAAAATATTCAACAAAAACACAGTAAAAATCAGCTACAGTTGCACCGAGAACATGGCACAAATAATAAAAAAGCACAACAGGAAAATTATTAACAAACCACACGAACAAATTAAACCCACGTGAAACTGCAGAATAAAAAAACGAATGTCCCTTAAACGGTAATTGTTTACAAAACAAAGTAATCTACCAAGCCACGATAAAATCACCAGATAATGAAGAAAAA
The DNA here is from genome assembly GCA_964036315.1 of Acanthosepion esculentum. Lineage (NCBI taxonomy): Eukaryota > Metazoa > Mollusca > Cephalopoda > Sepiida > Sepiidae > Acanthosepion > Acanthosepion esculentum. The sequence goes on along the minus strand of OZ038485.1, from coordinate 122,394,541 downwards.
GTATACATAGGAGTAACCGAAGGACCCTGGAAACAAAGAAATTATGTACACAAAACATCTTTCACAAATAGTAAATATGCGAACAGCACAATGCTCTTTAAGTATATCTGGGAAATAAAAAACAAAACGCACACCACACCAAAAATATCTTGGAAAATAATGTGTATGACCATCCGCTTCGTGCTTGAACGCATACTTCAAGCCATTCATATCTAATCTATTGCGGAAACTAACCACTTTTATTCCATAAATACATGAACGCTATATTTTATCATATATATATATATATATATATATATATATATATATATATATAAACATATATATATATACGTAATTTCTACTATATATATATATATATAATTACTACTATATATATATATATATATGTGTGTGTGTGTGTGTGTGTGTGTGTGTGTGTGTGTGTGTGTGTATGTTATATATATATCACAGCTCATCAGCGTTGCTAGACGTCCGGCTGCCTGTAACTAAGTTCGAAACCCAGCTGAATTGGCGTCAGTTAGAGATTCTACCCCTAAGCCATTGACGTACAGCAGGAATGAAGGTGAATTTAGACGTATTTATTATTAGATAAACACACAGTGACTAAGAGAACTCAATTCACTTTAGCGAAGAGTCTTGCATTATATAAGAGTCTTGCATATATATATATATATATATATATATATATGTATATAATTACTAAAGGCAAAAACATTGGACCTACCCTATATTTCCTTACAAAACGCCTTAAAATTTGATATTTTATAATTTTTTAAAGTAATAGATAATATTTTAGTAACTACTGTGTATTTGCTTTTATTTTGAAAATAGATAACCACTTAACTATACAAAATTATCTTACAAGAGCATCATATTTTTTTCGTCAATAAAACCACCACCTGCCTTAATTACAACTTTACAAATTCTTAGTATTCTTTCCAGCAGTTTTTGAAAGAAAAGTAGATGGCAGACATTCCCAATCATTCTTCAAGCATTGAAAGACCTCAGTCTCGCTCACTGGGTATTCTCTTCGAACTCTCATATGCACTGTAACTAAACAAAAGTCCTTGCCTTTTTTACGTTGGGTGATCACTGACATGCAAATGAGTGTTACATGCGGCGTGATGGGGGCATTGCTCGTGACGACATATCAGTCATAATTCGAGCAACGGCGAAGAAACATGGTAGTGTCAGATCATCTTGTTTGGGGTAGACTGAATGGACTTTCATTGTGGGCTTATCCGCAGCTGATTATTTGGATATAATGCTGTGAATGAACGCACCGACAGGCATTTGTTCCAGAAGTTCAGGTTCAGAGATCTGTTCCTTTGTGATGAACTTCGCAGTGGCCGGCTGCATGTCCTGGATGATGAGGTCCTGAAGGCAGCCTTAGCGAGGGAAAACAGTCAACCTTGCCGAACGCTTTCAGGATTCCGATGAAACAGCCTAATTTCACCATCATCACATAGGGAAGGCGTACAAGTTGAGCAAAGGTACTCCATACACTGTCGGGAGCCAACAAGCAACAACGTGTGACAGACTGTTTTTCGTTGCTTTCTCGGCACCTAAACATATTTGATCAAGTGCCCACCAGTTATAAAAGATGGCTTCTGTATGATGCTCACAAGCGTACCAGACATTGGTTGTTGCTACTTGTGCCTGTACCTTACATTAAAAGACCAGCTCTACACCCATACAAGTTCATGCTATGTATCCGGTTGACTAGTCAATAAGTGGTGCTATATGAGTAGCTACCAATGAGCTGAACTGCGCATCTGTACTCGCAGCAGTTGGTACGTGTGCAACAGGCACTGAAGCAGAAAGAGGTAGCATTGACTAACCGCAAGGGTGTACTGATCTTCCATGACAATATCAGGAATCATGTTGATCGAATGTCTAGGGATAGCATACGCCGAGTTGGCTGAGAGACACTGTGCCATCCAGTTAACTCAACTGATCTTGCGCCAACAGATTACCACGTCTTCTATTCCCTGGACAACCAACATCGGGGGAAATCCTTTGTAAATGAGGCAGACTTATGACAGGTACTCACAAATTTCTTTGCGTCCAAGACAACTGATTTTTATTGCTGCCAGGGCATTGCGAAGCTAGAGACATGTTGATAAAAAGTTCTGGATACCGATGAGGACATTGAGGACTAACGGTATGTCAAATTTGCTGTATACTTTTTATTGTAACCTAGAAAGTGTTACTGGATGAGGAATAACCAAAACGGAGGTTGGAAATGAAATTTGTAATCTTTATAACATCAACGAAATACAATACTTGCCAGTCGCGTGTAGGGGGTAAACCACTGCTGCTGGTGGACTACTTAGACAGCATATTACCCCCACTTACAAGTGTTCAACCTATTTATGAGGATTGGGACATACCTATGAGTGTTCATAGGTACGGTGTATAACAATATTTTTTTCTAATGAATCAAATACAACAAGGACTATTTTGGCTACCTTGTAATTCAACGGGTGATAAGTCTGGAGATTGGGGCGGCCAAGTCATAATTTCATAATATGTGTTCCTTATTTTACTCGAATTCATCAAAATCATTTTGTTAGGGGTCGTTGTGTTCAAATTAGATATTTTTTCCAATTATGCGTAAACCAGATGGTATAGGATGCCTTTGCAAAATCGAATGATATTGTTCTTTTTTCATGACGTCCTTGGCCTGAATTAAATCTCCAGCCCTCTCTCCCCCAAATCATCCTCACACTATAACATACCCACCACTATGCTTAATTGTTGAAGTCACACATGCATCTTTCATTTGGGTTTTCTTCTAACGTACACTGTCGTCTTGCTATCAAAAAGTTCAAATTTACGCTCATCTGCCAACAATACATTTTGCCACTCTTTCAACGTCCAGTTCTTATGCTTTTATTGCCCATAACATTCATTTCTGCTTATTTACCTTCCGCAACAAGGGTTTTTTGATGGCTATGCATGCCCTGAGCCCCCCACCCCCGATGATCTAAGTCTACTTTTCACGCTTGAGAGCGACACTGCGCTTCTGTAGAAAGGAATTAAGTTCAGCTATCAACTCTGGAGCAGTTTTTCTTCTATTTCTTTTGCGTTAAATAATCAAGTGCTTATCATCAGAAGCAGTTGTTACTTTTCGTGCTCCAGCTCTTTTTTTCTGTCAGATTCTAACCGCCTTTGTAAAGAATATGGCAACCCATGTGTAGAAATCTACAACTTCTTTTAACTTCAACTTTGATAGTGGCCATATTTGAATGATATTTCAATTTGTACCCTCATCTCAATGCTTAATTTTTGCCATTTTGCGCAAATTACTTATAAAACAAGAATAAAAAAAAAAACGTCGAAAAAATTGTCGTAATGGCACAATCTGTTTTCTCTTCGAACAGAAATATTTCTCATGCAAAGTATTGATAATTTATCAAAATGTACTGTGGATAGACTAATACAAAATTGAACATTTTCGTTGTAAGAAGAGCATGGTGTGAGACTGGAAAATATAACACTGTACTTACTGAAAATTTATCTTTTACTTAAAAAATAAAAAATATCTCCTTTAAAGGTGTTTTTAGACATTCAGAGTGGCCCCAAATTATATATATATATATACAGGGTGTTCCAAAGGTCTTGGGTACATTTTGACATGGAATATCTCTAAAACTATTAAGGATATGAAAACGCGCCTGACATATTCTGAAAGAATTTAATCTCAAGTTTTACATGGAATGTTCAAAGATGTTCAATGTGAGCACCGTTGGTCACATGGCACACATCAAATCCGTCATCTTCCAACTTTTCTTGCATTGCAATGCAAAAGTCACGACGAGCTGGTTTATCAGTGTCCTGCAACTGTTGGATTAACTGTAGCTTGTAAGGTGTCATGTGCAATTGGCTTTTTAAGACATGCCAAACAGTTGTTGTAGGAAGCTGAAGTTCCTTACTGGCTCTTATGATCGATTTATGGGGGCTCCATTCAAAGGCAGTTCAAACTCGCACAACTGTATCATCTGAAGTTGAGGGGCGTCCTGTTCTCTTAGCTGGGCACAAACACCCATTCTTCATGAATTTACAATGCCATTTCAATATGGACTTCCTTTCTGGTGACTCTTTTTTGAATTTTGTCTGAAATACATCTTAAACAAGTGTCTATGATTCAGTTTTTGCAAATTCAAGGATGTAAAACGCCTTTTCTGGTTGAGTGAACGCCATTTCTGGATCTGAAAAAATATGAAAAAATTATTAGCATTACAAAAAACATAATGAATTTAGCTTTTAAATGGTACCAGTTTCATCTTACTACCATTTATAGTTCAGTAGATATGAGGACTTGAAATGTGTCCAAGATTTCTGGAACACCCTGTATATATATATATATATATATATATATATATATATATGCGCGGTACTTATTGGAAAGTGCTCAATATCAGTGATAGAGCTAACATATTCAGTTGTATGGATACGAGTTTGTGACCCTGGGTTTCACGCTTTTGCGATCAAAAAGCGTAAAACACAGGGTCACAACCTCATATCCATACAACTGAATATATATATATATATATATATATATATATATATATATATATATATATATATATATATATGGTTTTAAGGTGTGCTATATTTATGGGATAAAGTACTCAATATCAGAGATAGGGCGTATGTAAATATAAATATAAAAGTGAACATTGAAGTCAACACAGAGGCGACAGGCTGTTTCATTCTGGACGCAATCATCAGGCGGCCTGGTGATTGCGTCCAGCATGAAACAGCCTGTTGCGCCTGAGTGTTGACTTCAATTTTCACTTTTATATATATATATATATATATATATATATATAACCTCTAACAGCTTATCTCTTTTTGCATGCGTCGTGGCACCATTTCTCAGATTTTATTAAACTCACATATTGTTTCTACCTACCCTGATAATGACTTCAGATAGTCGAAATCTCGGACCATAATAATTTTACTTTTCCTTCTAAATGAACAATTCTTGACATGTCCTCCTTCTTTGAGAAGGATTATGCGCAATTTTGAAAAATTAAAATGAATCGACATCAGATGTTTGCCGTTCTCTCTCTCTCTCTCTTTCTCTCTATCTATATATATATATCTCTATATATATACACATACATACATGCACACACACACACACACACACACACACACACATATATATATATATATATATATATATCACATTGGTATATATATATATATATATATATATATATATATATATATATATATATATATATACCAATGTAATGAGAATGAAAATAATATAAATGCTAACGTTCACATCATTAATTCAAAACAGGGCTCGATACCAAGAGTAGAGCAATAATTATTTATTATGATTTTTTACATACGGACAAAAACAATTTGTTCACTACAAAGGTGCACTCTTGTTTCGATGCGGGTGCATCTCGACTGGTGGGAGCCAAAAATGATTATGAACAATTCTATTTACAAGCAAACTGCTTATGAGAAAAAACACTGGGAGAAACACCTTAAGCGGAAACGGAGAAAGGTAAAGAAAAGGGAGAAAAGAGAAAGAAAGGTAAGAGGGTGACAAGGTAAGATAATAGTATTTGTTGATAGCAGTTTGGGCGGTAAAGAAATGTTGACGCTTTTAGACAAGGGCCTGACCCGAAACGTTTAAAACAAAGCGTAAGTGTTCACTACAGTTTTTGATACCGTGAAACGGTTAGAAATCTAAGCAAAGTAAGCCAAAACTCACGAGAAAAAGGATAAAGAGAGAGAGAGGGGAGAGAGAGAGAGAGATAGAAATAGAAAAGGGGAAAACGAAAAAGAAGAAAGGAGGAATAAGTATAGGTGAAAACCTAAGTAGTAATTGAAGACGCTTTTTTACCGATGAAGTGTCGAGGATCTTAAAACAAAACCGGTGCTGAATTACTCAGATTTATGCTGAAGTTTCTGTTATTTGTTCTGGAATAAACGTAGTATGTAAACTAATAAATGGTCATTTAAGTGGAAAGTTTTTTGGTATGTTAAATACATAAGTTATTTTGGGTTTTTACAATAAATTTTAGTTCAGAGTTTAAGATATAAAAGACATATAAAGTATCGAATGTTATTATAAATTTTTATAAACAAATTTTGACCTATTGCCGAACTGTATAACTTGTACATAAGTATGGATAGAAATCAATTTATCTGATACTGTTGTTAGTATTATATATGTGTAGAAACAACTTAGAATCATAATCTAAGATAGATTAGTAGAAAAGTATATAAGAAGGTATAAAATATATAAAGGAGGTGAGTTATAAATTTAAAAGTTTAGCAAGATTGCAATGTTAGATCTTTAATGTGCCTACAAAAAATGACAAACTAGAAAGGTTTTTTCTGACGCGTTTCATCCGTTAAGATTTCATCGGACTGGGCTTTGTTGATTTTCCTACGTCTACACGCGCGCGCAAAACGAGAGGTGTTGATAGTTTAAAAATATTCTTTTTCTTTTTCTCTCCATCACATTTGTCCCCGAATATCCCACATTGTGACAAGATGACCATGAAGTGATGAAGATGATAGAATAAGGAAAAGACGACTGATGAATTTGACTAGATTGAAAAAATATTCTTTCAAAGATTTTGAAACTACCAGCTTCTCTCGTTTCGTGCACATGTGTAGACGTGGTAACAATGCCCAGTCCGATGAAACGCTAACGCTTTACAAAAACTTTTTTCCAATTTGACAGTCTATTTTTTTAAAATACTGTTTGTTGATATATAACATTTTTCAAAATGATATATCGTTATATAAATACATATGTGTGTGTGTATGTATAAATTTAACAAACAGAACTATATATACATATATCTTATATATATATATATATATCAGGTCAGTAGATGAAATAAAATACTGTTTAAAATAAAATGAACATCTACTCAAATATGGGCATCCATTATCACCGACCCAGATGTATTGACGCACTTATGTAAAATATCGCAATTTCCGTTTATGAATATTGGCTGTTACATGTTGATATATTCTTATTTACAAGCGCTGTCATGTTCTGCGTTTATAGATACCATCACATTGATATTGGTAATAGTTAATTACAGGTGTAATATGTTTATTACAGGAATAATATATTTCTCACGGGAGTATTATGGTGAGGAGGTAGCATATCCTTACATTGGTTGATCATTAAGATAATACGTGAATTCGTAAAAATTCTTTCACACAGGCAAAAATATGCTTAGTAAATCTACCAACTTCAAAAATCCACAGTATACGGAAATAAACAGGGTAGTAATCTATTTGTTGGGTTTCACAAGCAATATTTTTTGCCTTGTATTAAAGAAAAACAAATTATTTTTGGTATATCGATGACACTTTCATTGATTTCAGTAGTAAGTTTGTGTCTAAGAATTTTCATCATGTCGTAATCGAATTAGACTACGCATTTCGATTTTCTTATGAATAATACCAATTGTGTTCTTTCTTTTTTGGGTACATTTGTAAACCAATCAGATTTTATATTTTTTACGCCAGCGTACCGTAAACCAAACTTCATTGGTTTATACAACTACGGGGAAACGTTCTGTACCAAGCAACGAAAGTCAAATTTCATTAAAACGCTAACCCATCGTGGGCTGCTAATCTGCTCAAAGACAAAAATAAATTCGGAAATTGAATTTATCAAGAATGTTTTCGGGGAAAATGGATACCCTCTTGATATTATTGAGTCAAACATTTGTACAAAAATGACGCAATATGAACAACGCAATTTAACTGCGTCTCAAAAAAGTCATGTGTATTTGAGCATACCATTGATTGATGAAATCAGTATGAGGTTTGCAAAACAAATTTCAGCTCGTGTGAAAAATCATTTGTCTGCCAATCTATGTATTGACTTTACTATCAAAACATTTTACTGTTTTTAGGGATATAGGAAGATTATATTGTGCCAATCTTTAACATGAAACCTGAAAATCAGCATTTGAAATCCTGGGTGGCTACTGGTCTCGAACACTGTATAAGAGCATTGGTGAAAAATACTCAACTGTTTAGAACACTTGAAAAGTAGTGAGGTATTCGCCTAGCTTAGTTTTGCCTTGTGACAGAATTACAGATCTCCAAGTAGGATCGAACTCTATCTACTAGAAATGCTCAGCAAATTTAGCAAATGAATTCTTGCTCTGCAGAAGCGCACCTTCAATATTTGTAGCTGAGTTCGACAAAATCTGAATAATAATGGCAAACCCTGTTGACAATCGAAATATCGACACGAGGGTCTGTGCTATTTAATTTGTAAATTATAAAAAACAGATGTACCTTATTAGTTATTTTGAAATATCTAAAATCTTATTAGATATGTTTTGTATATATGTATATATATTTGGTAAATATTTACTTTGAATTTGCCGATTTTCAAATTATCTGAAATCATTTTTTTATTTTGATTAAAGATTATAGCGGAAATTTGGAAAAACGCGAAAGAACTTGGTTCAGATAGTAAAAATAGAAACCAATTTTGTTTTTGGTTTTTAAATCCATCTTCCTCTCGCTATGGATTAAATAGTAGGGCAGACTGGGTTCTCTCGCCTTGAGATGACAACCAGTTTAGGAGAAGGAAAACTGAATTCAAAACTAACCTGAAGACTATCTTGACAAAGACGCATCACTGTAAATATGGTACCCTTACGATTCTGCTCATTTTGGGATGTGTGTGTGTGTGTGCGTGTCTGTGTGTGTATGTGTTAGTACGGTATGACTCCATTGTCAACGGTGCCTAACAGGTGTCGTAATCAGCGGATAATAGCGAGTAATTTATGTATGTCCAATATGTTTCCCGTACCCAGTAGGCCACTTGGATAACAGAGGAGCCACAAATCCCCCTATTCAAAATTTATTTATTTTTCCATTTCTGATGACTTACAATTTGATGGCTTTGAGGACATTTAAATTATTTTTTTAAATATATTTTCAAATTATTATTTTAAAAGGCTTATGCCAAAGTATTTCCTTTTTGTTTATATGTTAATGTTTGGAAATATATTCTGAAAACAAAGTTTAATAAAAGTTTTGAACACGAAAGTTTTCTTGATTGGACCAACAAGCGGTGGCATCTTGTTGGTTATTCTACGGGAAGTGACGTTTTCGCTGTTGTCTATTCTACGGGCGGTGACGTCTTCGCTGTTGGCTTTTCTACGGGCGATGTCGTCTTCGCTGTTGGCGAATTTGCAGATGGTTATGCTTTCGTGTTTGATGCTAATGCTGAGTTTATTATCGTGTGGCGATTTTACAGAAGTTAAATAATTAAGGTTCACGATACTATAGATGGTGAGGTCCTTCAAGCTTGCATTTCTGTGCATGATACGTCCTCGACATTGGCGACTTTATGGATGGTGGGTTACTTGATATTGTCTATGCTACAAGTCGTTGGGTCTTCGCGTTTAAATGTTGAAATCCCCGCGGTAGGTAATCCTGAAGATGGTGAGATTCTTGACGTTGAAACATTTGTGGATAGTGGGGTCTTCGTGTTTGGAGTTTGCAGATGATGAGTTCAAAATGTAGTAGGTAAAATATACCCTTGCGTTGGCATCCATCAGTCTAAGGTAGAGTTTCTCAAGCGTTGTGGCGCGCCTAATAGGTGCGGAGGAAGAGGCTAGCAGGTGAGGTGGAATGATTGAAAGAGAATTAGTAACAGTTTCAAATAATTCATATGCCAAAAATAGATAGGATTTCAAAATTTATAATATTATTATGCATTACATGTAATCGCATGCATGAGTCCCAATATAAATAGATGAAAATTATTATTGACCGACTTTATCATTGTGATATTTTTGCATTATATCAAATATTAAGAATATAGTAACTAGGGTCTGCAAATTGGAAGCGAGAGTTATCAGTGATAATGTACTGATTTGAAACCGCGGTTATCTCACTTTAACCCTCTCTCTGTTTTATTTAATGTGCTTTTTATCGCATAAAATTTGCTGAGGCGCGAGTAAATTTTAATTCCGAAAATGCGTCTACCCACCAAAATGTTTAGGAAGCACTGGTTTAGGGAGATAATAGCGTAGGAGTCTTTGGAGATCTGCTCCTACGTCAAAATCCACTTGTCGGTGTTGCCGATAGTTCAAATTGGCGCTGACTCCGCTGCAGGAGTTCACGCGTGACACATCCAACCATCTTAAGAATTCCATTTCGGATGTGTGTAGTTTTTTTTCCTTAGCTTTCTCTTCACCCGAAGATATACACAAGACATTAGGGGTTGAAATCAGACACAAGATATTAGGGGTTGAAATCAGACACAAGATATTAGGGGTTGGAATCAGACACAAGACATTAGGGGTTGAAATCAAACAGGTCCTTTTCTAAACAAGCTGCCAACCAAGAGAAAAGAACCCAGTCTGTCCTACTATTCAGACACAGTTGGCGAAAGTTGGATTCTTGACATTTCCGAATGTATTAGTACTAAGTGAACGAAACTAACTCGTGTCAGAATTTAAACTCAGCACAACGATTCCAATTTTTGCGTTGATAACCTTTATGATACCCTCATCTTGTTATGTAACACCAAAAGTTAAAATATCCGATCAAATATAAGTCATTTAACTTTTATGCATTATTTGTTTTTGGTTGTGACCTGTTTTATTTTCATTTCTATAAAAAGAAATTTTGTACACCGATCAATTCTTCGGCCTTCAAACAAAACTGTAAAACTTTGAAAGTAAGATGTCAGCATTGATTGCCTAATGATCTAAGAAGTCGTCCCTGAAAGACAAGGTTCTGAATTATTTGATATGAGTTCAAGGTCAGTTTAAAGCTATAAATATTTTATCAAAATGTTCCCAGTTAATTATTAATTTTTAACTGATTTTTTTCACCTTGTTTTCATTCCAGGGCAATAGGCGGAACTACATTTCTGTTGTTTTAAACATTTTCTTCATCTGTCCAATATTCACTATCACATAAATAGATACATCCAAAGATCGCAATGATAACTTTAGATATGTGTTTCGTGATTGAGCTGACTGTCTAGACTGAGTTTGTATTGACCACCAGCTGGTTTCTATAACAACTCTATGAAGATAAATTTGCTGATACCTTCCAGTATTTCACCGCTATCATATATTTTCTTTCTCATTTCCCTAACTTTCTGAAATCATCTAAGGGTGTCAGCATCTCTTATAACATTATACGATATTGCTGTTTTCGTTTATTTTATTTCTGAATTTTTATTTATTAAAACTGATAATTTATTATGGACCTTACCTGCTCGTAAAGCTGGTCATGGTATCGATTTAATAGTAGAAAGAGTTCAATTCTCAGCGTATGGTCTTGCATTGTGCGGAATTAAAATTTGTTTGCAACCAATAAATATGGCACAACTTATGTAGACTTTTCCACACGTAAACTTGGGGAAAATATTTCGGGGAATAATTTTTGTACACAAGCAATCATTAGACATTCCTCAAGCCCGGATATTAACCATAGTCTAAAATATTTTTTATCAATTTCGAAGGTGTTCATAATATAAATACACTCAAGAATCGATTTATGACTTTTTTACAGAGTTAGTGGGACTTAATTTGTTATTTACTTAATTTGTTAAGTTTGAAACTCTGTTTCCGTCATAGATTTCTGCATATATATATATATTTTCTAATTTCTTGATTTTTTCAAACATTCTAAAAACAGTTCTAAAAACATTTTGAGGGAGAATTTTTTGGGAAGCACATGCATTAACATTGGCATTAATACTTATTTATCTTAAATTAAGAATAAACCAATACACGCTTCCATTAATGTATAATAGTTTTTGTTCTTTGTTTTCCTAGGCATTACAGTTAAGTTCAGATAACTCTGTAAAGGTCATTTTTATTTTATATTGCATTTATATTGGAGTTATCTCCTCCTAAATTCTGACACCACCACTTGCTATCCAATTACTATATATACTTGACGAGACTCTGACTTCGTTCTCTCTATCTTTTTCTTTTATTTTCAGCGAATTACGACCATGTAAGCTCTCGCAGAAGATAAGCGTTCCCTCTTGTGGGAGACAGCATGAACATTATACACACACGCACACACGAACGTACAATCATTCATTGGAACACGAAATTTCCACACACACACACGTTAATGTCTTTGACCATTGTAAATTCTTTTGTTGTTTAATACACATATTCGTTTGTATATATATATATATATATATATATATATATATATATATATATATATATATATATATATATATATACGAGTCAGAATATACTTGTCGACAACACTAATATAATAGCATCATCCACTTACAAAAAAAGGCTAAAAATAATGGAAGCCTTATTAATAAATACAAACAAACCAACACTTAATAATATTAACTTTGAACATGGACATAATATTTTGAGCGTGTTTTGAAACAAAAAAATGAATCATTTTATAAAACATACATATAACAAACTATTTCTAATTCTAACAGTTGAAATATAATCCTTGAAAATGGCTAAATGTATAGCCGAAAGCGCTCGGATAAAAAGAACATTCGGACAGTTTTTATATAATTTATCCTCTGAAAAGAAAAACTTTATTAGATCGCACGAGAAATTATATAAAAAACTAAATAAAAGCACCTTGTCAGTCGTTTTTAATGAAATGTGCATGAAAGAAGGATTGCTGGCTAAATACACACACACACACATATATATATATATATATATATATATATATATATATATATATATATATGTTTCGGTTCTTGTTGTTTTCTTTTACATTTATTTTGGTAGTCTCATTCTCCGAGTCTGCCATATTCGTTGTGGGTATTTTTTCCAGGAGTACACACGTGTTTCATTTCACACGGCTCGCAACAATATTATGAATAGAATCCAGTTCTAAAAGAAAAAAAATCAATATTTTTATTATTCTGACAAATGTCGAGGTTCGAGGGAGGTCTAAGGAATGTTAATTTTCAGAAATTATTTCTCGGAATTTGTGTCTTATTTTTCCTAACGGAACCAATTTATCTATGTAGTGATATAAATATTTAGGATAAAAAAAAATCGTATAGTATTTTATTATAAACCTCAAGGGAAATAACTCTATTATTGTTATACAGAATTACTTCCCCTAAATTGCTATCATTATTGTGAAATAATTTTTTTAAACAACCAACATTTGAAATTGTTTAAACATTACATTTGAGACAACATTGGAGCTAATGTGGTTCCCCGCAGGCGTATATGTCCGTGATGTCAGAAGTACAGGGTGATTGAAAAGTAACTCCCTCTTTTATGCATAATTAACTCCCTGCCTTGTAAAAATTATGGGTAGACGGGAGTGTACTTCATACTTAAAATAGGGAGTTACTTTCAATCACCCTGTAGATATTTTGCACTTGAAATTTCGCTTTTTGGGACGCTTCAGGCATCAGCTACTCACCCTGACCGTTCCCATTTTAACTACAATGGTATCAGAACCAAGTAAACCATATCGTTATTGTACTGACTTCAACCCTTAATCTGCCCCTATTTTTATGACCTTGTTCCAGACCAGACTAAGGATAATAAATGACTCGAAGCCGAGTGGTTGGCAACCTCACAAACCAATTCGTCTACTCGAATTAATATCTTCATCTTGGTTGTTACAGACATAACGTTTCGGCCATTGAACTCTCCAGCTGTCTTGATGTTACTAGCATAAGGAATCAACTTTTACACCTTCAGATTGTCATCTGTTTCAGTTACTCGAACTACATTTAACCGGGAAACTGTTTCACACTGAAGACGATCTTGTTTCGTTGGGGGGGGGGGGTGATGGCTCTAGTAACTTGACGCACGTTGTTCGAGCAGGGTATATATATATATATATTTTTTTTTTTACGGGTCGGACATGTGCTTCAATATCGATGGCGTCTACGTGGCAATGTAACATAGTAATTCTGGTAAGGTACCTGCAATATTAACCGCTTCTCTACAAGGAAACAATCGGCATTCATTGACCGAGCAGCCAGTACTACTGTTAGTTGAAATTTTAAAAACGATTTTCAGGAAAAATAAGTTTCTCAAGTCCAGTAGCTCCTATCGCTCTTTCCAGTATTGATGTTTTTTTTTCTTCTAAACCTTTTATTTGACTATCATCTTAATTATATCATTATTTTCTCTTCGAGTAACATGTGTTAATCATTTTAGCTGTTACTGCTGTAGGTAGTCCTGTAAATGCTGGTTGTGTTGAAAAGGTTGATGTGGCTGCGTGTTGTATAGCATTTAACAATTATACATTTTTGTATCAAGGAAAAACAATGGAAAACCGATTTTTGTTTCAACGATAAAATATATATTAAAATCAACAAATACAAAACATTTTTTGTAATGTGTGAAACAATAAGATAGGAGAAGTTGTTTCCCTTTATCTGTTAGCTGAAAGATTAAATGTAAACAAACAAGTTTTCTGAAAGAATGTTCAAAGTTCTGTATTACATAGAATGATGTTTTCAGAAGAACATGTAATTATTCAGTTGTGGATTAGATATAACTAACAGAGCTGTTGCAACTTGGCTTGTTACATAGAACTGATGATGAATGATATTTAAGTTCTGTGTGCGTGCGTGCGTGTGGTAAGTAGAATGAATAGTCTGTGTAGACGTGTGTGAGTTCTACTGCTTCTACTGGGTTCTGCTTCTACTGTCTATTTTTGGAACGAATTCCGGTTTTTATAACCATGGGTAGGCTCCCAGGACAATGGCGGGAGAAATTTAGAGAGCACACAAAAAATATCTGAGTGGATGAAAAATTACCCAATCGGTGATTTTGTAACAAAAGCATGTTTGTGAATTAACAGTAGGGAAAATTCAGTGTGGTGAATGCGATCAGTAAATTGTCCTGTGATAGTTAGTATTTATTATTTGACCAATCACAGTTGAGAAAAATGTAGGCGTGTCAAACATAGTAGTAATCGCTACAGTCCTCAAGTAATGTGATTTCTGTTATTTGTTACAGTTCTTTATTTGTGATTCTGTAGCGCCAGTCCACAAGGTTAAAAAAAGAATGATCTTTGCCAAGACTTCTCAGGCTTCACTTGCTGAAAGCCTTTTTAACCATTAATCTGAGATAGTGGTTGTATACAACTGACATAGTTATTATTTCTGAACGGGTTTCGCGCCGTGTCATCCACATGAAGTCTCGACCTGATGAGGCTATTTAAGAACATAACTCGAGCTTTCTGCATAAAGTTTTGGTTTCGTAACAATTGGCGGTATTGGGCGAAACTACCTCTTGCGCAGCCTATTCTATTTTGTATTTCCTTTTCTCCAATACTAAATTTGTTATAACTGATTCATACGCCGGGGTAATTGAAGTGTTCAGTATTTATTTAATTTTAGTATTTATAATGGATTCAGGTTACTGATCACATTCCAATTCCAGATCATAGTTTGTTTTAGAAATGAGTCCTATTTCTTGGAACAATTTTTTTTATTTAAATCAATTTACCCGAAAAGCGTGACTATGCCACAGAGACGCAAGGGTTTACTGCGAGTGATAGAGAATGAGAATACTTTAGAAGGACCCAGAAACCAAATCCTAATCAGGAAAAAAGGGATAAACCTTCTTTTGATCAAAAAACCAGAGTGCAGTGTGAACAAGTAGATAGGTGAACCTTTCTACTAGTAAATTCGCTTGATTTTCTGTTCAAGATCATTTTTATGAAGAACTATCGTCACATGGTGTAAGTTCGAGGCATAAGTATTTATGATATTTTTTTGGTGACTGATATCTGGAAAACGTTGAAGATTATATTATGAAAATAGAATAAAATAAGTGAGGTTTGACCCCGACGTGATTCGAACACGCAACCTTCTGATCTGGAGTCAGACGCGCTACCGTTGCGCCACAAGGCCATTCCACCGACTTATCGCTTTGGCTACGAACTCAAACTAGTGATAGTCAAAAAATCCAGTCACATCCTCTCCTTTTTTTTTTTTCGTTTTCTTTTTTTTTTAACTCACCGTTGTCACTTTTTCTTTCTTACGTCACTGTTGTCGCTTTCATATCAAAACAAACAACTCTCCTCGACAAATTGACATTCTTGTTTCAACAATCACTTAACCCAGAATCTCAGGTGATCAGATGTTATTTCCCAAAGTGATTTCTTTGAGGGAAATGGGATAAAAATTCGATGGGTCCAACCAGTGTTAAACACTTGGACTTGGAGTGACTAATACCACAAAACATTGATCGAATCTACCATTCATCGTTAGAAATATTACGAGAAGATTGTTGCTTTCTTTCTTCTACTTTCTCTCGCTGTATATCCAGCCTTTCTTTCTTTCTTTCTTTCTTTCTTTCTTTCTTTCTTTCTTTCTTTTTCAGTCAGCTATCTATCTATCTATCTATCTATCTATCTATCTATCTATCTATCTATCTATCTATCTATCTATCTATCTTAATGGCATGAGCAGCATTTTCTCTATTCTTAAAGTAGAAAGTCAATGAGGACATCAGAGGTTTAAATCGATTTCTTGAACATATTCTTTCCAGTATACATTTCTTTTCCTGTCGATCACCCAACAATGTTATTGGAAAAGACATCAGATCTCTACCCACTCCCCCAACTATGGATTTACTAGTATGATAGACGAACACTCTAGCCTTGGCTAACAACCAGTCTACTACACTGAATTCACGACCCTGATGATGCCAGCTGGAAACCACTTCATTATCTTTTCTCATGTATTCATGTTAATTCACAAATAATAAAAGAAAGGAATTTGTGAAATCGGAGAGCCGAGTTCGAATTCCAGTCGGGTTAGTTATATTCACCTGCCCGCCAATATGAAAGGTATAAACCCATCTCTTCTCCACCCAGCTATAGCAGGACTGGTTAGGATCTCTAGCCTTGGATGACAAATAGCAAGGTTGGCTAGGACCTATAGCCATGGATAGCAAACTGTCTATGAGAAGGTAATCGCTGAATTGTAACCGGCCTGGTGAGGGTTGGGCGCCGCCATGTTATCTTGACTAAGACGCATAACTGCAGCATATGTAGGTGCCGCTACGAACCTAAGGTGTTACGGGACACGTGATCATGAAAAAGTAATTCTTGATTCATTGTACAAAAGAAGACTTTTAATAAAATAAATATTTTAATTTATTTCTTAAATTTCTTAATAAAAAAGTGAAAACTGTCGTAGTTATTACAACTATAACGGAATAAATTTTTTTTATTACAAACTAATTTTATGGATAGCTTTTCACGAAGATATTTTAATTGTTGTATTTTTATTTAGGCGTTTCGGTAATGGTTAACAAGTTCATCTAATAGACAGTAATTAAACGTTGAGTTTCAACCTCACTATTAATTAACCCTGAGCCAAGCGATAATGGCACTAAAATGCAAGGGGTTACTGAGGGTGAAAGAGAATGAGAAGATTTTAGAAGGAAACGGAAACCCAAACAGGAAACAAGGGATATGTCGGAGTTACCTCCTCCTTAATTCCCAAATTGTCACTAGGGGTCTCTCTCCCCATGCTATAAATACTGGGTGACTTCTTGCCTCGACTTTTTTCCCCTAAGGCCTCGTACCGCATCCTACCACGCGTGCAAGGTGCGGTAATTCTTTCTCTTCTTTCTTCATTTCAGCGAACACCGCTACTATGTGAGCTCTCACAAAAGACAGCGTTTCCCATTTCTGGGAAGACGCCATGAACATTACGAACATTCACCAAAATACGAACATTCACCAAAGAACAAACACAAATGTTCACACACAAACACAATGTTAACTGTCTATGTGCTTTGTAATTGTTTTGTTTAATACATATATCTGATTATATATATATATATATATATATATATATATATATATATATATATATATATATATATATATATATATATATATATATATATATATATATATCGGTCTTGTTTGTTTGTCTTCTTTATCTTTAGTTGGACCTTAATCCAAGTCCGACATTTTCTTGTAGTTGGACCTTCTAGCAGGAAATATAAACGCACGTGATTTCTTTTCATTTTCACCCCCTGTCCTCTACAGATAAACCTCTGCTCTTGTGAGTTTGTTAGAAACTGTGGGTGAATAGGTTGTTTTTGTTATGCATGTCGGCAATCAACAAAATGGTGTGGGGGATTATCTGACGTCATAGCAGCCTTTGCGTTCAGATAAAAATATAATTGTCAGGAAATAAAACGTGCAGAAATAACAAGAAAAGAATAGTAAATTACATTTTAATTTCATACAATTCTTTACATTATTGGGACTATTGTCCTCATCTTTGTCGCCATATTTATTACAACGTTTCGGTCGTTGTACACTCCGGCCTTCTTCAGGTGGTTGGAATGTCGAACTTAACCCTTTATTTCGCTCACTGGTGTAGACTGTTCTAGTGCCATGTTTAATGGATGTACTGTTAATTTTTCCCTCTGAAAATTCTCCACTGCCAGTGAGAGTTCAATACCCGGTTAACCGGGTATTGAACTCTCACTCTTTGGGTCCTGCCACTGGATTTAACCAACGCCTTTATCCACTGTGCCATGTGTCCTTGAAGACATCTCTATATAAATTTCTGTCTTCAGCAACCATTTTTACCAGTGCTCATATTGCATTTTTTTCTGTTATCATTGCAGTTTTACCAGAGCTCATATTGCAACTTTGTTGGTATTGTCGCTTTTCTCTGGCACTCCTTATTACTGGTTCCCATATTGTATTCATTTCTATGCTTGATCGGCTCAGGAGATTTTTGTGGCCTGGCATATGTGCTGATTCCTTAAGTTTACGAATTTTCCAATAGTGTTCTTTGTCTATCATCTCAACCTGATCCCACAAAGGGCGGTGATCTCCCTTCTCTCTCCATATGTGGTCAGCCACGCCTGACTTTTCCACTTCCCATCGTGTTACAGCTTTCTGGTGTTCTTGAAGCCTCACCTTAAGGGGGCGGCCTGTCTCTCCTTTATATTTCTTTCCTCAGTTGCACGGGATAGCGTACACACAGTCTTTAGTCATGTTCTCCTCTATGTGGGGGGTCTTACTCGCTCTGGTAAAACCTGCAATGATAACAGAAAAAATTGCAATATGAGCACTGGTAAAAATGGTTGCTGAAGACATTAGGTTTATAATACCCAGAAAATTCATACAGAGATGTCCTCAAGTGTCACAGTGAGGACACATGGCACAGTGGATAAAGGCGTTGGTTAGATCCAGTGACAGGAACCAAAGCGTGTGAGTTCAATACCCGATTAAGGCAGTGGAGAACTTTCAGAAGGAAAAATTAACAGGAGATAACTGATAACTGACATCCATTAAACATGTCGCGTGGAACTAGAACAGTCTACCCCAGTGAGCGAAATAAAGAGTTGAGTTCGACATTCCAACCACCTGAAGAAGGCCGGAGCGTACAACGGCCGAAACATTGTAATAAATATGGCAACAAAGATTAGGATAATAGTCCGAATAATGTAAATAATGTATATAATACCTCATCTCAGAAATATAGACAGATACTGAAAATTACATATACACCAGATACGCTTGCATATATCAGACGCAGACACAAGTTTTTTTGTAAAGTCAAAGTTGTTACTTTTAAAGAAATAATAAACTATTATCGTTATAATACATCATCTCAGAAATAAAGAGATACTGAAAGGCCGAAACGTTGTAATAAATATGGCGACAAAATGAAGACAATAGTCCGAACAATGTAAATAATGTACATAATACTTTATCTCAGAAATATAGACAGATATTCATACAATTCATTTATATTTTGCTCGTGTGTACTGGTGTGTTTATTGTACATGCGTTAAAAGGGGAAATTTACTATGCCACGAGTTTCTTCTCTTGCACTTCTCACCTGTGGAACTCACTTCCAGCTTCTTGCTTTCCAGTCAACTTTCTTTCTTTTGTGTCATTTTTATTCCTGATTATTTTATTGTTCTCTCTCCTTAATAAGGCTTGTCAGAGTGTTCGTGCAGCGTTACAATTTTCGTACGCTTCCTTGGAGTAACGTCCATCGTCGAGACAATAGTGTCTGAACATGGTGAAAACCTGATGCAATCACGGATGACGCAATATTTTTCAAGGCCAAACAAATTTCATCATACACCACAAAAATAGATTCATATTACTCCACACCACTGCAAATAACCTAAACTAAGGAAAAAAAGAAATCGATTACACCTTGTCCCTCCAGTGGGTCTAAAACTGACCGTATGGTGAAAGAAAAAACATTAAAGCGATTGTTTCAATTAATTTGCACAGATCGCGTTGTACAACTTTTGCATTGACGTGAGCAATAACAATGAATTTAGATAAGACCCATTTGAGACAGTGAATGCTTAAAGAGTTCAGAAAAGCTTCATCGGCATCAGAAGCAACTGGTATGTTTTTACTCTCTCCAGATATAAAATCTTTAAATTGTCAAGAAGTGGATCAGCCAGATTCAGCGAATCTTATCCCAAAGATTTACTTCAATCGATAATCAAGCCGTTTTATCTGTAAATGGAGAAAATGGACCAATGCCATGACAGTTAAATACAACGAACACATCAACTAAGTCCATGAACTGGAAAAAGTGTCGAACCTTCGCCAATGGATTCCACATAATTTGGCCAGCTTTGAGCTTTATCAGCGAATCAACATGTGTTCCTCTTTAAAGACGAGACACTCGACCGAACCATTTCTGGAGAGACAATTGATTCTCCATTTTCACATTTGTGAGGATTAACATTTTTGATTCAATATTAACGATAATCGTTCTTCCATTCAGGTTCTCACATAATTCATTGCGATTCAAATATTCTACTGTCAAGATGAAGTTATTTAGGTCAATATATTACGATTTACTTATTGTAAATCTGATTGTACGAGGTTGATAAGAAAAAAAATTTCGATTCTATTCTATTATCTACTGTCACCGCGACGCTATTTTTTCTGTTATCATGAAAGATTTAATTAGATTCATTTTGTCAATCAAGATATCGAGAAAATATATTTAGTTTGTCCCAATTGCTGAAAAACGCTTTTTTGATATTGTATTATCAAAATAAATTATGCCTGATTTAAATGATTTACTATTGTAAACCTGAATATTTCACTGCGCCATTAGGTTGCCTAAAATAAAGTGGCATTCAATTTCGCACAAGTGGCTTCGGAGAAGGCCTGAATTCATTTGTTCTTGCTTGTGTTGTGTGTTAAATAACAGGCTAGAGTAAGCTTTATAGCTTTGGTTGGTAGCCAGTGTAAGAGAAGTCCTAATCTGAATTCAAAACAGATAATAATGAAAAGGAATCTCTAAGGGTACATAATCTGATAATTATTTATTTTCGCTCCTTGCTATATTGTTTGTTTACACCAAGTTGATCAACAAAACCAAAAAACCATGAAAATAAGTTTTCAAATGTCAAAAATTAATACTCTTTGACAAATTTGGACAAAATAAACACTACTACATTTTTTTATTTAATGCCAGGTCCTTTCAATGCGTAGAAGATTATGGCTCTTCACCTTTTTTATTATTTTTGAAATGCAACGATTCCTTGGGAAAGATAGTGGTGTGATTTTTGTATGTCTTATTTACAGTTTTAAATTATGATTTGTTTTTCATCCTAGACTGGCTACTATCAAAGTTTGGAGTGTACCATTCTGCTTCACGCGATTTGATTTGCATCAGCCTTAGCTAAATCGGTCGTATCGCCGTAACGCAACGGTTAAAAATTTAACTTTGTAAAACCATCACTGCTGCAGTATTGCACCCAGTGTGATTCACGAAAGTTTCTCTTATTTGTTTCCTTTGAGACAAACAAAGCTAAGTTTCAAATACATTTGACACCGTTAAGAACATTATAGTTATTGATGAATTATCATGACCTTTTGAGAAAGGTAGTGGAGTGATTTCCATTGCCTTCTCCGCGGTCTTGATTTTAAAGTAGTCCGTCTTCTAGATTGGCTGCCACTCTAGGGAACCAAATTTGCCTTGCAACTTTGTGATTACTGAAATTTATTGAAAAACAACTTCATACATGAATAATAATATTTTGTACACGCACAGTTCACTATTGTCGGGGTTAGCTCCTCCTTAATTCCTTAATTGTCACTAGGGGTCATTCTCCCTATACTATAAATACTGGGCGACTTCTCGCCTCGTTCTCTTGTTTTTAATTTCTTCATTTCAGCGACTACAATGTAAGCTCTTTTAGAAGATCCGCGTTTTCCCATTCGTGGAAGACGCCGTGAACATTAAACACACATACACGTACGTACGAACATTCAGCAAAATACGAACATTCACCAAAAAACAGACACAAATGTTCACACACACACAAATATTATTGTCTATATCCAATGTAAAATTCTGTTGTTTAATACATATATTTATTTGTTTATATATATATATATATATATATATATATATATATATATATATATATATATATATATATATATATATATATATATATATACACACACACACATTTTATGTTTAACATTCTTTTCATAGATACAAGTATTTAAGTAAATGCTCTGTTTATAATAAACAGTATTAAATAACATTTGTCCGAAAAATTTTCATAGAAAATATTCGTCCTCCGACAGGATTCGAACCTGTATCCTATACGGAACCGTCATATAGCCTGACGTGCCTTAACCGATTCGGCCACTGAGGATTGTTCGGTTGGCAAGGTCGTATTTACTGCTTATAAACTTCAATCTTCCATCTATATATATCGGTCTTGTTTGTTTGTCTTCTTTACATGTTCAGTTGGACTTAATTCAAGTCCGGCAATTTTCTTGCAGTTGGACCTTTTAATATTCTACCAGGAGTTACACACATGTTTCTAATACAACAACACGTAAATACCCCCCGATCCACTACATCATCATTATTCATTATAAATCGCTGTTTCCGGCTGCGGCACAGTGCAAACTAAGATGACTGTATTCCTGCCATTTGTTACGATCTCAAACGAGCTTACTTTTTAGTATCTGCCACTCATTATTTGCTTACTACAGAATTATGTTATGCCATCATCTCTCTCTTGGTTTTCCTTACTTCTTTCTCCAGGCATCATATATTCCAGGTCACAATTTAGAAATTACTGCAATAGATATCTGAATGCGTCCAAATACTTTCAACGATTTGCGGTGGATGTAATCAAAATGTGAACACAAGTTGGTTACATATTTAAAAGAGGTTATTTCCCTTTTGCCATCTTGTAATCTGTTGCAGAGCTATGGTTATTATGAAAAAATATATATCAGAAGGTATTACTTGTATTGGTTTGGCTGCGTGAATAAAATATCATCTCCACAAATATTTAACTTTGTGTATGGCACAAGGTCATCAAATCCAAAATATAAAACAACGATATATTTCCTAATAACCATACCTCTATTTACATTATTCGGACTATTGTCCTCTTCTTTGTTGCCATATTTATCACAACGTTTCGGCCGGTGTAAGCTCCGGCCTTCTTCAGGTGGTTGGAATGTCGAATTGAACCATTTATTCTCTCGCTGGGGTAGACTGTTCTAGTAGCACGTGTCATGTCTAATGGAGGTCAGTTATTTCCTCTCTCCAAGTTCTCCACAGCCTTAACCAGGTATTGAACTCACAACTCTTTGGGTCCTGTCACTGGATCTAACCAACGCTTTTATCCACTTTAACTTTTGTTTACAAAATTGAAAAAAAAAAATGATTGACGATCGATTTTTCCGGATTAAAAAAATAAAGGTTTTTAAACGACAACTTTGGACGTGCTAGGAATGATTAAAATATGTAAAAAAATAATCAAAAATACTTTGATCTTTCCTCTTTATAAGAACATAAACATTTAGACAGTAAAATATTATTTTCGTCGAGTTTAAGGACATATTTATCATGCTATGCTCATTTTTCCAGCAATCTCACACCAGTACCTATTTTAAATATTATATTTGATATTTTAGAGGACACGAAATTTCATCTGAATGTGTTTTTGTATGCATTTCACGCAATCTAAACCATGTAAAACAACTGGAAAAATGTACGTCTTCTTTTTAGTGTAGATTGGTACTCTTGTTGATTTCAGCATCGCCTTATATTTTCCAAATGCAGTCCACCCAAAGCTTATTCTTTATCTTACTTATTTAATAGCGTTAATTTTTAAAGACGAGATTTTATCATTTCTTTAGGGGTGAAAACTTTGACTCTAAAAATCTTTATTGCGTCTGCGTCCGATATAAGTAAACTTATCTAATGTATATATAATGAAGAGACCAACACGTAGACCCTACAAGACCGCCCATTGAACCGCCTCTGACTAGGTCGCTTCGATCTGCCGAATCGAACGTAAACAGACGCCGAACAAACACTCTATTGGATAAGTGTCTCTGTGGGAAGTTCTGGTCTGTTACAGGCTCTTTTTCGACAACGATCGCCTATTAGTTCGTTGTGTCCTGCTCGGAAAGGATTATTAACAACCTCTGAGGAGTGTGGTAACTTGTGTCGCAGTTACCTCCTCCTCAGTTCTTTAATCCTTCAACAGGGGTCTCTCTCCCCTGGCTATAAATACTGGCTGACCCTTCTCTCTCTTTTTCGACTTAGGCCTTGGGCCGCTACCTCGCGCGGAGGCGAGGTAAAATCTTTCTTTTTCCACTTACACCAATATGTGACCTCTCACAGAAACAGCGTTTCCCAAATTAAATATATCGGTTTATCGCAATGGTGAGGCAATCCATATTTTATACGAACTTTTAAAATTTAGTATTTAATATAAACATAACTAGAAAAAAATAAATAATGAATCCTTAATTAAACTAAACAGAAACAAAAAACACTCACAATCATGTAACTGTTGTTATAAATTAATCTACAGGGTGATTGAAAAGTAACCCCCTATTTTATGTATAATGGGCTCTCCCGTCTAACTATAATTTTTACAGGACGGGAGAGTCCATCATACATAAAATAGGGGGTTACTTTTCAATCATCCTGTAGTATTTTTTGCTCGTGCGATTACACACATGCATCCATATCTACATATGTATATTATTATGTATTATTTTAATACCTATACTAGGGCGGAGTGAAAAAAAAGGATAATACAATTTGTAAATAAAAATATATTTAAACAAACCGATATAAGGCGAAAAAATAAGTAAAAAAAGAAAAGACTAAAGACATCCGTGTTAGTCGAAAATAATCAATCAGCACCGCAATGCCTAGTCAAAAGAAAAAACACCGACAGAGTTAATTAAATGTTATGGGACCTTACCTATAACGACAAAGTGAACTCTTCCTGACACTATGAATACTGCGCATCTCAAGAGAGAGGGACGAGATGGAATCGAGTCTGCCAATAGTAGTTCACTCCAAACCAGACTGACAGTCATACTAACACCTTCAACATCTTGTATTATTATTCTGTGTAATATATCTTTGTTATTTCTACTCTTGTGTTCGTGTTGTTCTTCCTTGGTCCCAACCTTGGACCATAACAGTGGCGACAAGGATATTGAAGAAACGAAGTTCTACGCGGAGAATCTAAAGAAAAACAAACCTTTTTGCTATAGGTCGTCCATAACAGAGGCGACGGAGGTATCGAGAAAAAGAACAAAAACAAACAAGTTCTACGCGAAGATGAAAAAAAAAAGAAATTTTTTTGGACACCAACCTTAACAGTGGTAACGAAGACACGAATTTTACCTGTCAGCCAGAACAGAATCGAATTCTACGCAGGAAACTGTTTTCGTCCTAAGGTTCCAGAACAACAGGCGACAAAGACCTGAAGTCTACACTGAGAAAAAAGGAAAAATAGTTACACAAAATTACGGTGTAAACATGGAATACTTTAAGGCAACTATATTGGAACTAATGAAAATGCAATTCGAGCAGCAATAAAAAAATGAGGAAAGACAGACTAGGCTCGAAGAAAAACAATTAGAAATTCAAGAGAAAAACGAAAAAAAACTATTGGAAATTCAACAGAAAAACGAAGAGAAGCAACTCGAACTACAAGAATTACTACTACGGGCAGTAACAAATAAAGGACAAACGTCATTCTCGCAAAATGCTATATGGAGCTCTATCAAAGACTTCACTTATGCACCGGACGAAGACAAAACCTTCGCGGCTTACTTCAGAAGATATGAAGATTCATATGAGTTTGATTGCAGGAATTGGTCAGACGCGAAAAAAGTACGTCTACTACTGAGAAAACTAGGACCAAGCGAATACACTAAATTCGTAGATTACATCCTACCGAAGAAAACGAATGAGTTGACTTTCAAGGAAGCTGTGAAACTTTTAACGGAATTATTTAGTCCGAACACTTCACTATTCCACAAAAGGTGGAGATGTTTAAATTTAACAAAAAAGGATAGCGAAGACTATATAACATTCGTTTCTTTAGTAAACAAACACTGCAATGACTTTAAGTTATCTGAACTCAGCCCGGACAATTTTAAATGTTTGATATTCGTCCAAGGCCTGGTTTCGACTAAAGATGCGGAGATCAGACAGAAAATTCTAACAAACCTTGAGAGTGAATCAGAATTGACGCTACAAAAATTGGCTGAGGACTGTCAGGGATGTATAAGCGTAAAAAAGGACTCGAAAGATATCGAAGAGTCTGGCATCGCTCACATACGAAAAGTACAACGACAAACACGTTTTTCCCTCCTCGAAAACAAACCAAACAAATTATTTTACTACAAAAAGTCAAATGAAAATTCAGAAGAAACTACCACCCAGTCCATGCTATCGCTGTGGGACTTTGCATTGGTACAAAGATTGTCCATACCGCTATAAGACTTGTCTGTCGTGCAATAAAGTGTGACATAAAAGTTCGCATTGTAGGACAAAGAAAGAAAGCAAAAGCCGAGTAAGAGTCACTAGAACTGACCAAGCGGACGGGATAAATATACGAAAATACGTACAAGTAGAAATCTTAAACAAAAAAATCAGATTACAATAAGATTCCGGATCAGATTTAACCGTTATTAACTTACAGACGTGGAAGAAATTAAACAAACCGACCATGTTGAGAACAGATAAAACAGCCAGGTCGGTAACAGGTAGAAAAAATAATATTTGAGGGGGAAATTATCACAAATGTGACATTCAACGCAATGGCCAAGAAATTAAAGATTTATGTTCTACAAAATACGGAAAATTTATTTGGAACTGACTGGATGCAGAAATTTGACCTCTAGGATTTACCGATAAATACGTTCTGCCAAAAAGTGGAAAGCTTATCGACCGAGACAGAGAAATTGAAGGAGAAATTAAATGATAGTTCCCCGACGTATTTTCAGCCGGCCTCGGGAGGTGTAGAAAAATGACGGACAAAATCGAACTAAAAGAAAATGTACAACCCATTTTCAAGAAGAAAAGAAATGTACCTTTCGTATCATTAGAAAAAATAGACAAAGAGTTAGATAGACTCGTGAAAACCGGTATATTGACAACGGTGGAATATAGTCAATGGGCCGTACCTACGGTTTACGTGAAAAAGAAATCGGGTGAGATACGAGTATGCGCTGATTTCTCGACGGAATTGAATGCAGCGATTAAGGATTATCACTATCCTCTCCCTCGTCCAGAGTAAGTTTTCACAAAGTTGAACGGAGGAAAACTTTTCTCAAAGATAGACTTGAGCGAAGCATACCTACAAGTACCAGTAGATGAGGAAATCTCGAGGTTGTGCATAAACACACATAAAGGTTTATATAAGTTCCAGAGATTACCATTCAGGATCAAGGTCGCGCCGGCGATATTTCAGCAAATAATGGACATTATGCTAGGCGGACTGGATTTCACGATCGCATACCTTGATGACATCCTGATAAATAGCAAAAATATTGAACAACACTGGGAACACGTTCAAGAGGTTTTCAGGCAGATACAAAACTACGGTTTTAAGGTAAAGGAAAATAAATGGGGGATGAAGTATCTGGGCCATATTGACGAAGAAGGAAGAAGACCAGACCCAAAAAGTGCCACGGCAATAAAAAAAATGCCGGCTCCAAAAAATTTAGCCGAATTACAAAGCTTCTTGGGCTTAGTAAATTATTATCAAGAATTTATTCCTAACATGCACAAATTACGCGCACCCCTAAACAAACTGTTCATGAAGGAAAAGGTTTGGGAAAGGTCGTATGAATGTCAGAAAACTTTCGACAAAATCATTAAGACTCCAACAGCAGATTTATTTTTAGCGCATTATGACCCAAAAATGGAAATAATAGTCGCGAGTGACGCGAGTGCCTATGGTGTTGGGGCATGTATACTTCATAAAATGCTGGATGGGACACTAAAACCCATCGCACATGCGTCAAGAACGTTACTACCAGCCGAACAAAATTACTCGCAAATCGAAAAAGAAGTGCTGGGAATTATTTTTGTGGTTACGAGATTCCACAGATATATTTACGGTAGATTTTTCACCTTACAGACGGACCACAAGCCGTTATTGACAATATTTGGATCAAAGAAAGGTCTACCTGTCAAAACTGCTATTGGATTGCTAAGATGGGGACTATTTTATTATACTATAACTTCAAATTGGAGTATCTTCCATCAAACAAAATCGGGCATGCAGATAGTCTTTCGAGACTAATACCAAAGAAAACGAAGCCATTGGAAGATTCTGTAATTGCAGCTCTACGATATGAGGAACATATTAGAACATCATTATGTAGTACAATTCGAAACCTCCCCGTCACATTACAGGAAATAAGAAACGAAGCAGTGAATGACGAATTTATAAAGGAAACGAAAACAAAAATTGTAGGAAAGGATAATAATATATCAGACAGTTTTTCTTTATGTGATAATGTTCTGCAATATAATGAAAGAGTAGTAATCCCGAAAACGCTACAAAGGCGAATCCTCAAGGATTTTCACATGGGCCACTCAGGAAAGAACAGGATGAAATCCTTAATGCGAAGTTACGTGTACTGGCCAAACATGGATCAAGATATTATACATATGGCGGACAAATGCAATGGCTGTTCCTTAGCAGCCAAAGCACCTTTGATCACCCATAAGCCATGGCCTAAGACAGATCGACCGTGGTTGAGAATCCATGTAGATTTCTCAGATCCATTAGATGGTTTCTACTATTTGATTGTAGTAGACAGTTACAGCAAATGGCCAGTAGTATTTCGTTGTAGAAAACCTACTTCTGAGACTACAATAATTTGCTTTCACGAGCTGCTTGCTCATTTCGGAGTGGTTGATTGTCTAGTCACCGATAATGGGACACAATTTACATCTGCGGATTTTCAAGAATTTTGTGAAACTTTTCAGGTGAAACACATCAAATCCCCGTCATATCACCCAAGATCAAACGGGCAAGCGGAGAGGTTGTAGATACATTAAAAAGAGCACTAAGGAAAGCTTATGACGTACCAACAGAAAAGGCTTTACAACAATTATTGCAAGTGCATAGAATTACACCGAACAGTACTACGCCATCGGCATTATTACCGGCGGAAGTAATGTTCGCCCGAAAAATTAGATCGGTATTCGACAAATTACTGCCAAAACAGACAAAGCAATCACCAACGTCGTTTGTACCAAAAAGAAAATTTAACCCAAGGGAGAAAGTTTTTTTTAAATGTTCCAAAACAATACATCCTATTGGGCGCCAGGTACAATAGAGAAACGAATCGGGAACGTCATTTACATAATTCAGGGTCCGAAGTTCTCGCATAAAAAAGCACTTAAATCTGATCAGAAAGAGGCTGTTAGAGTATTTGTTTGGGTTGTGGTATAGAATGCTTAAATGATCGGTGCCCATCTCTTCACATCTGTGCTTGTATAGGTCTAGAGCAGAATCTTTTTTTTAAGCATTTCACCCCAAGCAAGGCGGGAAGCCACTAGCACGCAAAGGGTTACAGAAGATTTGGAGCGAGACCAGAGAGGAGTGATAGAGGAAAGAAAGTGGAGAAGGATAGTGGATAGATCAAGGCAACTGGAGATGTCGATTGACATTACATTTGAATAGTTGGAGATTATAGTTGTCAGGGAAACAGGAATAAGGAAGGGAGTTCCACAGGCGAGAGGTGCGAGATATGAATCTATTGGAGTAGAAGAGACGGCTGCATTTAACAGTTTCAACAATGAAAGGGTGGGATCGGGATGCCAGCCTCGTAGGACGCTTGAATTAAAAAAGATTAATTAGATTTAGACACTCATTGCTTAGACTGAACTACTTTTTTTAAAATCAATTAATCGCAAACAAGGAAATAAAGCCACTGAAACACAAGAGTTTAGTGAGTGTTAGAAAATATGAGAACATCTACTATTAAAGAGGGAGGACAATAAAAGAACAGGAATTAAGAAGACAGAATATAATGATTGAACTGCATTCAAATTTTTGAAGATCAAATTTGACTGAGAAGCAAGAAGCCGGAATAGAGTTCTACAAGCGAGAAGTACGATAGAAGAAGCTGTTAGCATAGAACTTACGGTTACATCTAGCCAATTCAACTGTAAAATAGTGAGACCTTCCCGCCAATCTAGTACTGTGCTTACATTCATAATGTTTAGGCATCACAGTTCCCCAGAACAAATATTATGAAAGTATTTATAGAAAAGGCATCAGAAAGATGTGAAATGTAAGTATTCTGTTACTTTTTAAGTTAACGATTCCAGCTATTTTATTTAGTGTCCTAAACCTTGCAGCAATGTGTATATATATATATATATATATATATATATATATATATATATATATATATATATATATATATATATATATGAAGAAATATACTCTTAAGGTGCGCTATATTTATGTGATAAAGTGCTCAATATCAGAGATAGAGCGTGTGTAAATATAAAAGTGATCATTGAAGTCAACATTTAGAGGCGGCAGGCTGTTTCATGCTAGACGTAATCGTTAGGTCTGACGATTGCGTCTAGCATGAAACAGCCTATCGCCTCTAAGTGTTGACTTCAATGATCACTTTTATATATATTATAAGGTGAAAATGATCATTTGCATAATGCTATCTTAATTCCAATTGCATGATATATATATATATATATATATATATATATATATATATATATATATATATATATATATATTGTGTGTGTGTGTGTGTGTATTTAAGCAGCATTTTTTCATTGATGCATGTTTCATTAAATAATATAAACAAGTATTGTCGATTTATTTTATGTAAATTCTTTTTATATCGTCTGATAAGCTTAATAACATTATCATTAAAAGACGAAAGAAAATCACAATATTGATTACTATTTTTTAATCCAATCTAAGCTTTCGGCTTACATAAACCATTATCAAAGATGACAATTACATTACAATATATTAAACAATACACGGAAAAAACAATAATGATATCGTAGATGTCCTGTTTGTTGGTGTTAAGGGTGTTCAATTTTTCTTTGGCTATTTCAATTTGCCTTTTCACAAAGCTATATTTATAATTCCTAGTGTTATGTTATCAATATGGTGATTTTCTTTCGTCTTCCAATAGTAATGTTATTAAGATTATCAGACGATATGAAAGGAATTTAAATAAAATAGACAAAACTTGTCTATATTATTTAATGAAACATGCATCAATATACAGACATATATATATATATATATATATATATATATATATATATATATATATATAATGAAATGGACAAAGACCGACAATTATTTAAATTTAAAGTTTAACATTCTTTTAATAGATACAAGTATTTAAGTAAAGGCTCTGTTTATAATAAACAGTATTAAATAACATTTACCGGCCTGAATGTCCGAGAAATTTTCATAGAAAATATTCGTCCTCCGACAGGATTCGAACCTGTATCCTATACGGAACCGTCATATAGCCGGGCGTGCCTTAACCGATTCGGCCACTGAGGATCGTTCGGTTGCCAAGGTCGAATTTACTGCTTATAAACTTCAGTCTTCCATGAATCTCTCACTTAGTAGGTTTGTCTGGCTCTCTAGCTTTAACTATATATATATATATATATATATATATATATATATATATATATATATATATATATATATATATATATATATATATATATATATATATATATCAACGTCCGCACTGATTATTTCTGGGGGGTCGTAGCATTTAATGGAAGTTTTGCTGGTAATCTGATCATAAATATTCACATGCATTTGAAACGAGTAACAATGTTGCTTTTTACGTTTGTAAAATGTAAAACCAAAAAAATAAGAACAAATGAAAAAGAAAGATACACAAAGCTACCCCACCACCGTCTTAGTTGAAGTAAGATCTTGACTTGCCTAGAAAAACTCAAATCCAGCTCGATAGCGCCGACTACAATATTCTCGCCGTAATGCATTTCTACAGAAAGATGCGGAGGGTACCATTGGGCCAAATATGATGGCAACGACGAGGTTTTTGAGAAAATGGAATCAAAAAGGAAACTTATAGTTAACATCAGTAAAAGGCAGTCAAAATTTCTGGGGCACGTAACGAGGAAGGAGGGCTTGGAAAATCTGATACTTACAGAAAAGATATTGCGCAAGAGGGCCAGATGAATGCAGCGCGTAGCATATTTGACGGGCTTGAGTAAATGGATGGTAGAATAGGGTTTGGAAGAAATAACAAAATGACAAAACTTATTAAGCGCTAAAAGGGACAGGAGGATGTGAAGGGCCGTGATCACCTACATTCTGAAGGGACTGGCGCATAAGAGAAGTCATTCGTATTTTATGTAAATGGTAGCAGGCTATTTTATTGGCAGGTGTCGTAAGTTTTGTCACGAGAAGTCTGTGATCAGATTGAAAGTAAAAATTAGTAGAATCCAAACTTGCTGAAAATCTTAGTGCACTTAGTGACGTTTGAAATTTTATGTGTCACAGCCCAAAAATGGACTGAAATAAATATCTACTATCGTGTGTCACCAAAGAAAACTGTTTACGTATTTGTCAGTTTTGCTCTTGTATTAAAACTCTGTTCATGCTTTCTACTTTGTTAATCATGCAGTCAACATAGTCGAGAATATGATATCTCATCTCAGATGTTTTTCGCTCAGGAAGAAGAGCTTTTTTTTTAGCTCTTCTTTAACCTGAAATGATTTTTAAAAACCTTTTATGTAAGATTTCAGGGAAATATCTGAAAAATAATCATTATTATTATTATTATTATTATTATTATTATTATTATTATTATCTAAATCTATAAACTGGAGAAGGCAACGCAAAAGAGCTCTGCTCTCATTCCTAACAATTCATGGTCATACACAGATAATAAAGAAAATGAATTTGTGAATTTGAAGGGATATGGCATTAAAAATTACAGAAAATAAAAAGCCCATGAAAAGAAAAGAAATTTTCAACAGAAAATGATAGAGACTGGAAATCCTCAGCAAGACGTTTAGGAATCAAAACTTTGCATTGCATACAGATGGATAACGGAAGGTTATAAAGCAAATACAAGAGAAGGCTATAGGCATTGAAAGATTTCCGAGATCCCGCAACAATTTTTGGTTGATCAGATTGAGCAAAAAACCAAGAATCTCCTGTGCTCAGCTTGCAGAAGAAATTCAGAATTACGATATTTCTGTATCAAGTGAATGTACACGTCAGCACTTGGATGGCTTAATGTACACTATCAAAGATTTGAGCTTGAAACGGGGAATAGCAGGGCCGATAAGGAAAAGAAAAAAGAATTTGCCGAAATGTTGTTGGTTTGTTGTGTTTTACGGCATATCAACCTCAATGGGTTATTTAATGCCAACAACTTATTTTTTCCTGGTAATATTTTGTTTTGTCAAAAATCTATTTCTGGTAATATTTTTTCCTCAAAAATGTATAGCTGGTAATATTATTTTAAACATGTACTGCTGGTAATTTTTTTTTTCAAGAATATATTGCTGGTAATATTTAAAAAAAAATATATATTGCTGGTAATATTTAAAAAAATATATATTTCTGGTAATATTTTTTTTCAAAAATATATTGCTGGTAATAGTTTTTTTTTTCAAAAATTTATTTCTGGTAATAATCTTTTACAAAGTATTTCTGGTATTAAAACCTATTTTTACACTTTTATAATGCTTTTTACCTCAATTTCGGGGTTACCTATTTGCCCATAGCTGGGACCCTAACAGGTGCTACCACTCCGGGTCAGCGTGGACCTGGGAACACCAGCAATTATGAGGTGGTTCCATACTCCTCAAAACCTCCTAATAAGAGGCCTTTCTGTTGGACGTAGTTTATTGTCTTACCCAGGACGCGGATGTAGTTTATCGTCATACACAGGACACCGAAATGTTGTTGGATTATCAAGCTGACAATTCCTGCATACTATTTATGGACGAAACAAATTTCAACCTGCATCTTTCGAGAACTCAAGGTCAATCATTGAAAGAAGAAAAATGCAGTACATCTTCAGCGACTTCTAAGGGTGAAAAAATGAATCTAACTGGATGCATTGTTACATCGCGGTTCCTACAATAAGGAAGCGGCTAGAAACTGGATAAAGGAATGCTTTCGGAATTGCCTATAAAATGTACCAGGAACGAACAGTTATTGCCACTGACAATGCTCGGCTTATCCCTCCATTCCATAGTTAGTTCGCCCGACTGTTACGTCTTGTCAATTACTAATAAATAATGGACTATTCAGTTTTGAGACGGAAATGACATATCAGTTTGGTTTCAGTGAGAAAATGAAAGAAAGAAAGATAGTTTTTTTTTTAAGCGTATCACTCCAAGCAAGGCTGGAGGCCACTATCACTCAAGGGGTTATAGAAGGGTTGGAGGAACAGCAGATAGGAGTGGTAAAGGAGAGGATGAGCAGAAAGAGAAAGACAGAGGGTCGATCAAGGCAAGGGGGTTACAGAAGATTTGGAGCGAGAGCAGATAGGAATGAAAGATGAAAGGATGTGGAGAAGGGAAGTGGATAGATCAAGGCAACTGGAGATGTCGATTGACGCTACACTTAAACCGGTGGAGATTGTATTTGTCAGGAAAACAGTAATAGGGAAGGGAGTTCCATAGGCAAGATGTGCGAGACATGAAGCTATTGGAGTAGAAGAGACGTCTACATCTAACAGTTTCAACGGTGAAGGGGTGGGAACGGGATGCCAGCCTCGTTGGACGTTTAAATTCATGAGGCCTAGGGACAAGCGAAAGCAACTCTTCGGAGCAATTACCGTGGAAGTACTTGTAGAAAAGGCAGAGCGATGCAACATCGCGTCTGTGAGAGAGCGACTGTAGACGAGATGACAGATCAGGGCCAATCACATTGCATATCCGTCTCTGGATCTTATCAAGAACCCTGAGGCAACCAGCAGGGGCCCCAGACCATATATGGCAGCAATACTCCATGCGAGGACGAATGGTCGATTTATAGACTTGGAGGATCGATTCCGGGGAGAAAAATGTCCTGGCTCGGCACAGGGAACCAACTTTTCTTGCGGTGGATGATGCAACTGACTCGATGTATTTGTTCCATCTCAGATCAGCGGACAGCGTGAGACCGAGCAGCGGCAGAGAGGAGCTCTCGAGAAGTTGGTCCTCAGACATTCTAATGGGATGCAGGGATGGATCCTTGTGGCGGTTAATGGAGAGCAGTTTTGTTTTAGAGGCGTTAAAGTTGACCATCCATTTCTCTCCCCAGTCCACAACCGATTGGAGGTCCTTTTCAATTTGAGCTGCCAGGTTAATTTTGTCCGCCTCACTAGATTTGTGTTTGAGGCAGGAGTAAATAGTGGTGTCGTCAGCGTAGATACCGACTTGGGAGTCTATGGCGTCAGGAAGGTCGTTTATAAATATGAGGAACAGAGTAGGGCCAAGGATGGAGCCTTGAGGAACACCTGCGTTAGTGGGATAGGAGCTGGAGATGAATCCACTGAGAACAACCTTCAAATTCCGGTTTGACAGAAACGATTGTATTAGGTCAAACAATCGACCTGTGATACCATAACCCTGGAGCTTGCGAAGGAGGCCGGCATGCCAAACTCTATCGAATGCTTTGGAGATGTCAAGGGCCACGGCACGAGCTTCGCCGTTATTATGGATAGCTTGGTAGACAAATTCAGTAATGGCCGTAGGCACATCGGCAGTAGATCCTTCAAAGCGGAAACCATACTGCTTGTCTGAGAGCAGGTCGTGGGATATCAGGTGATTAATCACTTCGGCGTTGATAATGGCCTCGAAGACTTTGCCGAAGAGGGGCAGGAGACTGATAGGACGGTAATTGGAAGGGTTGGAGGGGTCGCCAGAGTTCTTAAAGACAGGAACAATGGTTGAGGATTTCCAGCAGTCAGCTTAAATACAGCATCCCAGGGGACATCGCGGAGGAAGTCACGAAACGAGTCCCAGTCAGCCCGTTGGTAACAAAATGTGGTTCTGGTGGTAGGAGGCTCTTTGCAGGGGGTGGGGCTGAAGGAGATGCTAACAGACACGACAGCATGATCGGAGTTACCGATAGGACAGAGCTGCGTGGCACTACAAGACTCAGGGATGGAGGTAAAACACAGGTCGAGGAGTGAGGCCTTACAGTCACGATTGTAGGAAAACGCGTGGGGAAATCGATTATCTGGGTGAGGGATTGAGAGACTGAAAAGTTGAGAGTATGTATGCCTGCGAGGTCAGTGGTAGCGTTCTTTAGCCACTGGTTGTGA
Organism: Acanthosepion esculentum; assembly: GCA_964036315.1. Taxonomy (NCBI): domain Eukaryota; kingdom Metazoa; phylum Mollusca; class Cephalopoda; order Sepiida; family Sepiidae; genus Acanthosepion; species Acanthosepion esculentum. Next base: position 122,357,917 of record OZ038485.1, on the reverse strand, counting down.
TGGGCGTTAAAATCGCCAAACACAAATATGTGAGCGTACGGATGGACAGAGAGGGCCCTATCTATGCTGTCAGAAATGACATCGAGTATCCCACAGTCCTGAGAGGATGGAGAGCGGTAGAGCAAGAAAAGATAGCTTACAGCATTGAGAAGAGATAGCCGGAGACACAAGTACGAATGATCCGGCGATTCGAGAGAGCACTCTCTAGCCAGAAGGAGATGGTCCTTGACGTAGACACCCAGGCCATGCATGTGGGTTAGAGAGTCTTTTCTGAGGAGAGGGAGGTATCCAGGGATCGAGAGATCAGAGGAAGGGATAGAGGAGTCAAGATTGGTCTCACACAGGGCGAGTATATCCGGGCACTTAGCAATGAGGAAAGACTCAACGCTGCAGAAGTTGGTTCTAATGCCACGGATGTTGGAGAAGAATATATTTAGAGGTTTGGGTGATTTTTGGAAGGCTGGTTTAGGTTTATATTTCTGGTTTTTGTTATTCATGTGGGTAATTGGTTTTGGAAAAAGAGAAGGCCTGAGTTAAAGGAAGCCGACGGTTATCACCCATGACGCAGGCAGAGAGGGGGTTTGGCACAGCCTGATTCATAATGTGGCCTCAGGGTTGCCCACCGGAGATCACTGCAGGGACACCTATCCATGCGCGACATGGCACTACAGACACCCGATATTATGCAACTGTTGATCAGAGCGGCCGCTCAAGACGCTACGCAAGAGTTAGGGCTCCTAACTACCAGTCGGAAACAGCAACCAGAGAACTGTCAACCGTGTACCCTCAGAATGAACAGGCATTGCCACAGACTACACGCATCATGGGAGAAACACAGCGGCACCAATACAGAGGCCAGAGGGAGAGAGAAAGAGAGAGAGAGAGATCCGGGAACCCCTTCCTAAACACGAAACAAGGTTTGGGCCTCTACTCGTGTCCAATAGAAGGGGGAGGAGTGTAGACCGGGCGGTAGGAAAGCCTACCTTCTCCAATTACATATAACATATACAACGATGACAGAACAAAACTGTAGGGGGGATGTAGTTGGGATAGTCGCAGGGCTTATACTAGTTGAGGGTAATGGGGGATAGGAATGACATACGGTACTAAGTTTTAACTTAGTATAAGTCCCATTGACCTATATTTAAAAAAAAACAAACAAAAAAACAAAAAAAATGAAGAAAATGAGTAGAAAATATGGTTAGCAAGCTTAGTGGTTAAGAAAAACCAGGTAAAAAATAAATAAATAAATAAAATAAAAATTTACTCACTCACGATCAGCTTCGTGCCGACTAACCATTTCACAGAAACACTAGCGAAAGTAATGGCGTGCTCAAACCCCGAGCTTCAAGTTACAAAGAACGCAGTGTTGGTGGTTGGGGTGGGGAGGGTCATACGACCATTCTACCCTCCGTCCACGACCAGCAGTGGGCCTGGGATACTATGCTATTTGTAAGAGAATATTCAAATCAACAGGCAAAGGAAAACGGTCACCCGTCACCTACTGAAACAAATATCTCAGACCAGCAAGTTGTCGAGAGCCAACCAGGTTTATGGAAGTAGGAGACGACAAAACAAATTGAAATCTCAGAGATAGTCTATTAAATGGACTAACAAATGATAGTCTCATTGACCTATATTTAAAAAAAATGTCTCCTGTCAATATCTCATAAATAATAGTCTATTCCATTTTGCGCTTCAAGACATAACAAGGACGCTACTTGGTTTCAGTAAGGATAAAAAGAAATAAAGAAGTGTTTAAAGTCTGTTAAACTTAAATATACAATAGGGAAGTTTCTACGGTTATTTTATTGTCGTAGAAGTCTCCAGGAGCTTATTCAATCATTAATTTAAGAATTGAGATTCATTATTTATATTATACGGACTATTATCCTCATCTTTGTCGCCATATTTATTACAACGTTTCGGCCGTTGTACGGTCCAGCCTTCTTCAGGTGGTTGGAATGTCGAACTGAACCCTTTATTTCGCTCACGGGAGTAGACTGTTCTAGTTCCACGTACCATGCTTAAATTATGTCAGTTATCAGTTATCTCCTGTTAATTTTTCCTTCTGAAAGTTCTCCACTGCCTTAACCGGGTATTGAACTCACACTCTGGCTCTTGTCACTGAGGACACCTGTGTATGAATTTCTGGGTATTATAAACATAATGTCTTCAGAAATCATTTTTTACCAGTGCTCATATTGCAATTTTTGCTGTTATCATTGAGTGGCTGACCACATATGGAGAGAGAAGGGAGATCACCGCCCTCTGTGGGATCAGGTTGAGATCATAGACAAAGAACACCATTGGAAAATTCGTAAACTTAAGGAATCAGCACATATGCTAGGTCACAAAAATCTTCTGAGCCGACCAAGCATAGAAATGAATACAATATGGGAACCAGTAATAAGGAGTGCCAGAGAAAAGCGATAATAACAACAAAAATTGCAATATAAGCTCTGGTAAAAACATGCAATGATAACAGCAAATATTAGATCCAGTGATGAAAAAAATGAAGGGAATATAACTACTGTTTAATTGTAATTATGCCATAAAGCGCTCATTTAAAATTTGTTTATTTCATGGAGTTAGGAGACCTGAAAACTATTAATTTCAATAAAAAATTATAAAACCGTGGTATTTCTACAGGTATGGCTATTTATAATAATTCTGCTTGCTCCGTCGTTCCTTAGCACATCCGATACGCCCTGCCAATACATAATAAAGAATGAACTATTCCGTTTTGATCGCGAGGAAAGACGAATCCGGCATATCGAAGATGCAGCTTCGTTTCTGTGAGAGAAAAAAATCAAGTTTCAGTATTAAATAACATACAGAGGTTAAAACAATTCAACAATGAACAATCAATCAACAATCTTTTTTATGCTTTTTAGGGTGAAGCCTTCTCCAGCTTAAACTGCTTCATTTGCAGCAAATGAACTTAGTTTCTCATGCAATATGATTACAATTTCCTTATAGTGTATATGGTAATACGTTTTCCTGATAAAACCCTTACTCTCATGGTTGAGCTTCGACTAGGTTAACTCTATTCCTTGCAGAATGATTAGACTCTCCATGTGGAAAACAATATCTCTCTTTTCGGCTTTTGTGTAAACCAATTTCTATTAATCATTGTTATTCTAGTACAATAAGAAGAATTATATTCCATATTAAATAGCCCAAAAGAGATTGATATGTTGATCGATCAGGCAATTAAAGCTAGCTCACGACTAACAAAATACTAGTTAAATAAACATTCAGAGAATGCTGCCTGGTAAAAACTCATTACAACCAGATATTGTCCGAAGGTGTTAACAATTACATTGTTACGTTCTTTATAAAAGATAGACTTTAAAAATGGCTCGAATGGCCTATTTCGCTTCTGTGAATGATCGCTGGTTCGTAAGATTTAAGAAGGTTTTTTTGGCTTCATGATCGAGCCATACAAATATACATATTGTGTTATATAATATGTAAGCCATCCATAGGCACGTAACAGAGTGGTTAGAACGTTCGCATTCTGACCATGAGACACGGGTTCGAATCTCACCATTGTCGATTTGTCAGAAAGGAGACTTCCTGGTGTTATCAGACTGAATGGGTCGATCCCAGCTTGCGGCACCTTTGGAAAGTGCCGGCAAACCATTACCACGGGTTTTTCACAAGCCTTGTGAGTGAAATTGGGTAGACGGAACCCTTGTGTGCCGTCGATAGCTGTGCTAGCACGAAGTTACAAGTCATGGTGGCCGAGGGCTCGAGCGTGCTGGCCTTGTTCAAATTGTTGGCCACACTAGATAACACGCTCATTCCCAGAAACTCTAACTAAGGTCTGCTCAGCATAGTTGCAGTATAAACCACAAGTGGGCTCTGTGGGTGTTGAACAAACACAAATGCGCCTGAGAAAGCGTCTGCAATAGGGATTGGCTAGCCGTCCTAGTAGACAGGTATCCTCGAATACGAGCGGTCAGTTATACTACTACTAGGTAAGTGATCTAATTTTAGTAGATTTTTAGATATCAATCTGTTTTCAAAATATTGGTTTTTTAAAGAAATAATTCCGGCACAAATCCTTTTTAAGATACCTCACTTTTCGGTCTCGTTATTGTAACTCATGTATTTGTGTATTTTTGTTTTGTTTGGCATTTATTATTTCATTCCAACCAAATCTCTTTTCTTCAAAGTATTTATTTTAACTGCGATGCACATTTCCGCTTCGTGCACTTTTATGCATGAAAATTAACTCTTAGTGAAACGCAAGATATAAATCGATTTTCATCGTCAACTTTATTTCTCAAAGCTATAAGACCAATTCTGTCCTGTTATTTAGCCATAGCTGGGGGGGGGGAGAACTCGACTAGAAGTAAAACTCTGGTCTCTGTTTTCTCAGTCTGAATCGATATCTATTATTCCATCACATCCACAAAAGGAGCAACAGCAGTAACGCTCTGACCGTTTTTATATTTTCAGTCCGTATATAAACACCAAAGTCTTTGATCATTCTTTATTTCAAGACCGAAGGTGTTTACTTAACAATCGGAGATTAAACACATTAAACGAAATGCCGCAGTAAAAAGAAACAAATTATGAAATGAAAAAGTATCATAAAATTAACGATAATGAGAATTCTTCATCTAAGAAATCCGGTCAAAAGAAACGCATTCAGATTAAAGGAAAAAGGTTCATAAAATTAATAATTACTATCAGATACACCCAGCTTGTCGATCAGAAAAAGGGTTCAATTAGAATGGAGCAAAAACAGCATCATATTTAGATATAACAGAGTCTATATTCAATTACTTTAAAGTACTTTCATTAAAAAACACAGTTTGAATTAATGCAGTTACTGATATAACAGAAGTAGTCTGTATTTATTCAATAGAAGTTAGCCAAGGGCATGAAGGGGTAAAACAGGTAAGATGAAAACCCACTTCAGGCAACAGTTATTTTGGAGTTTTTGAAATTCAATTTGTTAGTGTGCTACGAGGGATGTAAAAGAAGATACATTTATAAAGCAATTGTTAAGTTTGATGAAAATTGGTTGAAAGATTAACGAAAAATAAGAAAGAAACTAGTAAAAATCGCCATTTTTCGCCATTTACGCGGTTTTTCAATATATGAGTGGGTTCAATTATCAAGTTAAACAATCAACTTATTGTTAGCTATAATTGATTGAAGTTTGTATTAGATTGTTTGAAAATTGAGGGAGTTTTTAGTTTAAAAATTTTCTTTTTCGGAATTTTTCGCGCTAAACGCAGTGGCGTAGGATTAAAAATGAAGTATCGTTGAACTCGTCGTACATACCGAGTTTGAACGAAATCGGAGGAAAAAAGTTGAATTTATCGATTATTGCTTTTTTTTAAATTATCGATTTTTACATTAAGAATGTACCCCTTACATTATACAATGTATGTGCCAAGTTTGGTCAAAATCGGTTGGATGGATCTTGAGTGAAAAGGTATCAAACAGACAGACAGACATCTCTATTAAAATCCATTTAAACACACACACAAACTTACCAGACTCCATCCGAAACATACTAATAGAAAATACAGACATAATAATCTCATCTACATGTAAGAAAAGGATAAAAAATAATGGAAGGCTTAACACTAAGATAGAAAAAGTCAAGACTTAATAATATTAACTACGAACACGGCCACAATGTGCTGACCGTGTTCGGAAAATAAAACATCTCTATAACACTATAAACATACACACAACCGACACACCCAATTAAATTGAAAAAATAAAATCAGACATTTACATTCTTTTTATAGATACAAATATTATAAATATATGATAAACAGAGCATTCACTTAAATATTTGTATCTCTAAAAAGAATGTATAAACATAAAAATGCCTTAAAATAATTGTCGGACCTTGTCCATTTCATAATGTGTGACGTCATTTGTTTACATTTGGATACGCATCGAGCAGATATGAATGTACAAGAGAAAATCATGGAGAATTGTAGTTTAAATACCCTTATGTATACAAGATTTTGTCTCACAAGTGCACAAGCATACAATCACACGTACACGCCCACAAGTAAACGCATATATGTATGATTAAATAATGTATATTCAGGTAGGCATGAATTAATTTAAATCTGTTGCACAGATTTCTGTTCGAATTTCTTGGATGAGGGTTATTATTTACACTATTTACATTCGGACTATTGTCCTCATCTTGGTTGCTATCTAAACGTTTCGGTCGCGGTGCTCTCAGGTCATCATCAAGCGTATATAGATCCGAGTGAGCTCCGGGGAATTCTGAACTGAACTCTTTATTTAATCTTCGTGTGTAGACTGTTCTCATTATTTAGAATTCAACCGACAATGTAAATAAATGTTTTGGAGTAAATAACACATCCCCGGTGAGAACGAATGGACTTAGGTAATATGCCTTAAATAAGTAAATCAGTATTGTCCGTCAAAGTAAGACAGTCAGCTGTCTGGCTCGCGTTTGTCAAATTTTCTGTCATCGAGCAGAGTACGATTTAGTCTGTGCTTTGTCTACGGACGGACACTCGCCTAAGAAAAATAACCAATTCTTGCTGTTGCGGGTGCTGGGCAAATTTTGACCTTTGGCCCGAGTGTATGCGCTCAGGTCCCCACATTAAACTTGACTTTGTGTCACATCTCTCTCAGTAAAATTATTTTATTTTCGTGTTAGTCGGCCATTTTGTTTAACTGGTAAAATTTTTTATACGTGTCTCAATTTTTATAATTTTTTCTTTTGTAGTATTTATTTCATAACTTTTTTTTATTTTGATGGTTTAATTTAAAAAAGGAAACCTTTTGAGTTACGTTTTTTTCAGATAATTTGTTCTTTTTATTTTTCACGACAAACGTTTTCTTTTTCATCTTTGTTGAATTTGTTTTTCTTTTCGAGAAGGACTTTCTTTTAATTCGTGTAAATACCAGTCCGTCGTAGTCACTCTAGAGTTCGTTTCCTCAAACTGATTCTAGTTTTGCCACGTGCCCGAAGTATTTTTGTCGCTAACCGAATGGAACTCTTATTTTTACGTTAGAAGAAGTTATTGTTTACGTTACTTTTTTTTTACGTTTCTTTTACTGACTCGTTTTTGTGGAAGTTTTTAGAATTTTCTTTTTCGACGGTCCCATTTTGTTTTTGTTGCTAATGTAATGTTACTAGACTATTTTTTTATGTAATTGTATTTTAATTCTCAGTTTCTTTTATTTTTCAGCCCCTGTCCGTAAACTTAATTGTTTTTATTTTATTTTTTCATATATTTTCTTCTTTTGCTTAATCCTTTTGGTTTTCATTTTATACATGTTACTTTTGTCGGAGTTAGCTCCTCCTCAGTTCCTTAATCCTTCAACAGGGGTCTCTCTCCCCTGGCTATAAATACTGGCTGACTCTTCGCCTCGATCTCTCTTTTCCACTTAGGCCTTGGGCCGCCACCTCGCGCGGAGGTGAGGTAAATCTCTCTAACACCAATATGTGACCTCTCACAGATACAGCTTTTCCCAAATCCTGGGAACGCGCTAAGAACAATACATGTACGTACGAACACTTACAACACACACATAATTTCTCCACACATACTCTATGTAACTGTCCATGTCTTTGTTTAACTTGTTTTGTTATTAATATATATTTGTTTACACATATATATCGGTCTTGTTTGTTTTCTTTGTCTTCTTTGGACTTAATTAAAGTCCAACATTTCCATGTAGCTGGACCGGCTAGCAGGAAAATTTAACCTTCTGAATTCCCTTCACATCTTCACCCCACAGTCCACTACACTTTCTTTTTGTGCCCTAAATTTAATTTTACTCGTCTCCGCCCAGCCGCAAGTCAAGTTTAATTTTATCTGTTTGTTTTTATTTTATTTTCGTGTTAGTCGGCCATTTTGTTTAACTGGTAAAATTTTTTATACGTGTCTCAATTTTTATAATTTTTTCTTTTGTAGTATTTATTTCATAACTTTTTTTTATTTTGATGGTTTAATTTAAAAAAGGAAACCTTTTGAGTTACGTTTTTTTCAGATAATTTGTTCTTTTTATTTTTCACGACAAACGTTTTCTTTTTCATCTTTGTTAAATTTGTTTTTCTTTTCGAGAAGGACTTTCTTTTAATTCGTGTAACGATTTTTTAAATCAAAACCTTTTTTGTAAAACTAGCTTGGTTAGGTCTTTTTATTTTCATTGTCTTTGTAAATTTGTTGTTTTTTTATTGTTCTGTATCTGTTTAAGATGTTCTGTCATTTATTTATTTATTTTTAAGAAAATTCCATGTTTTCCGTTTTAAAAAAGAAAAGTAATTTAAAGTAAGGAGATTAACATCAGTCTATCAAAAAAGACCTGTTTGGGGCGTAAGAGAAAGACCCTCCAGATAAAAACTATCAAAAGTGACTATTGAGAACGTAGCCATTGCCAAACATTTTACGATCAAATAGAATCAAGGGAAAGTAAGTTAGCCATGAACTGTCAAAATCAAGAGAAGGCGTTGGCAACTGACTCCAGTAACAACAACAGCCGAAGATTCGGCGTCTTGTTGGAAGCTCCCACCCAAGTTCATAATCACATGACGGAGTTCCTGGAGAGAGCCAAGTGTTACGAATATGTTAGCAAAAATTATGGGCACTTGGTAGATTTTCAGGAATTACAGAAGGCTGAAAAAAAAGAAGTGTCACTCTTTTTAATCGACAAGCATTCGCGCAAAATGTGTTCTTCTACAAAAGATGCCGTCATAAAATCGCCGATGTTCCTCGGGGTGAAACTCAAAAGAATCATAAGAAGGAAGTGATATTTCATGTGTTGACTGGTGTGGAAAAACACGCTGTTGGGTCTCTTTTGCTGCCCCCATTCCCAGAAAATTTTTAGCCGCCGCTTGTGCGGTTGCGGAGATAGAAAAGGGGGAATGGCAGGTAGTTGGTAAGACCAAAGGGAAGCTCCAGACTGCGAGAACCCAGTCCCCAGAAACCACCACGGCAAAAGACACACACATCCCCACTCCCTCTAACAGTTTCTAAGGGCGATGCCCTGGTCACATATTGGAAAATGATCCAACAAAGACAATTGGAAGATCAGAAAAGACAACGCAGCCCATCAGCCGAGAAAAGCATCAGCAACACAGAAAAAAAAGTCCAAACCTCCTTACAATACATAAGAGGATGTGTGTCGAGTGACACCTGAGAAGGCAGATAAAAAATTTACGCATCAAGGAAAATTAAAACTTGAAAATCTGGACGATGTCACAAGAAGTAACCGATGCACTCTCCACGTTCCAGCATTTTTTTTTTTGATGACGATAATGTCAAAAAGTTAAATAAATTATTTTTAAAAAATAAATTCAAGGATTTTCCGGCTTTTTGTATACCCCTCCTTTTATAGAGCCCTAAAGTTTACATTCCCCTCGAACATTGGTGGCGGTGACAGGGCCCAAGATCAACCGCAATGTCTGTTGGCTTGCGGTTGGGCGCGTACAAGGGTGTTTTCCCCAGACCTTTCCTCTGGATGGACGAACCAGTCAAGATACTCGGCGTCTGGTTCAGTCCCGATGTCTTGCTAGGAATGATTGGTCGGAGGTGCAGGAGAAGGCCGTGGGTGCAGTTAGTCTGTGGTCTCGGAGGAATCTTGACTTGACTTAAGTGGGACTGTGGAAGTATATGTTTTGCATATCTACCCAATTGTCTCCGTGCTTCCACACCCGTATGTCATATTAATGCAATTAATTAGGGTTTTGTCCTTCTTGTGGGGAGGCAATCCCCCCAAAGTATGTCGGGAGCTCGGTTACCGCCACTCTTCTGAAGGTGGTCTGGTTTTGTCTAGCGTTGAAATTCGTCAATATACGCTTCGCATCGCTTTCCTAGACTGAATATATTCGCAAGCGAATGAGAATGGCAAATTCTGGAAGGAAGACGCCAGTAAGAACCTCCCGTCCCTGAGAAGTGTGCACTCGTGCGCGGAGGAGGCCTGCCGTTTACCCTGAGGCAAGTGTTCTTTCTAATGTGAATGTCGGTTAGCTCTAAAGCTCCTCTTACGGGCGACGGTGGCCATAAGATGTTACTGAGGGGGTCGTTAAGGAAGCAGGAAGATCTCTCCATATGGTCGTGTCGCCTTGGTTGAAATGCCCCACTAAAGAACAGAGATCACTTACCTGGCTTGTGATGCAAAAGGCCCTCTGGATCGGTAAAAACTTTCTTCGGCGGGCTTGGGAAATTATCCCAAATGCATTCTGAGTCGGTGACGATGCTGTGTCACGCCCTCTTCCACTGCAAGGTCGTAGTCGAATTGCGAAAATTTATTGAAGACATCATATTTCGCATGCAGCGCGGAAAGTTCTTTCTCCTTGAGGCCAGTTCTGTTTGTAGCAATGTGGTAACGTCTTTGACTGAGGCCGAGCACTATGTGTTCTTGTGCTTACTAGGTGTTAAGAGAGTCGTCATATGGACGACGCGACAGGAGGTATTCTATGGAGACGAATGGTTTACCTCTTCCCAACTGACCTTGTTCTTTAAACATCAGCTTAAAATCAAGATCAGGACGGAAAGGGGACGACTCCCTCTCTGAGAATTTAGCCAAAGGTAGATGAGTCTGGCGCGTATCTGCCCAGTAAAAGGAGCTGACTTAGCTTAGCATTTTGATGGCGGCTAGGCATCAGGATATTGGGAGCCCTGTATTAAAAATTTTCAAAGTGACACGTGGAACTAGAACAGTCTACCCCGGTGAGCGAAATAAAGCGTTGTTCCACATTCAACCACCTGAAGAAAGCCGGAGCGTACATCGGCCGAAACATTGTGATAAATGTGGCAACAAAAGAAGGTCAATATTCTGAAAATATATGTAAATATTGTGAAGCTTTGATTTAGGAAATACATTGTGAAAACTAGAAACCAATGACAAATAGATGTCCATTATCCCTAATGCAAAATCTTTGGGCCCAGCTGTGTTTCGGTTTTTCGGCCTTTATGGATTATAAAATAACTATGGTCAGGACAAAACAGCACAGTACATTTTTCTTTGTTTCTAACATAATTTTCCTGTTTCTTTATACTTTGCTTAGTTTTTGGAAGGCATCTTTCGCTATACTAATGCATCTTCGGATTTCTCTGTGAAAACATTATCCAAATATTTAAATTGTGGTATTTTGCTATCTCCAATTTCTAATTAGCATGTTGGGCTGCTCCTTTTGCTAACGACCATTCATTCGATCTTCATGCAATTGATGGTTAGTCCATTTATCTCGCTTTCCTTGATTACGTTCGGAAGGATTTCTTGTAGTTTCCTTTCTGTGTCATTTGCATATCTTATGTTGTTAAGATTTTGGCCACCAATAATGTATCCTTGTAGGGCTTCTAATTCTCTCGGAATCGTCTCACTGTTTAGGTTGAATAGGTCCGATGAGAAGACCCATCCTTCTCTTACGCGCATAAGGAAAACAAAAAAAAAAGTCATTCTTTCTTCCATTCATCTCAATCACCTAAACAACAATTACGAAAAAGAACGAAAAGACGAAATTCATTCTCAGTGATAAGCACTCGATAAATAAAATACCGTAATTCCCCCATGTATAATACGCATTCATCCATAATACACACCCTAAAATTGTGCTGAAAGTGGGAAAATGTTTCTACTCGCGCATAATACGCACCCCTTGTTTGGTAATCAAACCCTAGTATAAATTGTACCTCTCCAATTTCATTACGGCCAGCATTTCCTACTCTTATTAAAAAAAATGGTTTTAGACAGCATAATATTGTTCTATTTTAATTTTATGATAATTCTTATTTTATTTTACATATGTAAGTATTTTAAGTACATGTAATTGTATTTGAATCCTTATGGGATCGCAATCGCCGAATGTTAGTGTCAAATTGTCGTATTTTTATGGTGAATAGTCATTTCGCAACTGAAATAGACCTATGAAACGGCAATGTTTTGTAGCTATGCATAATACGCACCCCTAATTTTGCTTATTATTTTTTAGAAAAATATGCATATTATACATGGGGAATTACGGTAATAATTATTATAATTTCAATCAGAATAATAAAACCCGTAAAAGAATAACGGACAAGAACTAACAAAACGATTGACGGGATATTGTGAATAGTTAGTGTCACATGATCTCCAGCGATAAACACAAGATAACAGTCGTTGGAAAACTTTATAATAATCATTCATTTTCTGTAAAATTATTTGATACAGTTGTTAGTCCTGTTCCCCATTAATCGCATAGCGTCGGCGATAAAATAAATATCGACAAATAAATATGTTTGATCTCAGATTTTTGAACATAAATAATATTCACAATAAAAAAAATATGATGTTGAAATGTATGAACCTTGTAAAATATTCCATGTATTTTGCATAAATTAATTTCTTTATAAAATACGACTGTAAGGAAAAATTGATTCTATATTCAACTTTCCTTTATAATGAGTTACAATCAAGATTGTTGACTCAATTAATCGCGAATTTCGAGTTGTGTAAGGCATAGCTGTTCGGAATGAGAAATTGAAGAGTCGTGTTCTAAATCTGGAAAAAATATGAATCCACCTCCTCTCACCCAACTGGGGGTTAAATTGTTGCACTTACACCGGGAATAATCAATGTTATTCTTTTAAAAATTGTTAATATTATATTCAAATGCAAAACACAATTTTCAGTGCAAAATCTTTTTCGACCTTAAATAACACATAGAGTAAGCCGTAAAATATAGATGAATTAATCAACATAAACGTGAATTAAAAATTCAAATAAATTATTGTAAAAGATTTTGGTTTCATTTACGATGGGAGATAACTCTTAACCGGTAATTATTATATTAATAGTCTAAGGGAAATAACTCAGTATATTTTAATTATTGTAAATTCTAATTTTACTGTAATATTACGGTAAAATGCTATATGAAATTTAATTAATTAAACCCGATAGAATTATTAAATAAGAAATAAACAGGAAAACGCTATTTAGTTTCATACATAGGAATGTAGAATATAGGTGATTTTTTTTTTTGATAGAATAAAATTAAAGCGAAATATGTTAATTTTTATAAACGTTTTCCTATTTGATTTTTCTATAATTATTCTCATAAACTGTTTATTAATCTATTTCGACTTCAGAAATCATCGATTCAATTATTCACTGTCATATTAAAAATGGAATATTAAAAGAAAATGTTATATTAAATATAAAATACGCATCAATAGCAATAACCGTGAATTTGTATCAGATGAAATGTTGGTGTTTGTTTTCTCACTGCTAATCGAACGGTTTTAAAGCCTAATAAGACCTAGAAAACAGATCAATAAACCAATGCGAACTTTGCTCTGGGGTTTTTTGGCTATGGCATTATGGTTTTTGTTTAGCGACCTATATGGGTTATTTAATGCCGAAATCTAATTATTTTGTACGGAATTTTATTTTATTTTATTTCGTTTTTGAGATAATAATGGTTTAGTAAATCAAGTCGCACTGGAGAAATGGAGGTAGATTCACTCCTTTGGAAAAAGGATGTTTATCCATTACACCATCCGCATATCGAAGTTTACGGTGCCCGGTATTCCCAAGCGGTCACCCATCTAGGCACTGATCAAGCCCGATGATGCTTAACTTTGGTAACTGTACGCGAACCGGTATTTCAAAGTGATATGGCCATATACCGAGGGTTCTGTTATGGAATGGACCGTCTGAAACATGGATTGAGGAATCGGAGAGCCGAGTTCGAATTCCAGTCAAATCCATTACATTCACTTACGTGCTAATACCCTTGGGAAAGGTATGAATGCTCTTCTTCTCCCTCCAGCTATGGGTAAATAGCAGGACAGACTGGGTTCTATAGCCTTGGATGGCAACTGGTCTAGGAGAAGGAAAACTCTGAATTCAAAACCTGCGGAGGGTCGTTTGGGGACCTTGTGGCACTCAGTGCACCAGGTCACTGTATTCATCCCTTCAAAAAGTGTGGATAGTCCTGCACGAAACCTTCACCACTATGATCAAATCTCATGTGCCGGCGTCGGGCTCTCAGTTTCTAGAAACTGATCTGCTTGACCCTCATACGTCGAATTCGACGGGAGAGTCGATAATATATATATATATATATATATATATATATATATATATATATATATATATGATGAAAATGTGGAAAAGACAAAGCAAAATCCGAATATGTGAGTTTACTGTTTCTTATTTTGTTTTTGTATTTGTTATTCTGTCGACGTCAGACGTTTCGGTCAAATAGACCTTCTTCAGGACATGGTTAATGGAGACATATTTATATTAGATTAAAGTTAGATGAAGAGACGATATATACAGGACTAGTCAGAAACAGAAAAACTGAAATTCTAAAGTCAGAGTATTCTTTCTTGGATTCGGATACGCTGGCGCCGCGTGGGCGGCGCTGCGAAAACCTGCTCACAGGGAAGAGATTTTATCCTAAGTGGAAAGTGGGGGGGGGGGGGCTATTTAAAACGAAAGCTTATCGGTACGTTTGTCAAGCATTAATCTTGCTAGAAAACTTCATATGTTAAAGAAACCTTGTCGGGTGTTTATTGTGTGTGAAGTGGCTATCATGCCAGCCTCGTAAATCTGCCTAAGGTTTTTATTGTGGATATATTTTAAAATCTTCACAGAGTCGAAATCAAAATAAAAAGCAGTAAACTCACATATTCGGATTTTGCTTTGTCTTTTCCACATTTTAATCATATATATATATATATATATATATATATATATATATATATATATATATATATATCATCGACTCTCCCGTCGAATTCGACGTATGAGGGTCAAGCAGATCAGTTTCTAGAAACTGAGAGCCCGACGCCGGCACATGAGATTTGATTACAGTGGTGAAGGTTTCGTGCAGGACCATCCGGATTTTGCTTTGTCTTTTCCACATTTTCATCATACCGTCGGATCTACATCCACACATTTGCTTACATATATATATATATATATATATATATATATATATATATATATATATATATATATCCGGTTGAGCTCTCGAAAGTAAGCAGAGTTTAAAAACAGCGACTACTGCTATTAGGGCATTACTCTTCAAGTACGAATTGGGTTCTCCGCTGGCGTATTTCGTATAGAAATAAATATAAAAAATATGCGACAATGGCCTAGGTGTAAGATATTCGACTGATGTCAAATCAGTCGGGTTCCAATTTCGGCTTGAATCAATTGTGATATATCGAAACAGTCTGTCTGTCTGTGGATGACTATATATATATATATATATATATATATATATATATATATATATATATATATATATATATATATATATAAGTAGTTATTTTATTTTTGATAATTTTTTATGTACGTATTTATTTTAAATAATAACTCTTTTATTTTGATTTAAAAAGTCAGGTATGTTGGCTTGGGAAACGCAGCGTTTTTTTTTTTTAGAAAGGAGACAGTTGAAAAATTCTGGGTCATAAGTTAATATTTTGTGAAGAATCGATAGCTGCACTCTCAAGAACTTTCCATCTAAGTTATCTTGTTTTGTAATAAGTGTGACATTCTTGAGATTGAAACTGTGGTTGAATTTATTTATGAACATAGAAAGGATACCATATATAACAATTTAACAAATTATACACAAAAATGAGTCAACCACAAATTCGATCTCAAGAACGCCACACTTATTAAAAGAGAAAATAAGTTAATATATATATATATATATATATATATATATATATATATATATATATATATATATATATATATAAAGTGAACATAGAAGTCAACATTTTGAGGCGATTGTCTGTTTCATGCTAGACTGTCGCCTCTATGTGTTGATTTCTATGTTCACTTTTATATTTACACACGCTCTATCTCTGATATTGAGCACTTTATTCAATAAATATAGCACATCTTAAGACTATATTTCTTCATATATATATATATATATATATATATATATATATATATATATATTACAGACATTATGTCTGCTTAATTTTAATAAAATCCGTTTATACTCATGGATAACCTTCGGTGCATTGCACTTAAATGATGTGAGAAATGTGTTATAACTAGGAAAATCGTTTTTATTTTCCATTTTCCAAGTACTTTCTATCTTCTTCTAACATCATCTTCAGGGGTGTACGTAGTAATACAAAACTGTGTTGTTCATGGGTGCAAGTAGTAATACAAAACTGTTTTTTGATATCCATTACTGTAATTTTTTATTTTTGCTTTCAAATGCAATGGTTGATAGTCATTAGAACGTGAAAAAATTATCCACTATGGAATTTTTTCTTACACATTAAACAATTAAAGCCATCACTTAATAGAATCAACTACGAATGCTGTAGTAATGTCCTGAAATGTCTATAAAAAGAACAGTTTTTCTCGCTTTAATGTGCGCATGACCATGACATTACAACACAGAAGAAAATATTCCTAATATCTGGGAAGTGTTTTCACAGAGGACGGTAAGTGTGGCACTGAGATCCGTAGTCGTATTGGGATGGACAAGGACGCATTCCAAAAGCTGGGCAGAGTATTGCGAGACAGGAGGAATTCTTTGGATAACAAAGAAAAGAGTACTGAGCTGTTACGTGACATCCGTCCTCCTTTACGGAAACGAATGTTGGACGGTCTCCTCAAAGGTGAAGAAGAGACTCAAGACGACGGAGATGTGATTCTACAGAAGGATGTTGAGGATATCATGCAGCGAGCGTGTGAGCAACGATGAGGTATCGGAGAAGATGCAAACAAGAAGGAGACTTATACTTAACATCAGGAAGAGGCAGATGACGTTTCTGGGACATGTAATGAGAGGGGAGGGCCTGGAGAATCTGATACTCACGGGTCGAATAGAGGGAAAGAGAGACAAGGGAAAGCAACGCATGACATACCTAGCGGCCTTGAGCAAGTTAATGACAGAACGTGGGCTGGGGGAGGTGGCAGGAACGAAACTTATTGAGAGTTTCAAGTGATAGGGGAAGTGGAGAGCCATGATCGCCTACGTCCTGAAAGGACACGGCACATAAAGAGAAAACATGTGCGCGAACGGAAGAAGTTAGGAATTCTAAATTTTTAAATTTTTATTCATTTATTTGTGTGTGTGTGTGTGTGTGTGTGTGTGTGTGTGTGTGTGTGTGTGTGTGTGTGTGTGTGTGTTTCAGGTATATAATCTAACCAATTTCATAAAAAGAAGTCCCCGCTAGAACGCGTTCGTTCCCCCGGTTGACTGACAACTGAACTCCCTTTTACACTATTCGGACTATTGTCATCTTTGTCGCCATATTTATTACAACGTTTCGGCCTTCTTCAGGTGGCTGGAATATCAAACTGAACCCTTTATTTCGCTCACTGTTCTAGACTGTTATCAGTTATCTCCTGTTAATTTCCCTCTGAAAGATTTCCACTGCCTTAACCGGGTATTGAACTCACACTCTTTGGGTCCTGTCAATGGATCTAACTAACGCCTTTATCACTATGCCATGTGTCCTTGATGACATCTGTGTATGAATTTCTGGGTATTTTAAACGTAATGTCTTCAGCAACCGCTTTTTAGCAGTGCTCATATTGCAATTTTTGCGGTTATCAACCATATTTTTACCAGAGCTCATATTGCAATTTTTTTTGTTATTATCGATTTTCTCTGCTACTCCTTATTACTGGTTCCCATATTGTATTCATTTCTATGCTTGGTCGGCTCAGGAGATTTTTGTGGTCTAGAGAGGAATTAACGGGAGATAACTGATAGCTGAAACACATTAAACATGGCACGTGGAACTAGAACAGTCTACCCCATTGAGCGAAATAAAGGGTTCAGTTCGACATTCCAACCACCTGAAGAAGACTGGAGCGTACAATGGCCGAAACGTAATAAATATGGCGACAAAGATGAGGACAATAGTCCGAATAATGTAAATAGTGTACATAATACCCCATCTCAGAAATATAGACAGATACTTAACTCACGTTTCATTTCAGTGAAAGGCTGACTTGCGCTCGACCCTTATAACCTTCCGTATATAAGCTTGGAAAACTCGGAGATCCGAGTTCAAATTCCAGTCGAGTACGTTAGATTACCTACGCAAGATCAACAAAACAAAAGAAAATACTTCGTGTAATTTCGTTAAAGGAAAGGGGTAGCTTTTTCGACGTTTCCGTTCCCAGTGGTAGTAATAATAGTAGCAGTAGTAATCTTAGATGTTGGAGGAGTAATTCGCTTCTTCGTTCTTATATCAACAGCACATGTTAGCGGGCGTTTTGTTCCAACTCTGACGCCACATTCGTATTTCTTCGATCCTTCAATTCAACTCTGCTCATTTTCAATCTCCGACATCTCTCCACCCAGCTCGACTGCACTCGAAGACAGACGAGCCAAAAACTACTACTCTTTTTCATCATAACTACGCGTTTATATAGATAAACTTGGCTGTTCATAATCGACCTTTGGTCCTACTACTTCGAACGCGATTATCACGGGTTCTGACTACCATCAACCAAAATTCCAAAGTTTCTCATAGCTTACTAAGTTCTATTTATAATTTTAGCCGATAAAAATTATTTTGAATATTTCTAAATTTCAAATGGGTACAACTCTTGCCCTAGATCAGATTTTCCATCAGTAAACAAAAAAGGTCTTATCTAATTTCGCTAGTCAGATCCACTCCAATTTCAATAAAAAATATACGCGCGTATGTGTGTATGTGTGTATGTTTTCCCCGACTAACTTAGACTTAAATTTATAGACTAATAGACTCAAAATATTTACCTATAGACGCAAATATAGACCAACAGACACAAAATATATAGAAATATAGATTCAAAATATTTACATATTGAAGCAAATATAAACCAATAGACACAAAATATATAGAAATATAGACACAAAATATTTACATATAGACGCAATTATAGACCAGAAGTCTCAAAATATATATACCTATAGACCCAAAATATTTATCTATAGACGCAAAATAGACCAGTAGACTCAAAATATATAGACCTATGGACTCAAAATATATACCTATAGACGCAAATATAGACCGATAGCCTCAAAATTATATAGACATATTGTGACAGATATATATATATATATATATATATATATAGATAGATAGATAGATAGATAGATAGATAGCGAGAGAGAGAGAGAGAGAGAGAGAGAGAGATCCCTCCTACCAGGTGGTTTTATTAATCAACGGTTCTAAAGGATTGGGATGAAGGTACTAATTATTTGGGTAGAAGGGATTTCGGAGTAATTCCAGAAATAAGTTTTTCTTTTTACCTAGTTGTTTCTGGAATTGCATTATTAATTAACTAGGTGAATTAATTCTAGAGTAATTAATGGACGGGTTCGTTAAGTAAAGCTTGTGATAAATGGTGAATTGGATTTTGGGTGGTCTGCCGTGCGAAATCCTCAGACGAGATAAGTGCTTTTCGCCGGTCTTAATTGGACGTTGTCTGCGGACAACCCAGCAGGGAGTCCGAAGCCGTTTTAGTACCTCTTGAAAACTGGGTTCCCGCGGAGTTTCAGAGAGCAGGCGGAAACACATGGTGGTCAAGGCGATTTGCATATTAAAATTCGTGGGCAGTGCCTAAAAACTGTTTAGCTCCGCCTCTCTCTATATAAGCGGCCTGCACGCTTGAGTTGGGGAGATCAGATCGGAGATCAGATCAGATCGGATCGGAGAACGCGTCGGAACGCGAGAGAAGCGGCAGAAGCGACAGAGAGAGGGAACGGGAGAGATCGCAGATCAGGGACCGCAGATCAGAGATCGCAGATCAGAGAACGCGAAGGAAAACGCGGCGGAAACGGCTTAGTGGGTCTTGCTGATCTGGCCAGTTGGTTGCCGGTGTCAAAAAGTCCGAATCGTACCCAGAGATAGAAATCGAACCCGTGCGAATACTGATAACTTTATCAACAAAGCTGAGAAAAGCCGACTGCTATATCGGAGGGACGGACGAAGAACCACGACTTATCTCCCTTAGTACAGCCGAATTTTGACCGGCATAATTGTGTCTTTCTAACCCTGTGACGTTCGGACCCAAACGAGTGAACCTCATTAAGACAGTTTGTATTCGTGCAATTTCTTTGATAGTGACATAAAAACAGTAGTCTTAAAGGGCTCTTTGTACATGAACCGAAAGTGTTGCTTATTTCTTTCTTCTTTGTGTCCTTGCGGTTACGACAAGAACATTTCTGCACGAATAGCGATTTCTTTCAGCGTGGAGCACAGCCATTCAATTCGTCCTACCTCCGGATCGTCCTGAAGGATCGAAATCCTGCTGTTCGGATCAAAAATACACAACGTGGCGGATAGTGGTGGTTCCTTCAGTTCGCCGGTGGCGGACCGGGTGGTTTACTTTTCGGCCAGAACCACCGGAGAGACAGGACAGAGCGGTAGCCAGCAGGGCTTCTACGTCAGAATATAGACTCAAAATAATTACTTATAGACGCAAATATAGAGCAATAAATTCAAAAATATATAGACATATATACTCAAATTATTTACCTGTAGACGCAAATATAGACCAATAGACTCAAAATATATCGACGTATATAATCAAAATATTTACCTATAGACGCAAATATAGACCAATAGCCTCAAAATATATAGACCTATAGATTCAATATATTTACATATTGATGAAAATATAGACCAATATACCTAAAAAGACTCAAAATATTTACAAATAGTTGCAAATATAAACCAATAGACTCAAAATATATAGACCTATAGACTCAAAATATTTACCTATAGACGCAAAAATAGAGCAATAAACTCAAAATATATAGACATATATACTCAAATTATTCAACTATAGACGCAAATATAGACCATTAGACTAAAAGAATATACACATAGACTCAAAATATATAGACATATAGATTCAAAATACTTACTTATTGACGCAAATATAGACCAATAGACCTACATAGACTCAAAACATTTCTCTATAGTCGCAAATATAGACCAGTAGACTCAAAATATATAGAATCAAAATATACACATAGCCCGAAAATATTTACATATAGACGCAATTATAGACCAATTGACTCAAAATATATAGACCTATAGACACAAAATATTTACCTATAGACACAAATATAGACTAATAGATTCAAAATATATAGACATATAGACTCAAATATGTACCTATAGACGCAAATATAGACGAATAGCCTAAAAATATATAGACCTATATATTCACAATATTTACATATTGACGCAAATATAGACCAGTATACCAATATAAATTCAAAATATTTAACAACAGTTGCAAATGTAAACCCATTGACTCAAAATAAATAGATCTATAGGCTCAAAATATTTACCTATAGACCCAAATATAGAGCAATAAACTCAAATTATATAGACATATATAATCAAATTATTTACACAGATGCAAATATAGACGATTAGACTAAAACAATATACACATAGACACAGAATATTTGCATTAAGACGCAAATATAGAACCATAGACTCAAAATATATAGACATTTAGACTCCAAATATTCACCTATAGACGCAAATATAGACCAATAGCCTCAAAATATATAGACCTATAGATTCAAAATATTTACTTATTGACGCAAATATAGACCAATAGACCTACATAGACTCAAAACTTTTCTCTATAGTCGCAAATATAGACCAGTAGACTCAAAATATATAGACTCAAAATATACACATAGACCCAAAATATGTACATATAGATGCAATTATAGACCAATTGACTCAAAATATATAGACCTATAGACACAAAATTTTTACCTATAGACGAAATATAGACCTATAGCCTCAAAATTATATAGACCTATAGACTCAAAATATTTACATATAAACGTAAATATAGACCAATAGACTCAAAATATATAAACCTATAGACTCATAATATTTACCTAACTATATATAAGCATTTAATAATTTTGTTCGTTTGGGAATATAGGGACAGATTTAAACGGTCAATGTGTACCTACGAACTTAAATGTTTCCAGAATCTATATATATGGTTACAATAATTTTCTCGATTCGGTAATATAGTCTTAAGTATTAACGACCAATAATTACCTACTCGCGAAAAACTTACAGACACTATAACTCATGCTATAATAATTTTCTTGATTCGAGAAGATATACTCCAATATGAACGACCAATTGTGACCTATTCTAGTAAAAGCTTGCATATTCTATATTTTAGAAAAGAATAATTTTCCTGAATAGGGAATACAGACTCAAATATACACGCCCAATAATTTCCCTAAAACTTACAAACTCTAGATTAAAGGCTACTATTGCTTTCATCATTCGGGAATATAGTCTCAAATGTAAACGACAAGCTTGCCGATACTATATTTAAGCCCTTAATAATTTTTTTTTGGTTCTTATTCTACATTCAGTTTCCTTCTCTTTAATCCTAACATCAACGCAAGGTTTCATCATTTTACAGTTCAAACTACTTTTGGTGCAGCTCATCTTTTATTCATTTACCTTATCCTCTATACTAAGTTTATTATAAAATGATCCACACACAGGTATTTGAAGTGTTTAGTATTTACTACTTCTACATCATGACATTAATAATAGATTCATGGTAAGTGCTGTGGGGCAGACCCCTTTTACACATGATGGACTCGTCCAAAGTATACTTATACTGACAGAGAGAATACCTGCAGTGGTTGAGATACGGAGACAGTACAGAGGGTATTCACAGAGAGTTATACGAGAGACCAGAGAGAGAGATGATTACGGCTTCACGTACAGAGACTTGTACATATACTTTCTACTAACTTGCATTTCTGGACTACTAATCTTCACTTCAAGTCCGTATTCTTACGTTTAATACACTTATTTTTCTATCTCAATTACTGCTGTGCAGGATTCCATTCCCGGAATCCATAACAGTAAGTGTCACCACTGCTTTCATTCTAATTCCAGATCATAGATTATCTTTAGCAAATGTTAATCTTCAGTGCTCTTTCTTGGAACATTTCGTAGAGGATGTTGATTTTGTTCAATGTCATTCTTATCCCAACTATGAAATCCTATTTTTTTAAATAATATAATCAAGGTAATAAAGTCACTAAGACGCAAGAGGTTACTGAGTGTTAGAGAATATGAGACAAAAACACTATTAAGGAGAGAGAGAGATAGAGAGAGAGAGCAATAAAAGAACAGGAATTAAGAAAATAGAAGATACAGATTGATATTACATTTAAATTTTTGAAGATCAAAGTCGACTGAGAAGCAAGAAGCCGAAAGAGAGTTTCGCAAGTAAGAAATCCCAGAGAAGGAACTGTTAGCATAGAACTTACGGTTATATTTAGCCATTTCAACTGTAAAATGATGAGACCTTGTCGCCAGTTTAGCAATGCGCTGAAAATCATAAAGTGTAGGTAGGATAAAATTATCATCAGAACAATTATCATGAAAGTATTTGTAGAAAAACACTGAGAAGCTACATTACGGCGGTAGGTAAAGGCCTGAAGCCGAGATGCCCGACCAGGGCCAATAACATTGCAGATTCTTTGGATTTTATCAAGAATCTCTGAATATATGACTATGTCATCAGTATAGCTCCTCCCTTTTGACAACATCAGGAAGGAAAGCAGGGACACTGTTTTCTATTCGCAGAATCGAATGGGATATATGCAATACCAAGATGATGAAGAACATCTCATCACATCGGCGCTTGTATCTGCGCAGAGTATCTGCGTTCAGTGTTGCAAGTAAAGAGAAAATTTTGAATTCAAACTAACTTAAACTAAGAAGGTCTCTTAGGCTATCACACACATTACTTCTACGGCAGCAGTACACATTGTACTCCTAAAAACCTAATGCATTATGGCATCAGTGATCTTGGTGCACTGTATAGATTCGATTGCGTAGTGAAAAGACGAAGAAATGTCACTATGACATTTTTCAAAGAATCGTCACGAAAATAATGCATTTGGCGAAAGTGTTGTTTCAAGTTGAATTATGAAAACACGCACGCCTGTCGTGAAGTAAGTGAGAAAGTTTTGTCGATATTGGTGCCGTCCAACACGCGATGACCAGAAAAATCGGAGCGATTTCGTGTAGACGGCGACCAAAATTAACTGGAAATGACATCGTTTGCTTCCGCTGGAGGTTGCAATATCCAAAGTATTGCCACTGATTAAAATGAATCACCCTGTATTCATAGTTGGCTACTCGTCACCGGTTGCTCTGTACTTGAACATTTCCTAAGTCAAAATTAGTATTTGCCTGTGTAAAGTGAATTCCAATCATAATAAAAAAAGATAGGAATGAGCCATTATACATTGACGAGGAAACAAAAGTTGATAATTAATATCACGGTGAGAAATGCAAACCCGAATCCTGTTTCCAATATATATGGTTGTTTTTTTCAGCGAGGTACATGACATTTGCGACAACTTTTACTTCTGTCATGACAGGCTACGGATCAGTTTTACTCTTCAAGCAGTTAAAACTGTGATTCTCTCTTACCACCCATTTGCCCATTTCTATAACAGGACGTACGGCTGGCGACTCTAACGGGTGACATCGGAAGTACCTCAAAAGACATTCTGGACTCGCCAGCGGGTGGCCTGTAACTACCTGACTTTTAGTCTGCACCCCGAAACAGCTGTATTGAAAAGACTTTCAATCATAACTGCGGCTGTTTATATATATATATATATATATATATATATATATATATATATATATATATATATATATATATATAGGCTCCTGAAAAATTTATTTCGGTTGAGCTCTCTGAGGAGGAAGTGTGGGTTTGTAAACAGTGACTCTTTGTAAACAGTGACTTGCTCATAATGCAAGACTCTTCGGTAAATCGAATCGAGTTCTCTCTGTCACTGTGTGTTTATCTAAAAATAAATGCGCTTAAATTCTCCTTCATCCCTGCCGTGCGTCAACGGCTTAGTGGTAGAATCCCCGACTGACACTAATTCAGTTGCGTTTCGATCCTAGCTAGAGCCAAACGGACGTCTAGCCACACTGATGAGCTGTGATACAGCGAAACAGTCTGTCTGTGGATGACAATATATATATATATATATATATATATATATATATATATATATATATATATATATGAATGGGATCTTCAGGACAGCCATTCACTTGATCAAAAAGGAATAAAATAATAGATGAATTAATGAAAACTTTTGAGATCAAGTGGTACTTGACAGGATGTTGGAAATTTCCCTTCACTTATATATATATATATATATATATATATATATATATATATATATATATATATATATATATATCAGTGAACGGAAATTTCTAACATCCTGTCAAGTAATAGATGAATTAATGAAAACTTTTGAGATCAAGTGGCACTTGACAGGATGTTGGAAATTTCCGTTCACTGATATATATATTCAAGTGCCACTTGATCTTAAAAGTTTTCATTATTTCATCTATTATTTTATTCCTTTTTCATCAAGTGAATGGCTGTTCTGAAGATCCCATTTCTCAGACTTTA
Organism: Acanthosepion esculentum; assembly: GCA_964036315.1. Taxonomy (NCBI): domain Eukaryota; kingdom Metazoa; phylum Mollusca; class Cephalopoda; order Sepiida; family Sepiidae; genus Acanthosepion; species Acanthosepion esculentum. Next base: position 122,332,447 of record OZ038485.1, on the reverse strand, counting down.
CTGCTGATCATAAAAACTCTCAAAACGGAGATAAAATAATTTTCTATTATCTTCTGTTTAATTTTTACTAATTCATTTATAAAATGGATTCTTTCTTTTTTTTTTGCAAATTTGTGAAAAATATATAATATTGCCATTATAATAAGTAAATGTATTTGTTCGGACATGAAAGTCAAAAATCGTGGCTAATATAGTTGCATATTTTATTCGGGCACCCGTTGTCGATTTTCGAACCGAGGTGAAAAGTAAGAATTTTGAATGATAAATTTAGAGACACGCAGTCACTCTGAACCAAGAAAACTGACATAACACTCTCCCACACCCAATTTCTTGCTCGTTTCAGCTAAGCTGAATAAATAACTTCTTACTTGAATATGAATTCTGGAGGGTGTGTAATTTTTTTTTTTTAATAATTTTACCCCAAACAAAGCAATGAAGCAACTGAGACGCAAGGGGTTACTGAGTGCAACAGGATATGAGAAAAATACTATTAAGGAGAGAAAACAATAAAAGAACAAGAATTAAGAAGACTAGATAACGATTGGCATTGCATTTAATTTCTTGAAGATCAAAGTTGACTGGGAAACACAAAGCCGGAACACAAAGCCGTATTAACTCTGCCTTATAAAATCAAATATTATTTAATACCGAAAGATCTTCTATTCACTGTAATATTTGAAGCATTAGTTTCCAACAAAGTTAAATCTAAATTCTCATGTATTGTTCATTGCCATAGAATCTTGTGAATATTTTCCCCAACCCAGTAAAATCTGGGTTGGCTCAAAACCGTTCTAACCTTTCAGAAGGTAAGCAATGTAGATCCTGGTCATTAATTAGATGAGCGACTGCTCAGTTTCAATCCATATTTTCTTTCATCATTATTATTCACATTCTTAATTTTCTTCCTTTAGTTTATTCGGGTCTTTTGCAATGGTTGTTAAATCTTTATGATCATTTCATCCCAAGCAAGGTAATAAAGCCACGAAGATGCAGAGGGTTATTTAGTGTGAAATAATAGGAGAAAAAGAAAAACATCATTAAGGAGAGAGGACAATAAAATAATCAGGAATAAAAATGACACAAAAGATTAAAGTTGACAGGAAAGCAAAAAGCTGGAAGTGAGTTCCACATGTGAGAAGTGTCAAAGAAGAAACTGTTAGCATCGAACTTACGGTTACATCTAGCCATTTCAACCGTAAAAAAGACGAGTCCTTGCCGCCATTCAAGTGCTACGCTATCATTCATAAAGTCTACGTACCATAGAGGAAGACTCATCAAAACAATTACCATAAAAGTATTTATAGAAAAGGTATAGAGAAGTTACGTTAAGGCGGAGGGTGGGGGAGTGATTGAAGTCGAGATGCCAGGCCAAGATCAATAACATTGCAGATTTTTCTTTGGATTTTATAAAAAAATCTATAAATATATATCAAGATTTCCAGACCAGATGTGGCAGGAATATTCAAAGCAACGACGAATGGTAGACTTATAAATATGTAAGATAGATTCTGGTGAGAAAAATTGTCTAGCATGGCACAGGGAACGAACTTTCCCAGTATCACACTTAGCAGTTGATTCTATAAAATCTTTCTACTTCATGTCAACGGAAAATGTTTTTTTACTGAGAAGGCACAATGAGCTACTCTTCTGGAGGTTAGCTTCAGCCATGCTGACTGAAGATAAAAAGTGTTATCACAGACGGTTTTAAATCGTCTCACATAGAAAATGTTTCTTATTCAACGATTGTCCATCCCACAAAAAATAAGAAAGAGTATTTTTACCACCGTCGCAATTTGTAAACAGATTTAGGGAGAGATTTTTACTATTTGTTTTAAATTTATATCTCTTTGTATTGAAATTGGCGATTTAATTATATTGCATCGGCTGGTGAATATAACAACCTAAACTCAGAACTCAAAATCTTTTATATTTTCAATTAGGAATTTGTTTATAAAATTTGTTCAGAATTTTCACTTCGAGATCGGAAATTTCTTTGCTTATTTAAGCATTCTTCTTTTAAGTGCCGTGTCCTTTCAGGATGTAGATAATCATGGTCCTCCACATCTTCCTTTCCCTTGTAACTCTTAATAAGTTTTGTCTTTTTGATATTTCTTCCAATCCCTGATCTACCATCAACTCTTGGGTTATTTAATGTTCAATTTTATATCTGGCAGCCAGTGAGGATCGGACTCCTTACTCAGTAGTACAATCCAACCGGAAGAGCCTCGTTAAATGTTACCCAATGCCGAAGCGCCTTGGTCTACCTTGCTAACCACTATTCTGTTACGATGCGATTTTGTTTTCATGCTGTTTTTTAAAGTCCGCCACAAGGCTGCAAGATCGTGGCCCCTGTGAAATCGAAAAAAGAAACAGAGCAAAAATTGTCTACGAGTCTACATCGGTAACTAATGTGTTACGTGATGCGCCCTTCCTTACTCTCCAGTTTAATCTACCCAGTGGAAATGTTGAACAACCCCAGGGAAGTTCGAATTTACTTCAGTCGTGAGGGATTCGCTTTCTAGACATTATTCTCCAACATGACCTTTGAATGCTTCAGAGTTATATCGAGTTTATACCGAGGTTAGCGCTTTACATTAGCCGTGCTCCACCAGGACGTGGGCGATCATGGCCCTCCACATATTCCTGTCCCTTGTAGCTCTTAATAACTTTTCTCTGTTTGTTGTTTCTCCCAAACACTGTTCTACCATCCATTTACGCAAGCTCATCAAGTATATTACACGCTGCTTTCTTCCGTTTCTCAATCTGTTCTGTGAGTATCAGATTTTCCAAGCCCTCCTTCCTCATTACGTGTCCCAGAAATTTCAACTGTCTCTTCCTGATGTTAAGTATAAGTTTCCATTTTTTCTATTTTCTGTAAAAACATCGTCGTTGCTCACATGTTTGGTCCATGGTATTCTCAGCATCTTTCTGTAGAACCACATTTCTGTTGCTTCAAGTCTCTTCTTCATCTGTGAGTAGATTATCTGGTGTTCGCTGTCATACAGGAGCACAGATATCACGTAAAAGTTCAATACTCTTTTTCTTTGTTTATAACGAAGTTTTTCTGTCTCTTAATACTCTGCTTAGCTTTTGTAAGGTATCTTTGGCTATCCCAATACGTCTTTGGATCTCAGTGTCGCACTTTCCGTCCTCTGTTAAAACATTTCCAAGGTATATACATTTTTGTATTTGTTTGATTTTAACATCCCTGATTTGTAATTTGCATTTTGGGCTGCCCCTTTTGCTGACAAACCTAAATTCTGTTTTCTTGTAGTTTATATTTGTTCCTTTCTTCTCCTTTTCCTTTAATACCTTCTGTAGGAGTCATGGTAGTTTCTTTTCTGTGTTTACTATAAACACTGTGTCATCTGCATATCTTAAGAATGTGGCCGCCAATGATGACTCCTGGTAGGACTTGTAATTCTCTCAGAATTTCCTCGCTGTATAGGCTGAATAAGTCCGGTGAGTAGACGCATACTTATCTATTGTTGTATATTTGTTGAATTCATGTTCTGTCCGTATGCAGGCGGTTTTTTTTTAAAAGCTTATCACCCTAAGCAAGGCTGGAAGCCACTAGCACGCAAGGGGTTACAGAAGGTTTGGAGGAATAGCAGATAAGAGTGGTAAAGGAGAGGATGTGGAGAAAGATAGTGGATCGATCAAGGCAAGGGGGTTACAGAAGATTTGGAGCGAGAGCAGATAGGAATGAAAGGTGAAAGGGTGTGGAGAAGGGAAGTGGACAGATCAAGGCAACTGGAGATGTCGATTGACGTTACACTGAAATAGTTGGAGATTGTATTTGTCAGGGAAACAGGAATAAGGGAGGGAGATGTGCGAGACATGAAGCTATTGGAGTAGAAGAGACGTCTACATCTAACAGTTTCAACGGTTAAGGGGTGGGAACGGGATGCTAGCCTCGTAGGACGTTTAAATTCATGAGGCCTAGGGACCAGCGAAAGCAGCTCCTCGGAGCAATTACCGTGAAAGTATTTGTAAAAAAGACAGAGCGAGGCAACGTCGCGTCAGTGAGAGAGCGACTGCAGACGAGATGACAGATCAGGGCCAATTACATTGCATATCCGTCTCTGGATCTTATCAAGAACCCTGAGGCAAACAGCAGGGGCTCCAGGCCGTATATGGCAGCAATACTATGGTTTGTAGTTGTTCTTCATTATTCTAATATCCTTCAGGAATATGTCAAGTTTGCTGAGCGGCTCTAACATAACTTTTTGGCGTACTTTATCAAACGCCTTTGCGTAATCTATAAAGCACAAGTACACGCCCATCTGCATTATGGTAACAGAACAGTGTGAAAACTGAATATCTTATCGCGTTAGGGTAATTCCAGCCAGATTTAACAAGGCTCCGTCCTGAAAACACAAGTACACGCCCGTCTACATTATGGTAACAGAACAGTGTGAAAACTGAATATCTTATCGCGTTAGGGTAATTCCAGCCAGATTCAACAAGGCTCCGTCCTGAAAACACAAGTACACGCCCGTCTGCATTATGGTAACAGAACAGTGTGAAAACTGAATATCTTATCGCGTTAGGGTAATTCCAGCCAGATTCAACAAGGCTCCGTCCTGAAAACACAAGTACACGCCCGTCTGCATTATGGTAACAGAACAGTGTGATAACTGAATATATTATCGCGTTAGGGTAATTCCAGCCAGATTCAACAAGGCTCCGTCCTGAAAACACAAGTACACGCCCGTCTGCATTATGGTAACAGAACAGTGTGATAACTGAATATATTATCGCGTTAGGGTAATTCCAGCCAGATTCAACAAGGCTCCTGATGAAATCTGAGAACCTTCAGGACGGATCCTTGTTGAATCTGCCTGCAATTACCCGTTAGGCCGATTCTCGCTTCAGAGACTGTGTCCCGAAAAAAAAAATCTTTAAAATGGAAATTAGGAGAAAGTGGTTTGTGGATTTCCTTCGGTTCGTCGAAAGAAAATGCAAATACGTTGAAAACAGGAGATTTTTTTTTTTACTCAATGTGTACTCAATACTAGGTCCAAGAGTCACTCAAGGCAGAGGATTACTAAAAGAGGTTGGTGTATAGATCTAAGAGGTGGGGTAGTTGGTAGTTTTTGTTTAGCGGCATGTCGATCTCTCTGGGTTATTGAATGGCGAAATCTAAATATTTTGTAAGCAATTTTTTATTTTATTTTTTGGAAATAATCGAAGTTAGTGTATACAAATCTTACTAATTAATCCATAGCTGGGGAGGAGAGCTACATACCTTTCCTAAGGATATTTCCGTATAACTGAATATAACGAACCCAACGAGAATTGGAACTCTAGTCTCCGATCAACAATTCCGAGCCATTATCCATTAAATCACCCGCACATCCAAACTTAGAGCACCTGGTATTTCCAAACAATCATCCATCTAAGAACTAGGATAGGCGTGGCTAATAAGAGCGGGTGGTAAATGCAGATTACGGGGATATGTACGATACGTAACAGCTGACCCTAGACTGGATGCAATTAAGATTGTAGTGTTCGGGGAAGCATCCTCTCGGGAGTCTATTTCATAAAGTAGATGCTCTTGAAAAGAAGTTGTCCGAATGGTACTTCCTTCTTACTAATGGAATACAAAAGGAATGAGAATCGTTCATTCTGTATATATATATATATATATATATATATATATATATATATATATATATATATATATATATATATATATATATATATATATCATCCTTGATAATGGATAAAGATATAGCCGAAAGCGCTCGGAAGAATAAAACATTTGGACAGTTCTTACACACTCTTTGTCCAGCAAAGAAAGCTCTTGTTCGTACACAAGAAAAATTAAATAAAAAACTTAACCGTAGTACCTTGTCTGTCGTTTGTAATGAAACTTGCATATATATATATATATATATATATATATATATATATATATATGCAAGTTTCATTATATATATATATATATATATATATATATATATATATATATATATATATATATATAGGTAACTATGCTCGTGTCGAAAAACCTTCGAACTCCTGATTTAACAATAGCCAAATCAATCACGAAGGAAAAAAAGGGTTTTATATATATATATGTCATGTCGGGTCATTGCTGGAAAGGTCTGAAGTAGTGGAGCAAAATATTATAAAATTATTCTTTTGAGACTAATTTCTTCATCTCAGTTTTCATCTTGGCATTTCAGCAGCTAAACTCTCCGGTCTTGCTCAATTGCAAGTCGCATTCGCTTAGCTTCCGTAAATTTCGAAAAGTAGCTTTTATTTGATCCACAAGCATATACATTGTTTTCATTCTTTGCCTCTTAATCTAGCGTCCCAATGAAATCGATTCTTCCTTACAGTACTGCTAAATGACTCAGTGTTTGTGTTACGACATGATTGTCATCTCGAAAATCGAAAAGCTTGTTTTGATATATATATTTGTTGTATATTTGTTTACAAAGTTGACAACCATGTCTTATCCAAATGGTTTCCTTTCCAGAACAGAAAAAAAAGGTTAACGCGCGTGAAGACGTATTCGTGACAAAAATAAGACATAGCTACTTTCATAAAAGTTTCGATAACTTTTATTCCAAGTAATATTCGAAAAGGGGATTATGTTCTTTTTCTTTCTTCTTTTTATTCTCTCACAAAAGAATTTTTTTACAAAATATTATTCTTATTTTTTCTTATAAAAATGGGGAATTAGTTTTCTGCTTTGATAGACATAATAAGTGCATAAAAAATCTATGTACGGATGTTATGAAATGTCTATATGTGTTTGTATGTGTGCGATAGAGAGAAAGCGAGAAATTAAGAAAGAAAAAAGAAAGAAAGAAAGAAAGAAAGAGAAAACAAAGGGAAATGCAAAACACAACTACATCCCGATGTCATGAAGTGTTGATTATTCCCCAGCTGTCTTGTCATCTGTGTTCCAAAATCGCTAAAGGGAAATGCAGAAAAATAGCATGAAAATGAATGTGTGTATTGTGGGTGGGGTTGGGGGTGGGGGGTAATAGAGAGAGTGGGAGAGAGAAAGAGGAAGACGGAAATAAAGAAATACCATAAAAATGCTATGCATGTGAAAGAAAGACAGACAAACTAAAAGAAAAGGCATAAAAAGAATGTAAGTGTGATATATATATATATATATATATATATATATATATATATGGTGTGGCAGAAATAACTTCACTCATATACCGCCCAGAAATACCTCTTCCTATGTTACCATTATGTGAAGGTATTTCTGCGGCAGCCTCTTTCTCTCTCTCTCTCTCTCTCCCCTCTCTCTCCCCCACTCTCTCTCTCACGCTCTCTCACTCTCCCTATATATATATATATATATATATATATATATATATATATATATGTGTGTGTGTGTGTGTGTATTTGGCACGTGATGTCAGTAATTACTCAGGGTAGGTAGCTTGTGACTTTCAAGGAGTAAATCTACAAAAACAAATTAAATATTTTGCATTTTATGCATAATAATAAGAGTCACCTTTTGTTGCATATTATGCCACAAAAGGAAAATGCAGCTATTTTATTCAAGGTCGGCATTGCCTACCTAGACGACACGTCCCTGATATATATATATATATATATATATATATATATATATATATATATATATATATATATATATATATATATATGCGGAAAGAAAGAAACAAAGCGTATTAAAATGAATTTGTGTGTGTGTATGTGTGTGTGTGTCTGAGAGAGAGAGAGAGAGATGGACAGAGAGAGAGAGAGAGAGAGAGAGAGAAGTGGGGGAAGAGAATGAAGATCAGGAACCCAAAACCCCATCATCTAAGCTATAGAACAAAATAAGATAATGGGAATTGGGTTGGCTCGCAATGGTTAGTCAGCTTACTTGAGACCGTTCCTTCCGTGTAGGGAGTTCAATCTTCCCTGGATGCTTCTAAATATTGAACATGTACCTGATTAAACCAATTTTTGTAAATTTCATGATCCGATCGGTTAAAATCAGTTGTTCTAACCTTTGCAGAAAGACTGAGGAACTATTTTAGTTTATAAAGTTTTTTGAGATGAGAGAGATAAACTTACATTTGTGTTTTTAGGTGACTTTTCATCAACCCATATTTTTTCTCACTCAAAGAGCATTTCTATTGTTTATTCTTAGCTGACATGGTGTGACACTTTCATTCCTCTTAGCGTGATTCTTTCATTCATTTATCTCATCAGATAGTCCTTCCTTTTCCTACAACCTCATCCGTCCAAAGCCTGTAGCGGAAGTGAACTGACGTTTTTCAGAATCGCCTTATCGTTTGTTCTTTCCTTCTATTTTCTTGCTTGTTACCGATCCAACATCTTTCAGACGTGAACTCCCTAATAGCGATGTAACCATTCTACGCATTTTAACCATGGAACTATTACTATGGTGGCAGGTTGGGTTTGGTTTATTTTGTTTTACAGCATATCAACCTCAATGGATTATTTAATGCCGACAAAATATTTTATAGCTGGTAATATTTTGTTTTGTCAAAAATCTGTTTCTGGTAATATATTTCGTTCAAAACTGTATTGCTGGTAATAATTTTTTTCAAAAAAGTATTGCTGGTAATAGTTAACTATTTGCCCATAGCTGGGACCCTAACAGGTGCTACCACCCCGGGTCAGGGTGGACCTGGGAACACCAGCAATTAAGAGGTGGTTCCATGCTCCTCAAAACCTCCTGATCAGAGGCCTTGCTGCTGGACGTATTTTATCGTCTTACCCAGGACGCGGATGTAGTTTAACGTCTTACCCAGGACGGTATGATGGCAGGGAATATGTCGATCGACATTTAGAATATGCCAACATTTTCAAGTTTAGCTTAGCATGTCATAAGATCACGAGCGTAGTGAGCTTAAAAAGGACTCAACTCGTCACAATAATAATAAACTGGCACATTTATTTTACATACCATAACAGGAGTGGATATGTTTAAATAAAGTGTAAAAGATTTTAAACGACGCGTTTCGCCGACGTGACGTGTGTTTTTTCAAGTCGGAATGAAAGAGATAGCTGTGCGTAAAAAAATGTGTTGGGATTTTTGTGGATCTTCAAAAATCCCAGTACATTTTCCTTTTTACGTCACGTCGATGAAACGCGTCGTTTTAAAGTTTATCCACTTTGTATCAACGTCTCCACTTTTATTTCGGATACTGTCTAAAGTCTACTACACATCTATACTTCTAATGTCTCCGACTGAACTCTGAAATTCCATTCATTAATTATTGTTTTTCTTCTCTCTCAATAGGAGTAGATAGGTTCGTCTATCGTCCTGTTCACACTCCTTCCCGGTCTTTTGAAGTAGAGGCTTATCCCTTGTTTTCTTTTTAAGATTGGGTTTCATGTTCCTTCTAAAGCCTACTTCCATACTATTCTTCAAACGTCTCTAACTGAACTTTGAAATGTTAATCACTTATTAAATCCTGACCTCTTCAAGCTTAGAGTAAGCTGTTATCTTTCTTGCATAGCCCTACGAACTTCGCCTCTTGACCTTTCTTACACCCATACAGCACCATACAGTTACCCTCTACCGTGATTGTCTTTTGCCACTTGTAGTGGGTGAACATTAGTAAAAAACAAAAAAAAAACTATTATACATTCTACAAACACACATACGATAACATGAAAACCGTTCTGGCAGACATTTTTAATATGTCCCTTCAGGGCGTAGGCGATAATGATTGTCCCTAGCACCCTTTTCTTTATTATCTTTGAATTGCCATTACTACTTGGGAAGATAGTAGAATTGTTTCTCATTGCCGTCTCCACGGTTTGGAATTCAGAGGTATCATTTTCAGCAGGACATGGCCGATCATGGCTCTCCACAGATTCCTTTTCTTTATCATCTATAAATTGACATGACTTCTTGGGGAAAATAGTAGAGTGATTTTATGTTACCTTCTCATCAATTTGGAATGCAGAGTTTTCTTTTTCTTATATTGGTTACTAACCAAAGCTATGAAATCACGTTTACTCTGCTATTTAACCCATTAGAGGGGAGATGGTTTTATTCCTTTATTAATGTCACAAATTGCATGTAACAGATTCGACAGGTTTGCCGATTTCACTTTTCAGCATCGATATCCTGACGGCCATTTTACGTAGTTTATAATGAGCAGAGTCCTTCCACGCTTCGATTTTTTCTCCGTAGACTTCAAGTGAACCACAACCACAAAAGCTGAGAACTGTTTTTTTTTTTTTACAGAAAAGAGAATTCATGTCGTTCCCAAAGTGCAAAAATGAAAGCAGATTGTCCATACAATGTATTTGAACTCGGTTTGTTGATTTCATTTTCTTACGCCAACCGAACCTGGCCGGGCGACCTAATTTCTCCTAATAATAATTACATTGGCTATGCATTTCCGATAACCCGTATCCTTCATTTATCTCAAGACTATCTGTAATTACACTGGCATACACAGTTTTTTGGGGAAAAATCATTTTACTGATTAGCTCCACGTTTTTCTCTACGAGTACATTTAAAAAATGACGATTTATAGCCAAATTTCCATAATGTGCAAATTGATTCTTAATGCCGCTTGCATTAAATAACCAAATAAAGTAAATTAGAAATATAAAAAAAAAACAAAAAAAAAACATGAATACTATTATATTCCTGGTTGCTCAAACAACTGGTTTTATATTATTATAGAGTGACGATAATGCCTGTAATTTCATTGTTCTAAGTTATGAATGGAAAAAATCCTTACATATAATCACTTTACAAAGTCTACATCAGACATTTGTAATAAAAATTTGAGTTGGCCTGTGATAGAATTTAATTTGGATGATGTTAGTGATGATCACGGTGAAAGACATTTATGGAAGAACGGTCTCAAGGAAGATGGGACAAAAGAAAGATTTAAACGGGACGAATCTACTAAGTATTCCTGAAAAGAAAATAAACGAAATTTCTTGCCATAACTACCAGTTGCTCTCAATATTCGAATCTTCATCACTTATTGTGTTATATTTCTTTCGCATTTAGAAGTCGTGTCTTATTTCAAACTATGATTGTGATTATGTTTCAGATGGGCATTGATTTCTTTCTTCCCATTTATACTGACCTAACCCAGTCATTTTTTGCGTGCGATATCGTATTCTGGAGCAGGAAAGCTAAAGTCGATGGTGGGTAATGGATGTTATTTTAGGTTTCAGCACCGCAAAATTGTTCAAAATTAAGATGCATTATTTTAAAAAATTGTAGGCCTATATCATTGATCGCTGAAAACTTATAATCGGATTCAGGAATTACTTACCAAACGTCAAAGACGATAAACTGGTTTCTTTGCCCTCGTTTTTAAAATCGAAGTAAAAGAAGTAACACAAATAATTAATAATAATTAAACAGGTAAATAAATATTAACTTCTAGCTAAAAAATAGATATATTAGAAGACAATATAAAGTGAAGTTTTGAGCTTAAATTTTCATCTGAAAACCTCAACGCTGTAAAAATAACCTATTTACCTGATCACACGTTCTGGATGTGACGATAAACTACATTCAGAAGTGAGGCCTCTGATTGGGAGCGTTTGTGGAGAGTGGAACCATCTCTTAATTCTCCAGACCCGGGGTGGTAGCACCAGTTCGGGTCCCAGCTATGGGCAAATAGTTAACTCCTATACTGTGGCCAAAAGACTATGAAAGTATAAAAATAGATTTTTATAGTAAAAATAGCAGCAATACATTTAAAAAACAAAAAAATTACCAGAAATACAACAAAAACACTCTTTAAAAAAATATATCAATGAAACCTGGTGTGCAAACTGATTTCTTACAAGTAATACACATCCTATTCATACGAAATTATTCTAAATATCTTGTCGGCATTAATAAGCCACTGAGATCGATATGCCTTAAAACAAAATCAAACGAGATCACTTCATCATCATCAGTCCCATGACTGGATGCGGTTGTAAGGTCGCTGCGTAACTGAACATCAGACTAGTTCCTTCGACATATCTTGGTTGAAAGCCGGAGATATATTCATTTATAAGTAGCATGTGTTGGGCAAGCAGACTTGGTAAAGCCTATCCCATTCCAGGTCAAACCACTGCTAATATTCTCCAATTTGAAGGCGTGCCTTGATGATGGACACGTGGTCGTTGATTCCATTGATGGTACTCTCAGCCTTTGGCTATTAGGAAATCTACTACCCAGCGATTCCATATCACCACCGCACTGGCTTCATGTATAGCTACCGGTATCTAGTTTACTCCATTGCGCCAGATGGCTGTTGACATTGCAGAAAGGTTCAACCACCATTTAACCGGTTTAATTGCCAATGGCCATACCGTGCCGTAGTGTTAGGGTTAGACTTAGGGTTACATGATCCAGTAGCACTCATAGAGTGTGAACTGGCATATATATCTATATAAAAAGAATTAAAAAATAATATAAAAATATACATATGGTTTAATGGCCCTAGAAGCTTTGAGTTAGCACAGTCTCTTTGAATTCCATTACCCATCAGGATGAAGCAAATCATGGCTCTCCACCGCTTCCCTTTCTTTCATATTTGAAAACTCTGCATTGTTATTATTGTTTTTAAGATAAATAGTGGAGTGGTTTTCGATTGCCTTCCTCATGGTTTTAAATTCAATTGTATAGTTTCAATCGTGATAGGAATAACTGCAAGTCGTCCATATCCCAAATTTATAAACAAACCGTACAGATGCATGCTGGGATTTCTTCTTAGCTAATAAGATAAACCACTTATTGGTCGCATCCGCCATATTTTTGTTCTTTCTTGTCTTGAAGTCAGAATGAACAGTCACGTGTCTGTATCCATTTTGCGTGTTAACAGCATTCTTATTTTTTTAACGTTCAACATTATTACTCTTGCTTTGCCTAGTTTTGTCTTACATAAATATTGTTTTGCTTCGCATTATTTTGCTTTGTTATTTTTCTTTATTTTGATAGTGACTCTTGGAATCTTTGTCAATTCCGTTTATTAGGCATTTTGCCAATTACACTTAACCATACACAATTACGTTTCCTTTTCCTCGGTTGGTTACCAATCAAGGCTAGAGAACCCTGTCTATACTATTATCTAACCAATACCTGAGTCCGGAAGATAGGGATTCATGCCTTTCTGAAAAGTGTTAGATCGAAATGAACACACAGTGTCCCGCCGGAATTCGAAGTCGGCTCGCCGATTTTATTTTCAATGTTGTTAACCATCTGTCCACCTGCCCCACCATGATCGACATAATATTGTATAAACATTTATTTTACTAGATGAACTAAACGCTTATTCTTGCAACTTAAAGAATAAACTTATTTTTTTTATTTAAAGGTCTTTGTTAAGATTATATTTTTACCTGTGAACTTTTATTTAGTTCAGGTGTGTCAAGGTCTAAACGAGATGCCGAAAACAAATGAGCGTAGCCGTGAACTGTATCGTTCCTTCATTATTTCATTTAATAGCTGTCAGGTGGGAAGAAAAGATAATACAAGAGTAATGGACGCACGGTGGCAAAGCAAACAATATGAATGAAAGACTCGTTGGATTTCCATACAGCCAACAAATTGCTCCTTTTTCATGTGCATGTATCTGATTAAACATTCCGGAGTGTGTCCACATTACAGTCTAGGGACAAACAAATCAAACGCGACCAATGTTTGTCTAGAAAGAATATCATTACAAACGCGTTTGTGTGCGACAAAGACGAAACGATGGCTATAGGCTGAAAACTACTTTAGAAAATTGCTTGATAATCTATTTTTTGTTCAATTTGTTCCTTTGTTTTTATTTTGGCGATAAACTCCATAGGCATAGCCTTGTGTTATTCCCGGTTTAATTCAGCGGATACTTTATTTTATTTTTACCTAACCCTTTCTTTCTTTCTTTCTTTTTTTTTTTCTTTCTTTCTTTCTTTCTTTCTTTCTTTCTTTCTTTCTTTCTTTCTTTGTGTTGGCTTCTTTCGTGGCTTCTTTTTTCTTTAACTAGATTTCTTTCTTTCTGTCTTTCTTTCTCTCCTTCTTTTTTTCTTTCCCTCTTGTAGCTTCTTACTTTCTTTATGTTGGCTTCTTTCTTTCTTCCTTTATCTTGGCTTCTTTTTACTTTGACTTGATTTCTTTCTTTCTGTTTTTCTTTCTTTGTGTTAGCTTCTTTTTTTTATCTTGGCTTCTTTTTTCAACTTGATTTCTTTCTTTCTTTATTTCCCCCTTTCTTTCTTTCTTTGTGCTGGCTTCTTTCTTTCATTCTTTCTTTCTTTATCTTGGCTTCTTTCTTTCTTTTTTTCGTTCGTTCGTTCTTTCTTTCTTTCTTTGTCTGGGCTTCTTTGTTATTCTCAGTTTTTTCTTTAACTTGATTTCCTTCTTTCTCATTTTCTTTCCCCCTTCTTTCTTTTTTCTTTCTTGTAACTTCTTTCTTTGCATTCGTGGATTATTTATCCTTGACTTTCTTTCTTTCTTTCTTTCTTTCTTTCTTTCTTTCTTTCTTTCTTTCTTTCTTTCTTTGTGCTGGCTTCTTTCTTTCATTCTTTCTTTCTTTATCTTGGCTTCTTTCTTTCTTTTTTTCGTTCGTTCGTTCTTTCTTTCTTTCTTTGTCTGGGCTTCTTTGTTATTCTCAGTTTTTTCTTTAACTTGATTTCCTTCTTTCTCATTTTCTTTCCCCCTTCTTTCTTTTTTCTTTCTTGTAACTTCTTTCTTTGCATTCGTGGATTATTTATCCTTGACTTTCTTTCTTTCTTTCTTTCTTTCTTTCTTTCTTTCTTTCTTTCTTTCTTTCTTTCTTTGTCGTGGCTTAATTCTTTGTCTTTTCTTTCATTTTCTTTCTTTTAACTTTTTCTCTACCTTTTCTGACCTCTCTGTTTCTTTTGCCTTCTTTTTCTCAGCGTTTCTGTTCCTCGTTCACTGTTGTTTTAATTAGTTTTTCTTCCTATTATTTTATTTTGAACACACAAGTTATCTATTTGAGTTTGGTAGTTACCGGAGAACAATGGCTAACAAATCTGACTCGTTAGACTAATATAGTGAGTTCGATCCTCACTTAGTACCCAACGCTTGTTGTTTATCAGATAAAGTTTAGTCAATAGGTTTCTTGACTGGAAATGCGTCTTAGTAATGTATCCCTTCGCTAACACTGACAATATAGTGAGTTGTAATATCGGTTAGAGTTTTGTAAAAATCTGTAGATTTGAAGAGACTTTCTATCACTTGATCACTAGCAATGCTCACAAGACAGTTCTGAGCATGACAATGTATGGGGCTTTTTGGACAAAGGACACACGAAGAAAGACTCCGGTCACTATTAATAGCAAGCTAGAACAAGTACATTGGAACAAATTAAATTAATGATGCGAAAAGATACCGTAGAACAGAAAATGTTATCTGCTAGTAATAAAACAAGTTGCAAATTGTCTTAGAATCGGAGTCTACAAGTCAGATATTCAAAATTCATACGGTTTTCCCATTCCAGCCCAGGGAAACGGTCACAATGAATAGTTACACTCTCAATAAGGCTCTATGCTTTGAACGTCTGTTGCGTCTCAAGTTCACTGCAGGCTTCAAATGGAACTCATATATACGATCCAAATGTAAAGATGTTGGGGATTGACACACGGCTCATTCCTCCTCGCATGCTTTACATTTACAAGAGTTAGATTAGACCAAAAATGCAATACTGCTTCTATATATGGACTGGAACTACTGAATCTATATTCAGTATTAAAAAAGTTCAAAATCGTTTAGGCAGTCTTGTGGGATAAGACCTATTTTCTACTTTATCACCCCATTTCCAACAATAATAATATTACACGTCTTTTGCTACTCTATCGCTATTTCTATGGAAAATATTCAAATGAGCTCCATTATTTACTTCCAACAATTCAGGACTTTAAAGCTGGAACAGGCCATAATACCTCTTTACCGTATATACTTGTGTATAAGCCGACTTAATGTACAGTGCGACCCTTCAATATTTACCATGTATATTAACAGTTCCAGAAAAAATTACCTGTGTATAATGCAGCCGGTCACCGATATTGCATGATTTTTAACCTCTTCAAAAAATTACCTATGTATAATGTGATCCCATATTTTTTGGCGTAAAAGTGATCATAAAATATCACATTATACTCGAGAATCCCACACATCTAATTCATCTTAATCATTTTAAGAGAAACTCGAATGACTTTTGAGACATGCGTTGTCGGAAGTTTAGTATTTAAAAGAAATCTAGCCATCGGAAACAAAAAAAAAAGAAGAAATTTTGTGAAGGAGCTGTGAAAATATCTCGATTCAGAAAGAAAAAAAATATGTAAGGGACAGTTGTACTCATTATTATTGGCGTGCTTGGAAGACTCGAAAGGCCATTCAAAAAAAAAATTGGCAGCCAGAGGAACAGGTTAATACCATAAAAATGATGACATTATCAGAAATAAATCAATAAAGAAAAATACTGAGAAATGTATTGAAGTATTAAATAGATTTGCTATCACTTGATCTTTAGCGAGTACCATCAGTTACGAATAGTTATAGAACTTGGTGAATATAATAGAATAATAGCATAGTTGAGTTCGCTCGATTATAATTAATAAAAGAAAAGCAAATAGATTAGAACATTGACTCTTTTTTTTGTCTTTCTTTACAAGAACTAGATTCAAGCAAAAATGAAGTATTGCTGTTATATCTGAGAGAGATCCATGATCGGCTCTTCCCAGCTTTGGCAGTGTCAAAGATCGTTTCTTATAATCGTGAATTATTTTCCACCTTACCATCCTTTTCCTCATAGACGAAACGTTGTTGCCAGTCTCTATACTTTTCTACCGCTATTTTCATGTCAGACATTCAAGTGAGTTACGTTCCTTGGTTCCACCAATCCAGGCTTTCAAAGTTAGAACCTGCCATGCTCTGCAAACAGACTCGGCCCATCCTCATCCCCTTCATATGGCATTGGTATGACGCAAATTCTACTTAAGCAGCTTCCTAGAACTGTTATGTTATGGAACAGACTCCCGAAAGGATACTTCCCCGATCACTACAACCTTGGCCTCATCAAGTTTAAGATCAGACATTATCTACCTTGAGTGGTTCTTAGGCCTTGTACTGGGTAAATATTAATAAAAGAAACAGAAACTAAAACGTTACAGTTTATGTCTGGTAATAAGTAGGTATTATTTTTTACATTTTTCAGATTTGGTTTAATTTTTTCATCTTTTTTGTTATCAAAGCTTGTGAAGAATCCTCTCCTTCAGATCGGCGCTGCTTTGCTCTTTCCATTGCCCTTTGCGCTCTCTTGGAATTAACAGAAGTCTTCAATACGAATAATGCAAATAATAAAATATTAAAGATTGAATAGAGCTTTAAAATCAATGTAAATATGTGCAGATAAACATTAGATGTACAAACTGATAACGGGTTATTTTTTAAGAATCCTTTTTCGTTCTTGACCTTTGAATTTGTATGAAACTTATTTAAACTTTCTCTCAAGTTCTTATTGTCGTCTTCAATTATCTGCAAAGCGCCTATCAAATGAGTTTCAGTAATAAAAAAAAAGAGTTTCGAAATGAACTAAATCATCTTAAATACCTCAACCGTAAAAAAAGCTAAGATCACCAAGGGTAAAGTCAAGTACACAATAAGATTAAAACAAACAACAAAGAATAAACATTTTTTTCTTTCTCTATCTATCTCTTTTTTAAACCTTTTTTTATTCTTACGCTTTTCCCCTCTTTATTCCCATGAGCCTCAGCGAAGCGAATCAGTTGTGTAATTAAGTGAATGTCTTCCCTGATGAGGCAAAGGCCGGGAGCGACCAGCGGCATAGTCAGTTCAGCGGGCAGCCTCCATCAACATTCAAAGGATCTGAATAAGAGTAAAGACAAACTTTAGGGACATACTTTCTTTTTATCATCCATTTATTTTTTCATCTTGTAACAGTAATTGGTTGTGACTGGTGCCTGTTAGTTAAGAAAAAAAAAAGAATAAAGAAAAACTATGTTTTTTGTTTTGTTTTTAATTCTTCCATCTTTTCTTTTCGCGTTTCTTGAAAGCGAAATGAACTAACAAGGGTCTGTCGTTATATCGGTTCGTATGGTCTGAACATGTTCGGAAACTTTATGAAAGTGGACAATAAAACTGAGAAGGAAGGAGGGGAAAAAAAGGACCAATGAGAAGAGGAAGAAGAAAAGGTATGCCCAAATAAAGGGTTTGGGACAGAAGAAAGGATGAATGAAAGAAAAAGTAAATGAAAAAGGAAAAAGGTAACGGAAAAGAAAGGAAAAAGAAGAAAAAAAATGAATGAAAAATAAAGAAAGAAAGCAAATAACAGAAAATAAAGAAAGAATGAATGAAAGATGTGGGGGAAAATAAAGAAATCAAGAAATGGTTGAGAAAAATGAAAAAGAAAGAAAGTAATATAAAAGAAAGATTTTGAAAATAAAAAAGAAAGAAAGCAATGGAAAAAGTAAAGAAGAAATAATTCAAAAGAAAGAAAAGGAAAATAAGGTAAGAAAGAAAGATCGTAAAAGTAAGTAAGAAGCAAAAAATGTAAAAGAAAAAATGTGAAAAAGAAAGAAGGAAATGGAAAAAAGAAAGTAGTGTAAGAAATGGGGAAAAAGAAAGGAATAAATGCAAAACTAAGAAAGAAAAATGGAAATGGAAAAGAGAGAAAGTATGGATGAGAAAGAAAGAAGAAATAATGAAAATGAAGAAAGGAAAGTAAAAAAAAAGAAGTAAAGGTTGATATAGAAAGAAAAGAAAGCAGCAAAGAAGAAAAAACAACAGGGGTCATAAAATATAAAAAATTGTTTGATAAACAAAGTTGAAAAAACGAAAAGACAAGGGAAACAAAACAAAATGGCTAAAATCTTTAGAAAATAAACGCAGGAATAGTAAATATAGAACAAAATAACATAGGAATTCACAGATAAGCTTAATATGACATACGGCTATTATGTTGGTGCAAAAATAATGTCGTTTTCTCACATGAAGTTGAACGTCAAAAAACGACATTATTTTTGCACCAACCTAATATAAATGTAGAGCATTTAGTAAGAAATGAACTCGCTACAGTAGTAAAGTTTTGAAAAAATTAGTTTGCATCTGAAGATATTGTAATGGAGCTCTAAAAGAAAAAATGTAAAAAAAAAAATGAAAATACCACTCGATGCGGACAAGCATTTACTTGGGTTTGACTAGCTAAAAGAACAAACCAACTGTAATAACGACAATTTTTGACTTGGTATCTAGAATAAATTGAAGGATCAGGTGACAGTCAAATCCTAGCTTGCTACTGCCTGCTTCTCATTAGTGCCAATGGTCAGTGTTAAGTAAAAGACAGGATTTCAGAGCAATTAAAAAGCTCGCTCCATTTAAAAGACTGCAGGTTCCTTATATTCACTGCAGCAAACAAGGTTTAAAAGATATCCAAGAGTTCAGCTCTACGCTTTACCACTGAGTTATTTTCTCGCGTGAAGATTGGATTGTAATGCTTGGAGAGTTTTGAACACGTGACTAACTCCCGAAACGCAGTGTGATGGCTTCAGATAAGCGATTCGTTTTTATGTTGTTGTTTTTTCGCTTCGCGCGCATGCGTACGTATACGCGAGGACATTTCCACTTCAGTGCAGACTAAATCACAACACACGCTGAAGTGTCTTTCTGGGTAAAGACGTTTATTCATTCTTGCCTATAACTTTATTTCAAATACTTATATCTTATGAATATCACAAATTTTACATATATTACACTGACCGCTAAAGATATTAAGTGTATAAAGAATTTATGCTATTCGTAATGCATTCTATGATTCAAGAAAATGGCGTCAGAAAAAATTGATATTTTTTTTCTGTTTCATGAATAAATTAATAACATTATGGTCATAAATTAATTTACACTAAAATGGATACACGAGGCTATATAACAAATGCATACACAAAGCAATGTAAAGCATGTCCAAAAATTAACTATGTTTTTGTTTTAAGGCAATTCATCCAAATCAAAGCGGGAATGCCACTAGTACGCAAGGGTTTACAGAGGATTGAGAACAAGAGTAAAAAATCGATTTGTGGAAGGGATACAGAGGAGGACGGGGAACAGTTCAGGATGTCAGATGTCGATTGACATTACACTTAGATATTTGAAGATTATAGTCATCGAGGAAGCAAGTAAGGGGAAGGGAGTTCCACAGATAGGAAGTGCTGGAGAAGAAACTGTTTGAGAAGAGACGGTTACATTTAATCGTTTTGACAGTGAATGGATGAGAGCGAGATGCCAGCCTGGTAGCTCGTTTAAATTAATGTAGCCCGGGAACCAGCGAAAGTAGCTCGTCAGAACAGTTGCCGTGATAATATTTGTAGAAGAGACAAAGGGAGGCCACAGCACGTCTGTGGGATAGCGATTGTAGATTAGATGCCAGTAGTGTAATATAATATGTAAATAATACTATTGTTAAAAACGTTATATTTATCTTCGAGTAGATATCCATAATTATTAAAATAGTGAAATCAGCGTTTACCTACCTAGAGATCGAAATTCCTACTCAAAAAATGTGCCTCCCGACGGGAATCGAACCTATATTCTCTTTTGCATATAGGAAACCGTTTTTGATCCAAGTGTGATTTATCTTCAAGCCACCGAAAGTCATCACAACAATGCGAGTCTCAATTATCCTATTTCAAAATCGGAAACGTAAACAAAGTAATTTTTAAAGCAATCATGTCAAACATGGCCCTTCGTGCCTGCAAAAAAGAAGAAAAAAAACGGTATATCCAAAGGACAGTTTTTCCATTGACGCCGCTATTATTTTAACTAACATCACGCCTCGGCAAAGTTTA
>OZ038485.1:122291654-122306654 GCA_964036315.1 Acanthosepion esculentum | reverse complement strand
AAGCTATAGCTAATTTTTCCTCGGTGCATAGCTTACAGAACTTATGGCCCGCTTTATACTTAGTGCATCTTTTTAATATTTCCCATTTCAGGATGGGGTCCTTGCTACCTTGTCTGATTTGCCATATATAGCTAGATAATGTAGTGCTATGTTTAGTTTTTTCATTTTTGAAACTACTCATGTGATTATAATATCTTTTTTTAAAGGTATCCTGAGTGGCTCCTATATATACTTTAGGGTTTATATCATCTATATCCATGTAAATTTTCGCCTGATAGACCACGCATTCTTGTTGACATTTACCCTGTAGTGGACATGTATCTTTATTCCTACAATTGCAACTGGGGAAACTAATGCGTGGATTGTCCCTAGTTTTTTTCTTATTAAGTCCACTAATTAAAGTCTCTACATTAGGCACGCAGCAGTAACTAAGTTTTACATTGTTTTTGTTAAATATCTTATGCAACTTAGTTTTCTTGGGGAAATTCTGCTCTAATAGGTTAAAAAATATTTTACCAATTCTCGTTCTTACGGCTATGCTAAATGGGGGGTTAAACCACAAAATATTTCTATGCCGGTTATTGCGTTTATTCTGAGTTCCAGTGTTATTGTCTATGTTAATATTTTCCAATTTTTCTTTGTGTCCACACTTATGTAGGGCTTCCTCGTAAACTATTTTATTAGCATCGAAAATGCGTTTATCCGATGAATTAGTTGTAAGCCTATAGCTAATATTTTTAGGAATATGTCTTATGATATGTGCCGGGTGGTTGGATTTTATATTTAAATATTGGGGGTCCTGATTCTCTTTCTTATACGGGGATATAGAACATTTTGTAAGTTTAACGTAATGTCTAAATAATTAGTAACTTTCAAATTAGTTTCAATTTCGAGATTAAATCCGTATCTTTTAAAAAACCAGTGTAGTTTTTTACGGATGGTATCGCATTTTTGGGGGTTACTTTTATCTACTATTATGAGTCCGTATATATATATATATATAGTTTTAATGTCTGCTATATATATGTGTTAATGTGCTCAATATCAGGGATAGAGCGTCTGTAAAGATTATTAAAGAGTCCTAAAGGATAGTGGATGTTCAGCAACACTCGCATACACACGACGCAGCAAAGAAATACGATCAGGAAAAGAAACATCTGGTTCAACTCACCGTACAATAAAAACGTAAAAACAGACGTAGGAAAAATATTCATTAAACTCATACACAAACACTACACTCATCAATCACTCTCTATATATATTCAACGGCAAAAACAGTCAAAATCAGCTACTGTTGCAACGACACAAATAATTAAATAAAAAGCATAAGAGGAAAACCACCAATAAATCACCTGCACAAATCAAGCCGATGTGTAACTGCCGAGCAAAGAATCAATATCCGTTAAACGGCAATTGCTTGCAGAACATTGTAATATATTAAGTAAAATCAGCAGATGTATAAAATATACATAGGGTACCTGAAGGAATTTGCAAACAAAGAAGGAACTACGCACAGAAAATATTCATTGCAAATAAGCAAATTGCACAATGCTTTCTAAACATATACGGGGAATTAAGTCGAAAATCAAATTACACCTAAAATATCATGGAAAATAAGGAAAAACAGCCTACAATAATAAATCCCCAAAATGGAACAAATATTAAACGTTTATAAATTTAATGTTTGAAGTAATAAAACGAAATCGGAGAAAATAAAATCGATTCTTATATATATATATATATATATATATATATATATATATATATATATATATATATGTGTGTGTGTGTGTGTGTGTGTGTGTGTGTGTACTATGTATATATTCTACCTACCTATATATATATATATATATATATATATAGGGTGCGATGGATAAATTGTCGTCTAAATTACACAAACCTGTAAATAACATTGACATATCATTTAAACAGATATAATTATGAAAATTATATTAAAATATCTTGATATACTAAAGAGTAAATTTATTCAATAAAGTCGCCATCGCCTTCAACCTCGGCCTCAAGACGACTTCGGAATCTCCTGCAAATCTTCTGAACGGTTTAAGTTGGTGAATACTGCCATAATCCTTGCCTGTAGTTCATCTTTCGTGTTATAAGTAGTTTTGTTGGTCTCTCGCTCAACTGCGCCCCACACATTATAATCAAGGGGTTGTAAGTCTGGGGAGTTAGTTGGACAAATGCAAGGGGTGATATGGTCGCAGAAATTGGGTGACAGCCATGACTGAGTTTTCCTGCTTGTGTGTCATGGTGCAGAATCCTATAGTCAGATATAGGGTCTCCCAGCAGGCACCATCTTTACCCGGGGCAGTACTACGACTTCAAGGCACTTGATAAAAATCGCCGTGTTGAGTCTGGGGCCCTTTTGCAAGCAGAGTAATAACATCAGAAATAATTTTTAAAAATTACTTTTAATGAAGGTCCAATCGCATCTCTTTTGTCTCGGAATGGCCATTTATATTTCACTGTTGTTCTATGTTCTGTGAGAGCCTGCTTGGCAGAGAATCCCATCTCTTTAAACGTCCCATTTAGTTTTGTCGCTATTTGAAAATGTTTTAGACAAACTAGTAGAATTCAAAGTAATACGCCATTTCGAATTTTGATGAAATGAAGCATTCCCAACTATTATTCTTATTCAATCCCAATTTGTCATATTCTTTTCTTTTTATGGACGTAGGCGATCATGGCTCTCCACTTCCCCCTATTCCTTGTGGCTCTCAGAAGGTTTTGTGTTTCTGCCAACTCTCCCAGACCGCGCTCCGCCATCTACCTGCCCAAGCCCGCTACGTATGTCATGCGCTGCTTTCCCCTGTCTCCTTTTCCCTCTATCCGACCTGTGAGTATCAGATTCTCCAGGCCCTCCTTTCTCATCACGTGTCCCATAAATTTCATCTGCCTCTTCCTTGTGTTAATCATAAGCTTCCTCCTTGTTTGCATCCTCTCCAATACCTCATCGTCGCTCACATGCTCGGTCCATGATATCCTTAGCATCCTTCTGTAGCACCACATCGCCGCCGCCTCGAGTCTCTTCTTCATCCTTGAGCATACCGTCCAACTTTCGCTGCCGTATAAGAGGACAGATGTCATGTAGCAGCTCAGTACTCTTTTCTTTGTCACTATAGAAATCCTCCTGTTAACTTGTCAAATACTTTATCGATTACTGAGGCTGCCTACCTTACCTAGTATTATAACGGATGCGACCATCCTTATGCGATGAACACTTACCTAATGTATTTTTATATCGAGGAAGTTGAAAATAATATTAGCCCAAGCTCTTGTCGGGGAGGGGCTTGTGTAATTACCCGGCACTTGAGGCGTACCCAAAAGGGGAAATGCTTGAGGGGGCTTGAGTAATTTTTGTGCGGCTTTCCTGGCAGCTCATATTAAACTCCGACCTTGTGTCACATTCTGTTGCAACGCACCTGACCTGGTGTAGTATTTTTATTCGGAAGGTTTTTAAAACACGTTGTGTGTGGTCTTAGAAAATCAAACTGATTATTTATTTTTAATTATTTGTGCCATCTTAAGAATTAGACCAATCAGATTTTTTTTTCCAGTATTAGTTTGGTAAAGTGTTGAGTAAAGGTCGGAAATTTACAACAGAGTTTATTCTCATGACGCAACTAAAACTGAAACGAAAGAAAAACTTCTCAAAAATTAATAATGGTTAGGAACTGTCATCATTATTAAAAAATTTTAATAGTTTTTTCTTTCACCTTATTTTTGTTGCTTTTTGCTAGAACTTTTAGACCGTTTTTATATTGATTCTATGGCTGTTCAGTAATCAATATCGATCGGAAACTCAATGTTCAGTTTAGATCAATGGAGTTAAGTATATAATATAGAATAAATGCAAAAATGATCAGAAAGTTCCAATAAAAAGCAACAAAAATAAAGTGAAAGAAATATAAGTGGACATTTAATAATAATGAAAAAAGCTTCATTTAAGAAATTCGAAAAATGCTATGACGTCTACTACTGTTACCAAGGTAAAGAAGAAATATGTCGGGAAAGGCAGATCGAATAGAATAGAATAGAATCTATCTATATGGCTAAATCTGAACGATATCTCTTGACCAATTTTTGTAAGGCGTGTCGCAGTTTGGCTACCTTTGGTTTCTAAGAATTAAGATATTATTATTACTGTCTTTTCTTGTAGATAATACGAGACATTCTGATAAAAATTAAAGGTAAATAGTTAAATCGTCGAGCTGGCGTAACCAAGGCGGACCTTGACAGACCAAGTATCCGACCAGGTTTGCCAGATTTCAATCCCTTTTGAGCTGCGAGAGAGGCACTTCTAGACAAATGTGTGGGCTTCTCTGTCGCTCAGAGTTGTCCACCTAAATCAAATTGACGCGAATGGCCTAGTCAAATTCTCTTTGATTACTTACAGCCACCATCATCTGTGGGGGAGAGACAGAATAAGGAGAAAGGATAATGGTCCCGGTGTTAGGGTGCGAGCGGGTGCCGACAACTATAATACAGGGTGTTGCTGCAAAATCCGACACTTTACAGAAAGAAAACAAAATGGAGAATAAAAACAAAAGCTGTATATGCAGATACCTAAAAGTTTGACAACTAACTAACGTTTTTCTCTCTACCCTTTTCCAGGATGGAATATGAGCGCAGAGCAGAAGTAGTAGCGTCTTTTCAGTCGGGAAGAAGCCTGCGGTAGTAATGGCCTGGTTTGTGTTCAAGAGGACCATGGTCATGGACATTTGGAGGAAGTGGAAGGCGTGTGAAAACAAGGACAAGGCGAAAGGCCCACAACGCTCGTTCTTCGGCCGTTAGGACCGACGAGTTCGTCGCCGCTGTCAAGGAGACAGTTGACAATCATGTCACAAGTCGACGATCTGCCGAACGATCAAGAAGGACATTGGTTACTGCTCCTACCGCAAGTCTCACCTCATGCTCGTCACGAATGCCTCCAAGGAGTCGAGGAAGGTCAAGGCGGCGGCTTTGCTGAACGAGATCAAGTACGAGTCCACCAGGATGCTGAGGTTCTTCTCTGATGAAAAGCATTTCATCCATGACCAGACGAGCAACAAGCAGAACGACAGGTGGATCTACAAAGACATCACGGTAGTCCTCGTCGTGAAGCATACGAAGTTTCCCTCCTATGTCATGTTCCTTGGCGTCATCTTCAGCGAGGGCCACGTCATGACTCCGTTCTTCTTTCAAAAGGGCCCGAGAGTCACCACTGAGATCTACCAGGAGGTGCTGAGAAGCGTGGTGAAGCCCTGGATAGACGATATCGCCGCCGGCCGCCTCTACGTCTTCCAGCAGGACACCGCTCCTGCACACAAGGCCAAGACGACCCTTGCAGCGTGGCTGCTCAACAATGTTCTTCACCACTAGTCGCCCGGACTTGTGGCCGCCCTCCTCACCTGACTGGAACCCCCTTGACTATTTCTTCTGGAGCGTGATTGAGGCCAAGACCAACAAGCACGCCCACAACAGGGTCGACTCTCTGAAGGCTGCCATCATGGAGGCGTTCGCCGCTATGGACAAGGACATGGTCGCCAAAGCGTGTGACTCATTTCGCGCCCGCCTTGAGATGGTCGTCGCCGCCGGAAGCATTTACATGGAAAAATAATGTAGTATGTAACTCTAGCTGTTGCTAAATAAATTGTCGGATCTCTGTATATACAACTTTTGTTTTTATTGCCTATTTCGTTTTCTTTTTGTCAAGTGTCTGATTTTGCTGTAACACCCTGTACACAAGAACACGTTTTCAGAAATGTTTATTCAACTTTTAGTTTATTCAACTAAAAAACAAACAAACTCTAATTTGAAACGGCAAGATTGCAAATAAACCCAATTAGCACAATAAATAATTAAAACAAAATGTAGGTAGGTGGTGATAAGAATAGTTTTTCAAAAAGATATTTTGGCAACATTTGTTCTTTGGGGATTATCGTAATTGAAAGTTTTTTGTTTCAAAGACAGGAAATTCACCGAAATTGGTTTAAAAGAATTAATAAAGAGAATGTACGAGATTTGTCATTATTTACATCATTCGGACTATTGTCCTCATCTTTGTTGCCATATTTATCACAACGTTTCGGCCGTTGTACGCTGCGGCCCTCTTCGGGTGGTTGGAATGTCGAACTGAACACTTTATTTCGCTCGCTGGGGTAGACAGTTCTTGTTCCACGTGCCATGTCTAATGGATGTCAGTAATCTCCTGTTAATTCCCCTCTCCAAGTTCTCCACTGCCTTAACCAGGTGTTGTACTCACACTCTGGGTCCTGTCACTGGATCTAACTAACGCCTTTATCCACTGTGCCGTGTGTCCTTAAGGAAACATGGCACTTTGTGATAAATATGGCAACAAAGATGAGGACAAGAGTTCGAATAATGTAAATAGAGTACATAACTCATCTCAGAAATATAGACAGATATTGAAGGACCGAAATGTTGTAATAAATATGGTGACAAAGATGAGGAAAATAGTCCGAATAATGTAAATAGTGTACATAATACCTCATCTCAGAAATATAGACAGATACTGAAAGGCCGAAACGTTGTAATAAATATGGCAATAAAGATGAGGACAATAGTTCGAATAATGTACATTGTGTACATAATACCTCATCTCAAAAATATAGACAGATACTGAAAGGGCCGAAGCGTTGTAATAAATATGGCGACAAAGATGAGGACAATAGTCCGAATAATGTAAATAGTGTACATAATACCTCATCTCAGAAATATAGACAGATACTGAGATTTGTCATGTTTTCATAACAATATCATTACAACAAAGCACATTTTAATATAGTGTAAACCGAACCTCTGTCTGTCTATTTGAATCTAGTGTAAACCGAACTTATTTCTACCATTTTGACTCTAGTACCATCTTAACTGTAGTGTAAACCGAGCCTATGGCCATCCTGGGTATGACGATACACTACATCCGCGTCCTGGGTAAGACGATAAACTACGTCCAACAGCAAGGCCCTTGATCAGGAGGTGTAGGGGAGCGTGGAACCACCTCTTAATTCCTGGTGTTCCCAGGTCCACCCTGAGCCGAGATGGTAGCACCTATTAGGGTCCCAGCTATGGGTAAATAGTTAAACCCTAAACTGGGGTCAAAACACTGAAAGGTGAAATATAGGTTTTAAGACCAGAAATACTTTGTAAAACATTATTACCAACAATACATTATTACCAGTAATACATTTTTGAAAAAAAGATATTACCAGCTATATAAATAAAAAGAAAATTACCAGCAATACTTTTTTGAAAAAAATTTACCAGCAATACATATCTGAAAAAAAGAATCAAATAAAAATCTTGTCGGCATGAAATAACCCATTGAGGTTGATATGCCGTAGGACAAAACAAGACAAACCAATTGGGAACTATGGCTACTTTTTAGACTATTCATTTTATATTTTCATCTTATAAGGCTTGTATTCGATATTAAATAATACAATAGGTATTGAATTGACCAACCTAATTTAACTTCAATTCATCATTGAATACTTATGATTTCCATGTCAACAGAAGAAGAATATCTATGTCCCCCATAGAGTACATTATATGCAAATTCGCACGTCTTTTGGTAACTTAAAAATGTTTTAACGGTAAACTTTTTCCAAGGCGGAAAAGATAACAAGTCCACCACTGTCGAATGAGGATAAATAAAAGATAAGGAATCGCACTAGAGGAACAGATGAGGGCGTGGACACGAATTCGGCAAATGTCCGCATAAGCAACTCTGGTACATTAGGTGTAGGCAAAATATTCCAAGCGAAAAGAACCTTTTTTTGAAATGCCTCTTCAGCTTCAGGTTTTTTTCCCAAAAGAGCGTTGGCGGCTTTTGTGTACATACATTATAAATCAACATGTGGACCCAAGAAGAGAAAAACAAAAAAAATAGTTAATATTAGTGAAGTTTTAGGTGATTATTCGTATAATGATTACTTAGCATTATGCAGTCAACATCATGAGGTCAAAAAACCTCAAGATCCAATACCATGAAATTTAAAGCATGGAACATTAGAACGAACTTAGCATTACCTAGTTGCCTTAAGCTATCTTTGATATATATACATACATATATATGTTTATATAGATATGTATATATATATATCATTCAGACTATGTTCATATCTATATATCTGTCAGTGTTCATATTTATCTTAGTTTGCTCATATCTATCTATCTATCTATCTATCTATCTATCTATCTATATATATATATATATATATATATATATATATATATATATATAAGGCACAAACACACACACACACATATATATATATATATATATATATATATATATATATATATATATATATATATATATCTATATATATATATATATATATATATATATATATATAAGGCACAAACACTAATATTCCATGGTTATAATTTATTACATTACAATCGTAATCACGTACCAATTTTGAATTTGTAAGTCTGAGGAACTGAATCCTGAATACGATTCCAATGTAATAAATTATAACCATGGAATATTAGTGTTTGAGCCTTTTATATTATATTCTTACTCTGTCTTGGACATTAAGTTCTATCTGGATTTTATCCTCTTGGAAATATATATATATATATATATATATATATATATATATATATATATTGACCACTGATATTATTAACATTTTATATTAATTTATATTTTATATTATTAATATATATATATATATATATATATATATATATATATATATTGACCACTGATATTTATTTATATTTTACATATATATATATATATATATATATATATATGTGTGTGTGTGTGTGTGTGTGTGTGTGTGTATATATATATATATATATATATATATATATATATATATATATATGGAGAGAGAGAGAGAGAGAGTGAGTGAGAGAGAGAAAGAGAGAGAGTGCGGCCGTTTTTTGAACTCAGGAATGGTTGGAGTATTCGAGGTCGAATAGCTAGTGAAACGATGATATTATTCACCTTGACGTTTACAAAGATTAGCTTAAAACGACACAAGGTCAACGTGAATGGAAGTGTAGGTGAGAAGATTATATTTCAATTGGCTTTCTCTATCAAGTGTATCAAATATTGCCAAAACAGAAACAATCATTCGTAATTGGAATGAAAACAGTGATGGCACATTCCCTGAATCTATCATAAGAATACTGGATGTGGAATGAATAAATACTAAACACTTTAGATACCTCGACGTATGCATCAGCTACTACACATGTACTAGAGCAGACCAAGAAACTGAACATAGAATAGGTTGCATCAGAGGCAGTTTTGCCGATTGCTACGCAAGCAAAAAATCAGCTCCAAAACTAGAGTCATGTTCTTAAATAGCCTCTTCAGACTGAGACATTCATGATAATTTTTTTTAATCGGAATAACCCGAAGCAGGGCAGTAATGGCGCCAAAACACAAGGAGTTACAGGTTTTGGAAGACTTTTTTTTAACAGAAACATTAATGATTAGCAGAAAGATAAGATAGTAATCAGGTGGACAGTAGATACCGAATGACATCGCATTTAAATTTTAAAGTTGGCTGGAAAGTATGGAGCCGGAAAGGATTTCCACAAGCGAGAAGTGCGAGAGAAGAAACTGTCAGCATAGAATTTACTCGAACAATAACCATGAAAGCATTTATAGAAAAAAAACCCAGGGAGGCAACCTCACGACGGTGGGACAGTGACTGGAGCTGAGCTGCCAGATCAGGACCAATAATATTGCTGATTCTTCTTTGGATATTATCAATGAGCTCAAGGTAAATAGCAGAGGCACCGGACCATATGTGACAGCAATATTCTAAGCAAGGATGAATGCTAGACTTATAGACATATAAGATAGATTTTGGAGAGAAAAAAACTGTCTCGCCCGACATAGTGAAACGACTTTCTTTTCAGCCTACCTATCAATGGATTCAATATAGTCTTTCCACTTCATATCAGCAGAGAACGTGAGCCCGAGAAGACGCAACGAGTCACTTTCCTGGGGGATAGCATCAGCCATGCTGATGGCGGCCAGTAAAGTGTGGTTAATGGAGAATTCTTTAGTTTTGGAGGCGTTGAAATTAACAAGCCATCTTTTGCCCCAGTTAACTACAGACTTGAGGTCGTTTTGGACATCGGCTGCCATTTTGAACTTGTCGGACTGACAAGACTTACTATCGGGACAGGAGTAAATTGTTGTGCCTTGAGCGTAGATATCAAGTGGTGTGCTGATGTCATCAAGAAGGTCATTAATGAAAATTAAAAACAGAGCGTGATCAATAATGGAATCCTGGAGCACACCTGCGTTAGTGCAACAAGATCTAGACGAATGGCCGTTTAGGATGTCTCTCATTTCACGATTTGATAGGAAAGGCTGGATCATTTTAAAAAAGTGTCCGGAGACGCCGTAACTTTTCAGCTTGTGGAGAAAACCTGAATGCCAGACCCTGTCAAAGGCTTTCGAGATGTCAAGTGCAACATCCTAGGCTTCACCGTTTCTCAAGAGTATGATAAACTCTTTCTCAATATATTGTCAGTACATCAGCAGTTGACCTGGAGAAACCATATTGCTTGTCTGAGAAAAGGCCCTGCGATGAGAGATGATGAACCAATTCAGAATTGATTAGGGCATCTAGGAGTTTCCCCAAAACAGGTAGAATATTTATAGTTGAAAGGACGGCTCACCAGAGTTCTTAAAAACTAGAACCACAGATGATGACTTCTAGCAGGTAGGAAAGCTGGAGGCAGCGAGACATTTATTTTACAGTTTAGAGAGAACAGGAGTCAGTTCGGGAGGACACTTCTTAATGATTATTACAGGGATACCTTCGGGTTCACATGCTTTACGGGGATCTAGGTTAGAGATGATAGCAGAAACCATGGAAGAGGTTAAATGCATATCACTCAACAGAGGCTCAGTTCTAGGAGCGCAGTTAAGTAGGGATATGACGGATGAATCAAGAATATATTTTGATAATTTATGGGCAAAGCATTCGGTTTTATCAGCAGAGGTTGATAGCACCTCATATTGATTGAGTGGGGAGTAATAGAGACCTTACACTTATTTAATGCCCTGTTACAGAGCCGCCAGTAATCGCGAGAGCCGAAGTTGTTAGAAGCTATGCAGCCCCGCATTCTCTCGCCAAACAGGGACTTTGCTCCTTCAGAGACTTGATTACATTTATTTCCGGCAGCAACGAATAGGCGCCTGTTGTGACGAGAGACGTCACGCTGGTATAACCGGAAATAGTGGTTCCTGTGTGTTATAGCGGCTTGGTATGATGCAGTGAACCATGAAGAGGATTGAGGTTCACCTGGTATTTCCGAGAAGGGATGAAAGCATCTATGCTGGCTTTGACCCAAGAAGAAACCTCAGTGGCGCAATTTTCAGTTGGGAGTTTAAAGATGCCAGTCCAAGGGGCGTCACGGAGAAAATCACGTCGTGAGTCCGAATCAGCATGCTGGTAACGGAAAGAGGTTTTGTGGATAGGGGGGGGGTCTCGCTTAATTGGATTGGAACGAAATATCAATAGCTCCCACATAGTTGTCAGAATTGTCAAGAGGATAGTGTTGCGAAGATCGGCAAGAA
Organism: Acanthosepion esculentum; assembly: GCA_964036315.1. Classification (NCBI taxonomy): domain Eukaryota; kingdom Metazoa; phylum Mollusca; class Cephalopoda; order Sepiida; family Sepiidae; genus Acanthosepion; species Acanthosepion esculentum. The sequence continues at coordinate 122,295,073 of OZ038485.1, read as the reverse complement.
CGAGGAGAGGAGGTAAGAAATAAATCAAATAGAGAAGCATGTTGTTCTGTTTTGCTAGAAAAGCGAGTAGGGAAGTCCACGATTTGCGAAAGTGATTGGACAATGGAAAACATTAATGTCTGAACACCAGTAACATCAGCCCCATTAGAATTTTTAAGCCATGTGTTGTGGTGAGCATTAAAGTCACCAAAGACAAAGGTGTTCGCAGATGGTTGGAGAGAAAGTACCTTTTCTATACTGTCAGCAACTATGTCTAATATACTGCAGTCTTGAATCGGGGAGCGATAAATGAAAAAGAGATAGCCAACAGAGTTTAATAACGAAAGACGGAAGCACATGAAGCGGTAGTCTGGGGCTTCGAGAGAAAATTCCCTGACTATGGGAAGATTATCCCGGATGTAAACGCCAAGGTCATGCATGTGAATGCTGGAATCTTTTCGGTAAAGGGAAAGATAGCCTGGAACCAAAAATTCATTGGTAGCAATTGGAGAATTTAAGTTAGTTTCACAGAGGGCAAACACATCTGGCGACTGTTTCAAGAGGAAAGATTCTACGTTGCAAAATTTGGAACGGATAGGACAAACATTAGTAAAGTCTGAGTGGGTAGGTGATTTTTTTTTTGTTTACTGGTTTAGTCGTATTCCTTTTTTTGTTTTCCATGAAATTCGTTTTGAGGACAAGGAGAAAGGACCACCGTAATTGTCACTGTCCGTCTTCAATGGTAATACAAACCAGCCAGATCATAGCTAAGAACAGAACCTAGTGTGGCCTCAGGGTTTCCCTCCGGAAATACATCCAGGCATACCTACCCATGCGCGACATTGCACTACCGATACCCCGATAATATGACCGTTCATCAGAGTAGACTTTCTATGCGCTACCAAAAAGTTCGGGCTCCTAACGTTCAGTCGGAAGCAGCAGCCATCAAACTGCTAACCCATTACACTCATAATGGAATATCACAGCCACTAGTCAGTCCGATCATTAAAAAGTTAAATCTCTGTGACCCTGGTAGAAGAAATAGTAGGATTCCATGCATAGCGCCAAACCTGTACAGAAATATCTAAACTGTAACATGTCTGCAAACACTTCCTCAGATCAATGGTAGAAAAAGACTTTGAACAAGTAAAGTCTGAAAGTCCTGGCAAAGATCATACGTCTTTGAACATTGTGGACTGGCGCTACAGAATCACAAACAAAAAATGTACCAAATAACAGAAACTACATCACAGCAGGACTGCCTGCAGCAGCAAGAACAAAAATGGATAAAACCTGCAACTCGAAGAGAAAAGAATGACATAATCAAAATGTTAACATTCCACAAAACGTCATTTAAAATGTTCGGAAGGTAACCCACATAAAAAAAAGCGATAAAAGCTCATGGACTTGAGAAACCTGTTTTCCCCCGAAAAATACATTTTAAAAGAAAGATATTATAAATTTCAACCGAAAGCAATGCTCCGTCAATGCTTGCCAACTATTTCCTTAAAGGGAAACGACTAATATTATCGTTACCATTCAATGCGGAGAGTTGATTTCGTTACGTTTCATATTTTTACGGCTTATGCTCTTCTATTTAACGCTGGATATATCATTCTAATAAACAGTAGACAGATTTAGAGGCATGCAGTGTTAGGTCTGTTTTGCATGAGACTGGAAAGGTAGACATAGGTTGGGTTTGCACGAGAGTCAAAAAGGTTGACCGAGATTTAGTTTGCGCAAGATTCAAAGAGGTAAACCGAGATTTGGTTTGTGTGAGAATCAAAAGGGTTGACGCGGTTTGGTTTGCACAACGGTTAAAAAGGTAAACCGAGATTTGGTTCCGACGAAGTTAATAAATGCAAACAGTGTTTTAGTTCTCACGAAAACCCAAAATTATAAACCGAGATTTGGTTTCCACGAAGTTAAAAAATGCAAACAGTGTTTTAGTTCTCACGAAAACCCAAAATTATAAACCGAGATTTGGTTTCCACGAAGTTAAAAAATGCAAACAGTGTTTTAGTTCTCACGAAAACCCAAAATTATAAACCGAGATTTGGTTTCCACGAAGTTAAAAAATGCAAACAGTGTTTTAGTTCTCACGAAAACCCAAAATTATAAACCGAGATTTGGTTTGCTCTAAAGTCAAAAAATTAAACATCAGAAAGAAAGCCATAGGTCTAGTTTGTAGGTGTGTCAGAAAGGTAGACATATGTACATTAAACAGGTGGGCCTTTCTATAGTTATTTCCCAAGCACAGCTTAGACGTGGCACAAGGCCGAAATTAGTGGGGGCACCCAGTGAGAATCGATCTCACTACTCGTAATTGTTCTAGTGAGACAAGCTTGCTAACCATTACACCACCTCGAGGTGCCCAGGTGGACCTTTCTATATATTTCTGCACGGAGACGAAGTCGGCGTGTTCGTAATACCAGCCGACAGGTCGATAAAGTTGGTGGAGTTTTCCTGTCTTGAAAATAAACAAAAATCGGTCACTGGCATTAGCGATAGTGCCACACAGTAAATCATAAGAGCATTTCAAAAATATTCTTTAAGTACAGCCGAAGAACGCATCGGCCGAGACATTGTAATAAAAACAGATCACGGATGAGAAGACTTGTCCAAATAACTGGTGGAATTATGACGATAACTTGCCTGGAAGTTCTAGATATATAATGGTACATAATCGCTTGTTGACGCAACCGATGTAAGCATCTACTTGATTTTATCGGTACGTATATATTTATTTCTTGAAGAGGAAATCAAGAGAAATGTTACACAAAAGATAGATCGAAAATCGATGCTGAGAGCGATTGTTAATAGAGAAGTCTGATTTGCGGATAAGCAAACCAGTCGTGCTGAGACTGGAAAATACACCCCCCCCCCACACACACACTCTGAATTGAAGGAGGATTAGTCAAATTGTGTCCATATAAACAAAACATTATTTGAGAATTTCTTTCGCTATTTCCGTTACTATAGATTAAATACCGCACTGTAAAAAAAATTCAAGTACGTGAAAAATCGGAAGGATTTAGATATTGGCAATACTGAAACATATAAAACAACACACATATAACGTAAAGAGTTAAATATAGAAAACATCAATCATAAAAACATGAAACGTAACATAAATACCATATGTAAAACATCAACATATGAAATATATAAAAAATAAAATACACCACAAAATATATATAATAAAACATAATACATATAACATAAAAAATAAAATTTAAAACAAAAATCTGTCTATATTTCCGAAGTGAGGTAGTGTAACCATTTACACTATTTACATCATTCGGACTGTTTTCGTTATCTTTATTGCACTAGTTACGACGTTTCGGCCGTTGTACGATGCGGCTTTCGTCAGGATCTGTCTATATTTCTTAAATGAGGCATTGTAATTATTTACAGTATTTATATCTTTCGGACTGTTG
>OZ038485.1:122256654-122289154 GCA_964036315.1 Acanthosepion esculentum | reverse complement strand
AAATCTTCTGTAACCCCGTTGTCTTGATCGATCCAATATCTTTCTCCACATCCTTTCCTTTACCACTCCTATCTTCTCTTCCTCCAAACCTTCTGTAACCCCTTGCGTGCTGTTGGCTTCCAGCCTTGCTTGGGGTGATAAGTTTAAAAAAAAATCTCTCCGAAAGTCTGTCAGGCTAGCTAATTAGGTTATGCGTTGTTTTCCTCTGTACCTCTTGTCTTCAATCTGTCCGGCGCCTTAGAAATTTCAAGCGTTTCTTTCTAGCGTTAAGTATGTGTTCTTTTTGCTTCCATTGTCTTTAGAACTTTGCCGTTGCTATCGTGTTCGATCCATGACATTTTTTCAATATCCTTCTGTAGAACCACATTTCTGTTAATTCAAGTCTCTTCTACATCTGTGAGTAGATTGTCCATCATTCTCTGCAATATAGGAGGGTTTACAATTATTAAAAATACATCCAAATTTAAATACTAATGATTAAATTCTAATCAATAACTGTTATCCCCAAGTATTGCCATTTCTAGATGATTAAATAGAGTTAAATTATTTCATTGAATTGATGGCCACTTCTTCACTTCAGCGAAAATTGTACTGGAGGTTGACGAGGATAAGTAGAACTTGTTTTCAGCAACTAATTAAAATTTAATCCATAAAATCGAAATTAAAATTTTGAATTATCCTGATCTGCTAAGTTCTATTTATAAACAGAATGCAACTTCCTATTATACATAATAATCAGTTTTTTTCTGTTTTTTAATTAGTATTATTTTTGTTTAATTAAAAGAATATGCGATTATACAAAGATTTCCATGCAACCTCGTGACAAACTAATCAAGACTAAATAAAGATTATTCGGATATCCGGCCAATTCAGTAATAGTTGCTTTAAAACTTAACCAATAACAGTTACTTTTTTTCTTATTTCTATGCATTTCTTCTTTCTTTTCTTTTTTAAATACTTAGACGCATTTCCATTTTCTCTTCTATGCATTTCCTTTTTCTCTTCTATGCATTTCCTTTTTCACTTCTATACATTTCCATTTTCTCTTCTATGCATTTCCTTTTTCTCTTCTATGCATTTCCTTTTCCTCTTCTATGCATTTCCTTTTTCACTTCTATACATTTCCATTTTCTCTTCTATACATTTCCTTTTTCTCTTCTATGCATTTTCTTTTTCACTTCTATACATTTCCATTTTCTCTTCTATGCATTTCCTTTTTCTCTTCTATGCATTTCCCTTTTCTCTTCTATGCATTTCCTTTTTATCTTCTATACATTTCCTTTTTCTCTTCTATGCATTTCCCTTTTCTCTTCTATGCATTTCCTTTTTCTCTTACTACTATGCAGTTCTTCTTTTCTTTTTTCTTAATTCTATGTAATCTTTTCTTTTTTCTTCTATGCATTTCTTTTTTCTATTTTATGCATTTCTTTTTCTCTTTTATACATTTCCTTTTTCTCTTCTATGCATTTCTTTTTCTCTTACTTCTATGCAGTTCTTCTTTCTTTTCTTTTTTCTTAATTCTATGTAATTTTTTCTTTTTTCTATTCTATTTTTATTACTTCCATACATTTCCTTTTTCTCTTCTTAGTTTCATGTCTTATCAACCCTTTGCCTATTATTTTCAAACAGAAAATGCTTTTAGATTGAAAGAATTATTTTTGGTGATGATAATGGTTTAGCGATAGAGGTCTTATTAATTAACCCATAGGTAATGGATAAGAGGTGGATTCATACCTTTCCCGAAGATATTTGCCCATAAGTGAATATAACGAAACCAGCGGGAATTGAAACTCCGATCCATTATCAATTACACTTTCTTACATCTAAGCTTGCCGTACCTGATATTCCCAAGTGATCACCCATATAGGTTATGACCAGGTCAAATGTTGCTTACCTTCGGTGATCATATAGGAACCGGTGTTTCAACATGCTGTGGCCGTAAGCCTTTACATTAGGTGACAAATTGTTTTCCACCCACCAACCTCTCTCTCGCAGAAGGGAAGTGGAAAGACTCCCAATGCACACTTGCATGGAAAGTGCTCGGACGAACTGCATTCTTTGGTGCCACAAGTTCTAACCTTCAGGATCTGGACCCCTATACACATTGTAGCAAACGACTTACATTCCATTATTCGTACTATTATCCTCATCTTTATCGCCATATTTATTACAACGTTTCGGCCGTTGTACGCTCTGGCCTTCTTCAGGTGGTTGGAATGTCGAACTGAACCCTTTATTTCGCTCACTGGGGTAGACTGTTCTAGTTCCACGTGCCATGTCTAATGGATGTCAGTTATCAGTTATCTCCTGTTAATTCCCCTCCCCAAGTTCTCCACCGCCTTAAACTGGTATTGAACTCAACTCTTTGGGTCCTGTCACTGGATTTAACTAAAGCCTTTTCCACTGTGCTATGTGTCCTTGAGGACACATGGCACAGTAGATAAAGGCGTTAGCACTTGGAGAGAGGAATTAACAGGAGATAACTGATAACGCACATGCATTAGACATGGCACGTGGAACTAGAACAGTCTACCCCAGTGAGCGAAATAAAGGGTTCAGTTCAACATTCCAACCACCTGAAGAAGGCCGGTGCGTACAACGGCCGAAACGTTGTAATAAATATGGCGATAAAGATGAGGATAATAGTACGAATTAGAATTTAATCATTAGTATTTAAATTTGGATGTATTTTTAATGTGAGCGAAATAAAGGGTTCAGTTCAACATTCCAACCACCTGAAGAAGGCCGGAGCGTACAACGGCCGAAACGTTGTAATAAATATGCCGATAAAGATGAGGACAATAGTCCGAATAATGTAAATAGAGTGTGTACATAATACCACATCTCAGAAATATATAGAGAGAATTACATTTTCCTGTATTCCATTGATGAAAAGTAAGTTCCACTCGAACAGCTTCTTCACGCGAACCGATGCGCTTTCGAAGCGATTCTTTAGAGGATATTTACCCGATAACTACAATCTTAACCTTTCCAAGCCTAGCATTAACCGTTATCTTACCCTCCTATCCGCATAAACTGTCTGTTACTCCTTAACCCTTTACCTAGAGTCGCCCTCGGGCCTTGTACAGTGTGAACCTCACTGTAAAAAAATGTTATTCTAATATTAATAACTTCTGTTAATTCCTTCTCCCTGGCAATCCTTTTTCCTTCATATTCTATGCACAACATATGCATTAAGTGTCGATATTTATTAAAACGAATTTTTATTAGATATATGTAAAAAGATTCTTGAGAGAAAAAAAAACTGCTTATCTATCTTATAGTTTTCAGTTCTTAAGGAGAACTCCTTTAAAAACCTAACAGATCATAAATTGCAAAATTTGGTGCTTGTTCGGCTTTCTTTTTCGTAAGGTCAAAATATATTTACTAAAGCGAAATGAGGGTGGTTGCTATAAGGTCAGTGGGAAGTATTTAGAAAGAAAATAAATAGTATCTATATATATATGTATCGCCTTCAAAACAATCGATTCTAAAATACAACTGTTATTACTATTTTCATTATTATTTTTAACTCATATTCACTTCAAGGTTCAAGAGACACTGAAAAATAGAGAATTACTGAATACGATATGTGATATTGGCTGAGGCAGAAATACCTCCCACATATACCTCCCACACAATGGTAAGGTAGTAACTGAAGAAAGGCATTACAGATTTGAAACTGTGTGGTGCGAGTGAACTTAGGCAAGTGTCAATGGTGTCTTCATCTAGCTAATGTCTTACCATTATGGGGGAGGTATTTCTGCTGTAACCCATAAAAATGTAAGAGTATGATTATGTGGATTCGGTGGATAAGTAATGACTGACCGTTGATCTGAAGTGGTTACAATTGTAGCGTTTGGGGGAGTGTTCATGCGAGAGTGTGTTTCACAAAGTAACGTTTCATGGGGAAAAGCTGAGAAGAACTTCCTCCTTGAAAATAGAACACAGAGTGGATGAAGGCGGTTTGACTGTGGACGCAGCTCTTAACTGTAAAAGTCTGAATGGGTGGAACTAAAGATTGCAGCCCGCCCGAACATTTGCCATGGAATTAGCGATAAATGAACAATAGGCTTCGACGTTTCGTCTGTAGGAAAAGTGGTGGAGGATAGGAAATATGTCATTCTCAAGAAGACCGCGTAAACAATTTTAGATTCTGCCGAGGATGGAAAGTGAGGATTGGGCAACCCCAGCCCAAATATAGCAGCAATGATCTATTCTTGGTTAGTCAGTTGTTTTGGGAAAACAAATTTGGATTTTTACCCTCGGTATGCAAAAGCCTTATTACTTCTCAAGCTTCAATGTTTGTACACTGTTTTATAGTGACAGATATCTTTGATGGGATGTCGCATACGCATGCGCTCAATATCAGAGCTGTTCCGGCTATTACAAGACTGTTACACACCCCTCCTTTTGGTTTGTATTTGCAGTTTTCATAATGTTTTAATTCCAGCCAATCTGTGGCAATTTGTACTTTCCTTTTCAGGCATCCTTCGTATAACCTAAATAATTTCCCATAAATTATCGTTTTAAAGCTCAGACTTAAATCAGTTAAAGTAATAAAACTGAAATCAGTATGAGAGGGAACGTATCGATTTTACAATCGTTGAAAAGGTTATTAATCTACAGAATAACAGCAACAATTGCAATATGAGCACTTGTAAAAAATGGTTGGCTGAAGACATTAGATTTATAATAACCAGAAATTCATACACAGATGACCTCAGGGACACATGGCACCGTGAATAAAGGCGTTAGTTAGATCCAGTGACAGGTAGCCGGGTATTGAACTCACAGTGGAGAACTTTCAGAGGGAAATTAACAGGAGATAACTGATAACTGACATCCATTAAACATGGCACGTGGAACTAGAACAGTCTACCCCTGTGAGCGAAATAAAGGGTTCAGTTCGACATTCCAATCACCTGAAGAAGGCCGGAGCGTACAACGGCCGAAACGTTGTAATAAATATGGCGACAAAGATGAGGACAATAGTCCGGATAATGTAAATAATGTACATAATACCTCATCTCAGAAATATAGACAGATACAGAATATTTTTTATACTGTAAAGGGCACAACCTTATTTGTTTTAATTTATTATAATTACAAAACAAATTACGTGTGTATTTCTGTCTCAATTTCTGGAATGAGGAGATGTTATTATTTAGACGTGGACTATTGCCAGCAATTTTGTTGTTGTTGTGATCACAACGTTTCAGACTTTGTGACCTCCGGCCTACATCGGGTGGTTGTCAATGAATGTTACCCGGATTAGCAATCACCTGATGAAGGCTTAAGTTCACAGCAACCGAAACGTTGTGATGACATCAACAAAGATGGGTACAAAAGTAAGTAATGTAAATAAGACTGATGTAACGTGAAAAAAATGCAATGATTATAAAAAGATTTATATTAAAAGAAATTAAATATCTCTCCTCGAATTAATCAATTTTTTTATTATTAGGGTGTTCGGAAAATAATGTCCGATTTTAGAATAATTTAATCGTTTTCTAATATATTGTTAAAATAGTTACACAAAAATATATTGCTCATTCCTAAGGATTAAAGTATCCTCTTTGTTAAATTTATATCAATCTCTTTCAGAATTTATATTAAAAGATTATACGCCTCTTACCTTGAATATGGAAAAATGCATTTCCTTTTTTGCATGAGTTCAAATTTGGTCATAATGCTTCTCAAACTGCTGCCAATATTAACAGCGGATTGGGTGAAGGATCTACGTGATCAAACTGTATGGCGCTGGTGTCTGAAGATTCGTACTGGGGTCTTGAATATCAGGCGGTAGATGGCATCCATCTGCAATTGATAATCAGTATCTGAAAACACTAGTCGAGCAAAGCCCACGTGAAAGTCTCAGAACAATGTGTCAGATAACGGGTGTCAGTATTTCAACAATATCGAACTATCTCAAGAAAATCGGCGTGGGGAAGAAATTGGATAAATTAGTTCCACACGAACTCAATGAAAGATTTCAACGTTTTGAAGTGTGTTCGACGCTGCATCTGCGAAAGTCAAATCCTCCATTTCTTGATCGAACTCTGACTTGTGACGAGAAATGGATCCTTCATGACCATCGTAAGCGATCGGCTGAATGGCTTGATCATGACGAAGCACCGAAACACTTTCCAAAACCGAAATTTCACCAACAGAAGATTATGGTGACAGTCAGGTGCTCCGTCATTGACATTATCCATTACAGTTTTCTGAAATCTAACCAAAGCGTCACCGCTGAAACTTAGTGTGAGCAGCTGGATGAAATGCACATTCAGTTAAGCAAAATGCGATCAGCACCGGTTAATCGACGACATACAATTATGCTTCATGGAAATGCCTGGCCACATGTGGCCAGGATTACACTGCAGAATCTAACCGACATGGAATATGAGATTTTGTCACATCCAATATATCCCCTTGATTTCTTTGCCCCTAAGTACTACTTTTTCAAGCATCTTGACAATTATTTAAGTTAAATGTCATCTCATTGCAAAGAAGATAGAGAAACTGCATTTAAATATTTTTGGTATCCAAACCTTTAGAGTTTTATCATAAAGGCATAAATAACCTTGTAACTCTATGGCAGAAATGTAAAGATGTCCGGGGTTTTTCTATTTCGACTGATTTAAACACTGTTTAAATACATTAATTCAGGAAGAAAAGTTGATTCTAAAATCGGACATTATTTTCCGAAAAACCTAATCGTATTGAACTCGACAAATCTTTCGTTTGCCAAATTCGTCAACCAAATTCGTATTTTTACCGCATATCTGTTATGAATGAAAATCGCTTTTCACAAGTGCTAGAAAACCGTGTCAATATGTTCTTATAGATCTTATATATACACGAAAAGTTCAAGTTGGTTGTAAAATGTGGGTGGGGGGAGACCGGGAACAAAGGACAATCATTTTTTTATCAGAGACAGCATTTTATACCATCCCGTCTCCAACGGAAGTGGAGAATATCTTTTCGTGTCTTTTTTAACAGTGAGGTTCACCTCGTGCAAGGCCCAGGGGTAAATCGAGGTAGAGGGTTACATTAAGAGGCAGTTTATGCGTACAGGAATGGAACATATCGGTTAACCCTTGACTTGAACAGGTTAAGATTGTAGTGATCGGGGAAACATTCTCTAGTGATTCGGTTGCAAAGAGCAATGATTCGCGAGAAGCAGCTACTACTGCGGAACCTATTACTCGCCAAGGGAATACGAAGGGAATGCAGTTAGCTTGCTACAAAGTAGGTGACATGGCGGGTCCTGGCCGCGAAGGTTCTAACTGGAGGAACTAAGTAATGCAGTTCGTTCGAGCACTTCCTATGGAAGTAGCGATAGAGCAGTGAAAGGCTTGCCACGTTGGAGCTCGGATTGTAGAAAATAATTTGTTACAAGGACTTTGAGACGCTTTTGGACTCTATTGAGTTGACACGTGAAATGCGGGTTGGATATCACTTGACGGGAATCGCAAAATTTCTTTTTTTTTATCTCTCTACTATAAAGCTTTATTCGTAACTACAAATAATTTCGTTTAGTGTTTTGGTAATACTTATGTCTTTGATCCTAGTGGGGCAAAATCGCTGTCTTTGTCGATTAACGCCAGCTCGAAACTTCACATAGGTGAGACTTATGGCCACAAAACGTTGACACACCGGTTCCCGAAAGTTCACCGAAGTTAAGCAACCTCGAGCCTCGTCACTACCTTCATGGATGACTGCTTGGGAATACCAGGTTCTGCAACCTGCAAATACCCTTGGTAAAACTATGGGTTAATTAAAAAAAACTTGTTTTACTAAACCATTACCTCCACCACACCACAAAAAATTACAATCTAAAAATACTTTCTGTTTTAAATAAACTGCAATCGGTTGGTATACCGTGAAAAACGAATTAATCAATCAATATTAGCAGATTTTGACTGATAATTTCCTTTTGATTTCTCCGAGTAATAATTTTCTAATGACCCATAAAGAGTTAAGACAAAGAAGCCAGCCAGTAAGTCCCAACGACCCACTAGATCTGCCGATCGATTTATATTTCTCGATTTCTAAATAAATTAATGACAAAGAATACGTATTCAATTAAAATTGATTATTTCTTTGCACTACAGCTGAAGACTTTGTATTTGCAGGTTCAGCCTTCGTGCTGAAGATGAAGAAAGAACATCAACAATTCAGAGGCAGTAACTTACCAAATTAATTAGAATCGTTAGCACAAAAAAAAATAACAAGGAAGACTGAGTTTAAAACAATAGAAATGAATCCGCTCAAGAAACGGAATTCTCTTAGGATTCTACGCCATTCTTATGATATAATTGTCTACCAAATTTTATGATGCTATACTTATTATTACCGATTCGATTTTATTGATGTTCTGGACTCGATTTTTCCGGATTGATAACAGACAAAAGTTCTTCCGTTCCCATTGCCTAAAAGATCATTATGGAAGAAGTATATCGCGTGGGTTTTCAAGTACTCGTCTCTTTTCAAGCTACCTGTTTGAGTTTATGGTTTATTTTGTTTTACGGTATATCAACACCAATGAGTTATTTAATGCCGTCAAGATTTTTAGGATCTGTCTATATTTCTGAGATGAGGTATTATGTACACTATTTACATTATTCGGACTATTGTCGTCATCTTTGTTGCCATATTTATTACAACGTCTCGGCCGTTGTACGCCCCGGCCTTCTTCGGGTGGTTGAAATTTCGAACTGAACCCTTTATTTCGATCACTGGTTAAGGCGGTGGAGAACTTAGAGAGGTGAATTAACAGGAGATAACTGATAACTGATATCCATTTAGACATGGCACGTGGAACTAGAACAGTCTACCCCAGTGAGCAAAATAAGGGGTTCAGTTCGACATTCCAACCCCCTGAAGAAGGCCGGAGCGTACAACGGCCAAAACGTTGTAATAAATATGGCGATAACAATGAGGACAATAGTCCGAATAATGTAAATAGTGTAAGATTTTTAGGATAGGTTCGTATCAATAGACTATATATTATTTGTAAGAAATTAGTTTGTAGATCAGGTTTCACTGACGTATTTTTGTAAAGAGGATTTTTGTCAAGAGTCAAATGTATTACTGGTAATATACTTTTTGTCAAAAATATATTGCTGGTAATATTTCGTTTTCTTTTCAAAAATGTATTGCTGGTAAATGTTTTTTTAAAAAATGTTTTGCTGGTATTATTACGATAAAAAATCTATTTTATACTTTCATAGAGTTTCGACCCTAGTTTGGGGCTAATTATTTGGCCATAGTTGGGGCCATAACAGGTGCTACCACCCCTAATCAGGGGAGACCTGGGAACAACAGCAATTAAGAGGTGGTCCCACACTCCTCCAAATATCCCGATCAAAGATTTGCTGCCGGATATAGTTTATCGTCATACTCAAGACGATCTACCAATTTGGTCATTGAAGATTATTTTTTGGCTAAGGAGTGATCAGTCATCGATTTATTCGATATATTTTTGTTTCCATAACAATTTGCTAAGCTTAACTTGGTTTGGCATGCGATCATAAATATGTGGATCTAATTCAGTACAGAGTATAGATGTCGGCTAGATTTGTACTTTAATCAATAGATACGCGCCCTTCGTTCTTTTGTGGTTGCCTTTCGCGTTATATTTGTTTTAAAAAAAATGGAAAGGGTAAATATCAAAATTCTAGTAGTATGTGGAATTAGATGGATAAACAAAAAGGACTTCGAAAACGACAAACACAGAATCGTGTGTGCTTGTGGTTAATTATTAGAGTGACTCATAAACAATTGCCGTCTTTCTTTATCAACTTTATTCTTCAGTAAATAAGGTACAATTACATTTTATTCAATTACGTATTCACCATTATTCGCAATGACTCGTTTTCACTTGTCAAGCGGCGCTTCGGTAGTTTTTTGAGTAAAATTTCTGCAGGTTTTGACATCTAAATATTTTCCCCAAACTCTTAAACCTGGTTTTCATTACAGAATGTTTTCCATATCAAAGCATATTGCAGCGATGGAAACTCACAATAACCGGTCGGTGCAAGTTCAGGTGAATATCATGTGTGGGGCAGAACAGACCAACCCAGTTCCAAATTGTTTTTCTATGTCGCTCTTGTTGTAGGCGGTCTTGCGTTATCATGGAGAACAACAACATGTTTCCATTTAATTCACTGTGTACGCTACCACTACCGGACAAAATGTTAATGTACTCGAAATTCATTCTTATATATGATTAGTTCTTAGAATGATATATTCGTTATCACAATTGGTTCCCGAAACGGAAATTACTTATGACTCAACATAATATTTTCATGAAGAACCCAACCACTATTCTAGCCAACAAGTCTACCCAATGTAGCTCTACATTTATCATTAACCCTTTGAGCCCTGCGTTCCTGAACAATTTTAACCCTTCTGCTTAAACTCCTGAGTCAAAATTTGCAATGGTTACATACCATTGCGAATTTTCACGGTAGATATAAAAATAGTTACAAGTGTTTACCCACCGCTCAACCGGTGGTTGGGCATTAAGTCATTTTTCTCTACCGCCGTTCAACCGGTGGTTGGACATTACGTTTTTTTTCTCTATCTCTGGTAAAGCGTGGCTCAGGGCTCAAAGGTTTAATGTGTACTGTTCAACAATAATTTCCTATCAGCATTGTCACAGTTCCATTTGCAAGTGCATGAAAATCCTTAAATTTGCATTTTTGCAAAATACAGTACGTAAGAATAAATTATTAAATTATTTAAATAACCCACAAAGGGTTGATAAGCCGTAAAAAATCAATCAATTTACCAATCCTAGTTCTTATGCCTGCTTAAATGTGTTTACTTCCACGTTTTTAGCCAATATTCTTAATTCCTCTCTTTTCATTACAAGGAAAAGATAAATCGTTCGTTCTTTCTTTCTTTCTTTCTTTCTTGCTTTCTTTCTTTCTTTCTTTATTTCTTTCTTTCTTTCTTTATTTCTTCTCTATTCTTTTTTCACCTTTATTTCTACAATTTTCAAGGAACTGATCCTGCCTTCCTTCCTTCTTTCCTTCTCCACATCCTTTCTATCTTCCTCTCTAATAATTTTTTCTCATCTCTCGACATCTTGTAAGAAATTGATACATCTTTCATTTTTCTTTCTTTCTTTCTTTCTTTCTTTCTTAATCTTTCTTATCGTCTTTGTGCATCTTGAAAGGAACTGATTATTCTTTCGTTCTTTATTTCTTTCTTTATCTTGAAAATAACCGCAATTTTCTTATGAGTAAAATTTGCCATTATCCTCATCGGAAGTATTAACGACCCAACAAACAAATCCTTGCTACTGGATTCTAAGTCACTGGTTGTTTTAGGCCCAAATTCACGTGTGAAAATGACTCGCAAGCTCAAAGCAAACAACAAAGTTTGTAAATGTCTCAATTTTCAACAGACTTTTGCTGAGATTTTCATGACACAACCAGTAGAGAGACAACTGTTATTTTAGCATCAACAAGGCTAACAGCAATTGCCCGGGAGAATAGGATTCAAAGATCAAAATCAAATATTAACCATAGATATTTTTTCGCAAGATTCACATCTTACATAAGATAAACATTGGTTAGATCTCGGAATTCGTTGTGCTGCCAAAGTGGGTCAACCGTAGCATTCGTATGGTAAACCTCTGAAGAGACTTCTGCCGATGTATTTGGTGATGGAGCAGAGTACAGAGAGGTTTTTTTTTTCAGCTGCTTTACTGCAAAGGGGATACATGAAGTAATTAGAATTAGGTTCGATTATTCTGTTTTATGCTAACCTCAACGCGGCAAGATAGACGCACACAAGCTATATCAACGATATAAAGAAAGTGAAAAAGTACAAGTCCAAAGTCCAGATCAAGGGTTCGAGAATTACGGTATTCTTGTATTGTCTATAATTTTAAGAATAATCATTAAATTACCTAACATTGTTCGGACTTTTGAGCTTTTTCTACTTATATTTGCTGTCGTTGTTTAGCACGGCATTTCGTTTAGTTCATTCTGCCGGCCTTGCCGGGTATGATCCATGAGAAAGTAAAAGAATTTATTTCTTCCAAACCTGAAAATGAAATTGGTTACGAAAAACGGTCCAGATAATTAACCTGAAACATCGTTTGGTTGTGAGGCGGCAGATATCGATTTTTTTGCATAAGTTGGGCTCATACTGATATTAGCACTATTAAGCGAGCGTTAGGAAACTTTCCCAGTAATAATTTGAAATTGCCGGGTTACTAAGTCTAACTGCCGCTGCCGAAACGGATTGAGCTGTTTGGTACAATTTCCTTTTTAATCATTTCATCCCTAACGAGGCAATAAAGCCACTAAGGTTTGTTTTTTATATTATTAATTCAGTTTAGATACTATCACTGCTTTCAATTTTAGATCATATGTTTTATTACAGAAATGGTTAGCTTTAGTCTTATTTCTTGAAACTTGATTGAGTATATTATTTACATTATTCGGACTATCTTCCTCATCTTTGTCGCCATATTTATTACAACGTTTCGGCCGTTGTGCGCTCCGGCCTTCTTCAGGTGGTTAAAATATCGTACTGGACCCTTTATTTCGCTCACTGAAGTAGACTCTTCTAGTTCCACGTGCAATGTTTAATGGATGTCAGTTATCAGTTATCTCCTGTTAATTTCTCTCTGAAAGTTCTCCACTGCCTTAACCGGGTATTGAACTCACACTCTTTGGGAGATAACTGATAACTGACATCCATTAAACCGGAGAGTGTATATTTTCTTTAATAATATTTCTCAAATATTCAGGCCGGTAAACGAAAATAAATAAATATACTGTTTAATAAATAAATGAAGCATCTACTCAGATATAAGTATTCACTAAAAATAATTTTCAAAGTGATAATAATGGCAGGTGAAAAATAAAGCCATAATCTTGGTACCGATTGCATTTTTCGGTTTTTCTTATTATCATCTAATCTATCTACCATTACTGCACAACACGATCATCTTTTTTTCAGTCATTTTCTGTTTTTTTTTTCACTAACAAAAACATATCGCCGATGGTAGAAAAAATATGATCAAACAGAATTTGCCAATTTCGACTTAAGATTTCTTTTGGCAATCTTTGGCAGTCTATCAAAATGTTTCAAAAGGAAAATATGCAAAAATAGATTGTCAGAAGTCAGGAACTAATACAAGAATTACTAACAGAATAAGATTATTATATGTATAATATATAATGTAAATATTTCGTTCATGTTTTTGCTACATAAATCAGCTAATCAAACCCCATAGACTGCACTGAGGAGTATGGAATCACAGTTCTTAACACACTAGGTGTTGATGCTTTGGTTTTGTACTAAGTTGTTTTTTACCGATTGGAATTACTCCATGCTCAGCCTGATTTTTGTCCTAGCTTGCTGACCAAGGTTGAAGGGCCAAACCTGCTATACTCTTTACCCCATAGCTGAGAGGAGAAGGGGGTGGATTCATACCATTCTCAGGAGTATTTGCCTGAAAGTGAATGTAATGAAGGGGTGAGGACAAAGAAAAAAGTTAAGAATCACTGCCTTAAGAGAATAATAAGATGGTGATTGGGCTTGACATTTATTTAATGGATTTATAGAAAAACGGTAAGAATTCACAATTAAGCCGCCTGATACCATAATGTTGGCAGTAGAAATTTACATTGCTTTTTTAGATATATGGGATTTGGGATTTGAGCTTAACTCACCGATTTCTTGTTCCAAGTCGCTAACTATTACACCACCTGCACATCCGTTATTACCGAAACGCGTTGTAAAACCTTTTACAACAAAAATACGTTGAAAATGAAAAACGGTTGTCTGGTGATTGGGAATTAATTTTTAATCCGTTAATGAATTTTTTAATCCGACATATTTTTTTTTTACGACAAACCTAATATTTAGTGGGTACTCGTGTTTTGGTATACATCCTTTTTTTAAACAGTGAAATGAGCATTTGCCGTCATTATCCATCGCAAGAATTATTACGGTAAATGTGTCTCTGGACAGGAATCGAACATGTATTTCCTTTGTCCTGAGAAATGACGTTTGGCCTAGGCGTGCTTAACCGCTAAAACATGAGAGAGCTCACACCTTGTTTACGTACATCATCTCTTGACAAGATACCATGAAACTTAAGTCGACATTTTTGGAAATTGAGCAAGAAAATCTAGCTTAGAGTAATCTACAACAATCTCGTTGACCAACTTTAAATTTTAACTAGTCATCTCGCGTCTCGTTGTGACGTCTGCTACACAGATATTATAAAGAATTCATGATAACTTTAATATTGCAACGGAATGAACATTTATTTTGAGATGATGAAACATCTCAAGCCATTCTTGTCATTCGTAATTCAAGAAAAGATATTTACTTTTGATCATAAGTGAAAGGAAAAATGCACAAATTTAAGAATTAACTTCTTTTTTTTCTACTTCTTCTATATACGGTGTCTCTTCAGAACGTAAGCGATCATAGCTTCCCACAATTCCCTGTCCTTTGTAGCTCTTAATTAATGTTTTCCATTTTTAAATCTCTTAGACGTTACTACGTCATCCATTTACTCAAACACGTAAGGTAGGTTATGCGTTGGGTTCCGCTGTCCCTCTCGCTTTCAAACTATTCTGTGAGTATCAAATTTTCCAAGTCCTCTTTACTCATTATATAACCTGGAAGTTTTAACTGTTTCTCAACAATAAGTGTTCGTTTAGCTTCCATTTCTTTTCTAAAACTTCGTTGTTGATCACACGTTCAGTCCCTTTTATTCTTAGTATCCGTCTTACATCTTAAAAATAACAGTTTACACCATATCTTAATATTTAAGTCAGTCATATAAATCAATGTTAAAAATACATTAGTAAAATTTAACTCTCAACGAGGAGTCTATATATTGTAAAATAAATACAATAAATTATATGGATTACAGCCTTAGGGACACTAAAATGTGACGCCATTAAATTTTGCAGGAATTAATTTGCTTCAATAGAAATCGAATATATTCTCGTAAGGTTACTGTGCGAATATTTAAAAATAAGCTTACTTTAAGACACTGGTTCTTAAACAGGGGTTCTCGCACCCCATAGCGGCGCAATATTGGTTCTTGGGGGGGTGGGCGAGACAATACAGAATCATGAGGTTTGGTTTAGTAAGGAAACTCTAGTGTAGTTTTGATGATGACAGCGACATCGAGGAAGATCTCATCGACCCGAGAAACAATCAAGGAATCTAAATGGAGTTCACCGATGGTCGCCTGGAACAATTCTGGGCTTCTCAGTTGAAATGTATCTTGTACTGGCAAAAAAGCTCCCGCTGTGGTGATTTTCGCAACCAGGACGAAATGGGATTTTCCTGTCTGCTTTTCATTAAAACCAAGAGCAGACATCGACATGTCATCATAAACAGAAAACAGCAAAGACCCTAACTCAACCATAATCACCCCCAGTACACCA
This sequence comes from Acanthosepion esculentum, assembly GCA_964036315.1. Taxonomy (NCBI): domain Eukaryota; kingdom Metazoa; phylum Mollusca; class Cephalopoda; order Sepiida; family Sepiidae; genus Acanthosepion; species Acanthosepion esculentum. The sequence goes on along the minus strand of OZ038485.1, from coordinate 122,273,708 downwards.
TGCATAGCACAAGAACATATTACCGTAATTTTATATTTCTGTTAATACGAAAGTAGTCTGGATCTTTGTAATGCATTATTTTCGTGTCAGTTGTGTGAATAAAGATTAAAGAAAGCCAACGGTTTTGTTATTTACACATAAGATCAACATTGTTTTTCATCAGTTCCGGAAGTTGATGCGAGAACTGGTTGGTGGTTTGAAAGGGGTGAGGACAAAGAAAAAAGTTAAGAATCACTGCCTTAAGAGAATAATAAGATGGTGATTGGGCTTGACATTTATTTAATGGATTTAGAGAAAAATGGTAAGAATTCACAATTAAGCCGTGTGATACCATAATGTTGGCAGTAGAAATTTACATTGCTTTTTTAGATATATGCCAACTTAAATTGTTTTCATGAAGCCGCAAATACTTATAAAGACGTTATTTATAGTTTTTCTATTAGGTTTAACAGAATAGTGGATTCATATAGTTGATGAATGGACGTGACTGTGATTGAAAAATATACATACAATATCCCTATTTTGTTAGTATATTTTGCATTAATTTCTAAACACCAACAAAACCATTTTATCTTATTTGCAACATAAACTTGTGATAAAGTAATTTTAAATGCGTTTTGATAATGAACTCAACAGCAATGAATTTATATATGTACAGGGTGCTCCACAAAAACAACAAACCATAGATTTACTATATGATGAAAAAGAATTAACTATCACATAAAAAAATAACACATCTAATACATGTGTTTTTTGTTTTAAGCTACTAAATGTTTATGCCTTGCTTTTGTTTCAGACAACTGTAACAAAAATTCCATCAATCACACAGTACCAAATTTCGTGAGGTTTTTTGTGAAGCACTCTGTAGAATAGACCTATTCTGATATTAATATCTGTATTAATTCAAAGAAGTGTCTGTAAGGTCATCGAACCTGACATTTTTTTAAAAATCGGTATCACTCCATGTAAGGTAGTAAAGCCACTAAGACACAAGGGTTTACAGGTTGTGAGAGGATTAGGAACAGAAACATTGATAATGAGTTGGAACAGGAAAGAGTAATCAGGAGGACAGTAGATAGTGATTGACAGTGCATTTAATTTTTTAAAGTTGGCTGGAAAGCATGAAGCCGAAGGGAGTTCCACAAGCGAGAAGTGCGAGAAAAAAAGACTTGGCATCTCGGTATCAGTGACTTTCTCACTGTCGTGAAGTGATTTCTCTCTCTCTCTATTTTAAAAATATTTCCATGGCAATTGTTCTGATGATCTCTTCTCAACTGCATGAATTGAAGTGTGCTACTTGATTGGCAACTAGGTCTCACCGTTTTTCTGTTGAACTAGCTAGATGCAAACGTCAGTTCTATTCTTGTGGTTTATTTTCTCACACTTCTAGCCTGTGGAATTTCCTTCCGATTTCTTGCTTCCCTGCCACCAATAATCTTCAAAAAATTTAAATGTAACATCAATCGCCATTATCTGTCTTCCTGAATCCTGTTCCTTCATTGTCCTTTTCCGCAATTCTTCTCCCTAAAGCCTTTTCATTCTCTTTCAATCTTTGTAACCCCTTGCGTCCTAGTGGCATTATCATCTTGTTTGACGTGGAATGAAAAAAAAAATTAACTTAGCAATCCATCGCCGGATATTAGTGAACCTTGTTTTATTGTTTTTCTTACCTTATGGCAGTGGTTCCCAACCACTGTGCCACAGCTCATTAATGTGCCGCGGAATAATTACTAGTGTGCCGCGAAGAGATAATACCTAGAAGCCATTTAATTTCATTTTGTTTATAATTGAAGAATATTTTCCCTCAATCAGCATTGAAGAATTTGATTGGATTCGCAATCCGTTCCTAGATTTATCAGTCATCAACCTTTTCAGTTTTGAGTTATGTGAAGAGGAAGAATAAGCAAGCCTTTCTAGTGATCGTGGTCTCAAATTGAAGTACGCACAACTGCCATTGGACGACTTTTGGATTTCTGTTATGGAAGAGTATCCAACTCTAAGTAAAAAAACCATCAAAATCTTACTGCAATTCTCAACTTCGTACCTATGTAAACTGGGATTTTCTTACCTAAATAACAATAAGAATAAAAAACGTGAAAGACTTAAAAATATTGGAGAAGATTTAAGAGTGTGTCTCTCTCACATTCGCCCAAATATTGCAGCAGTAGTCAAGAAGCACCAGGCACAACTGTCCCACTGACATTCACCATTATTATTTTATACCCGATATTGAATACAGGATATGTTGATTTATGTGAATAAAAATTCTTCTTATATAATATTCTTTGTTTTTTATTATTTTATTGCAAAAAGGCTTTATGAGTGGAAAATATTTATTTTTTGTGATAGGTTTGCCGCGAAAATTTAAAGAACTCAATAGTGTGCCGCCATGTAAAATAGGTTGGGAACCACTGCCTTATGAAGTAACGGATTCTTACAAATATGGTACTATGGTTCGTTGTTTTTGTCCTATTTAATTAATCAATCTCAATGTTTTAGAGATATGTAGATGTAATTAATTAACTTTGATATTAATAATTAGCGTTAAAATTGAACAAAATAAAATAATATATTTATTATCGTTATCACATTAGTTTGTGAACAGAGCCTTTGCGTTTTACGCAATGTGTTGACACCTTACGACATTATTCTTCTTCAAAAGCATGTATAATGTGATTGCACGTACTTTTCTATTGAACGGAAAATGAAAGTATCAGACGATAAACTACTTCATTTCTCTCTTTTTTTTTTCTTCATTTCTCTTCTTTCTTTTACTGGTTAGAGAATGACTTGGCCTGGCTGAAAGTCTAGCGATAGGAAAACTGAGGTATGCGTGGGTTTTGAAAATTCTGTTGACACCATTCCATCACAGATTTCAACATTGACTTCTGAGACCTCAAAGATCTTTCAGAAGTGGTGTCTAAAATTCCACGACCGACCTGAAAGTAACGTTGCGTCGTTTTCGTCCAGACAATTCTTTTTTTTTCTTTTTCTTTGATAGTGAATTCATTTTTTTTATTTATTTTAAATGTGCACAGTGTTTTCTTTCTCGCTTATGGCTTTCCAAACCTCTTTCTTTGTCAGATTAATCTTTTTTCTTTTCTATCCGTATGAATTTCTTTCTCGCCTCGTCCTTCTCTCGCTCTCTCCCACTTATTACTCTTTTTCTTTCTGTTCTCTCGACATGCAATATTCGTTTCTTTTTTTTTTTTTCATTTCTTTTTATTTGTCTCCATCTCTTTATTTAAGCTTATTTCTCTGTTTTCTCTGCTAGCATCTTTTCGTTGCTCTCATTCTATCTGTTTATTTATATTCGTTTTCCTCGCTGTATAATGATGTTTATGTTTCCTTTCTCTCTTGCTCTTTCTCCCTTTTGTTATTCTTTCATATGCACATTCTCCCTTCTCATCGTTGCTTTTTCTTCTTCTTTGTATGCATCTGTTTCCATTTACTGCAGTTTTTCTTTTCTTTTTGTCATTATGTGATTTTTCTTTCTTTTCTCTTTATATAAAGCTTTCTTTCTTTCTTCATTTATTTATTTCCATTTGCATTCTTTCTTTCTTTCTTTCTTTATTTCTTTATTTCTGTCTTTCTATTTGCATTCTTTCTTTCTTTCTTTATTTCCTTCTTTCCATTTGCATTCTTCCTTTCTTTCTTTCTTTCTTTATTTATTTATTTCTGTCTTTCTATTTGCATTCTTTCTTTCTTTTTTATTTCCATTTGCATTCTTTCTTTCTTTCCATCTGCATTCTTTCTTTCTTTCTTTATTTCCATTTGCATTCTTTCTTTCTTTCTTTCCTTCTTTCTTTCTTTCCATCTTTCTTTCCTTCTTTCTTTCTTTCCATTTGCATCCTGCCTCCTTTTCTTTTTTTCACTTTTTTATTGTTTTTCTTCTGCCATACCGCTTTCTTTCTTTTTCTTACTGATTTCTCTTTCTTCTTTCTTTTCGCTTTTTCTTTTTCTTTTTTCCTCTGTTTTTGCTTATTCTTTCTTTCCACTCTATTCGTTTTCTCACCTTTCTTTTTACATTATGCTAGGAACTAATCCTTCCTTCCTTCCTTCCTTCCTTCCTTCCTTCCTTCCTTCCTTCCTTCCTTTGCATCATATCTCTTTTGTTTTCTCACGTCCTTTATTGATTTTCTGCCTACATTCTTTTTCCTTCTTCTTCCTATTTCTTTCAATTACCTTTCATTCTTTTTTTTCCTTGCTTAATTTACTTCCTTTTTTCTTTTTTGTGTCCTTTTTCTTTCTTTCTCTTCCTTCTACTTAGTATTTTTTCTTCCTATTGGCATCATATTTGTTTGTTTCTTTTTTATTTCTTTTCATTTGACCTATCTTTCTATTTTTGCTATTTCATTTCCTCTTTCTCTTTATTTCTCTCTTTCAAAATTTAACTCAAAATAACACTAACTTCTACTTCCTTATATATTCAATTGCAGTCATCATAAAAAGCATTGAAACTAATCCAGTTGAAACAGGACGTCGTGTACGTTTTTCCAAAAATTGCGTTTGTGTCAGTAACTTGGCCAAGTCAGCCAATATTCTTAACCTTAGGCAAGTCTTTTATGTCTTGCTTCTTATGACAAAATCATCATCAGCAATAATAATAATAATAACAATTCCTCCATTATTTTCTCTTCTTTACAAGCAAAGTTCCATCGCTATTCCTATCAAATTCTGCCAATGATATGTAAAATATCATATATGTTAATATATTTTAATGATGTAGATAAAGCGTTACAGAAAGTTGATTTCCACGCTTCGGCACCAAACTCATCAGTTCTCAAAACGTAAACCTTATATCTCTCTGTCTCTATCTCCCTCACCCCTCTCTCTCACACCCGTCTTTCGCACTCAGATGTACATGTGGAAAAAATACTCATGTAGGAGCGGGTGCTGAGAGGTTATCATTACGACCCACTTCTCAAAATCTGATTCAATGATCAAACATTATTTTTATTATTATTTATTATTTTTTAAATCTCTTCTTGGTCGGAATGAAAACTTCTCATCACCTCCACCCGTATATAAATATAAAATATATGAAGTGGAAAGATTATAGTGAATTAACTGCTATGTCTGCAACTAGGAAATTTGCCCCCCCCCCCGGTGTCGTGTCGTGTCCCGCCAAAATTTATCATACATATTTTTAAGTCAACCATTCATCCTTGCTTTGAATATTGCTGCCACATCTGGTCAGGTGCTCTTGCTATATATTTAGAGATTCTTTATAAAATCCAAAGTAGGATCTGCAATTTTATTGGTCCTTACCTGGCATCCCACCTTCAGTCACTTTCCCACTGCCGTAATGTAGCTTCTCTGTGCCTTTTCTATAAACACTTTCATAGTAATAGTTCTGAAGAAACTTCCTCTAATGGTACCTTGGCTTTCTGAATTTATACGCAGTACTAGACTGGTCGCAAGGTCTCATCAGTTTACAGATGAAATGGGTAAATTTAACCGTAAGGTCTATGCTAACAATTTCTTCTATCGCACTTCTTGCTTGTGGAACTCTCTCTCTCTCTCTCTCTCTCTCTGTCGGCTTCTTGCTTCCCAGTCATTTTGATCTTCAAAAACTTAAATGCAATGTCAATCATTATTCACTGTCTTTTTAAATTCTTGTTCTTTTAATATTTTCTCTTATTAATAGAGTTTTTTTTCTCATATTATCTAACACTCAGTAAGGCCCTTCCGTCTTATGGCGGTAGAAAAGTGACATAAGTTGAAATGCCAGCTAAGGACTAATAACCATCTTTTGGGGATTTTTATCAAGAATGTCTAAATCTAAAACAGGAGAACCAGAGTAAATAGAACGGCAATATTCAAAAATAGGTCGAATGATAGAAACGTAAGATAGATTATGGCGAGAAAAATCAACCAACTTTCCAAGCACCAGTCCTCATAACTAAATATAATCTTTCCACTTCATGTCAAAGGAAAACATTAAGCACAAGGCACAATGTGTTATTTTCCTGTAGGTTAGTATCAGCCATTCTGATGGAAGTCAAAAAGGGTTCCCTCATACGATTAAAAGAATGCAGTTTCGTTTCGGGTACGTTAAAATTCACCAGCCATTTCTTACTCCAGTTAACAACAGATAGTTCATCTACACACAAGTCGCATATTTTCCATCAAGAGAATTTTTGGCATGTATACATCCCGACATTACTTTTGTTCCCAACAAATTGGAGTTACCAAACCCAAATTACAACTTAAATATTTGGGAAGCGTTTGAACAGAAAGCCAGAAGTCGCATTGGGATGGCGAAAGATACTTTCAAAAAGCTAAGAAAACAAAAAGAGTACTGAAATATTACATAATGCCAGTCTTCTTATATAGCAGAGAATGCTGGACAATATCTTCACTGATGAAGAGAAGAGACCGAACATTTGAGAAATTACGAAGTTCTAAAGACAATGGGAAAAACGGACAGTTATGCTTAACACCAGGAGGAGACAACTGCAAATTTTATGACACATAATGAGGGAAGAATGCTTGGAAAATTTGATATGCACAAGGCAGATTAAAGGCAATAGGACAGAGGAAAACAAGCTATGTGGCGAACCTGAGTGAGTGAATGAATGGCGGTGCAGAATTTGAGAGAGATATCAAAAAGTCCATTTATTGAGCTAGAAAAGGCAGATTGTTGCAGCCAGTCATGATTGCCAACGTCGTGAAGGGACGGAGCCCATGGAAGAAGAAGAAGAAACTTGTGTTCGGGTACATGAAAATGTCAAATTTTCCTCCTGACACAATTTGCAATATATATATATATATATATATATATATATATATATATATATATATATATATATATATAAGGGTGTGGAACATAATGCAACAAACGTCGCTTATAATTATACATCGAGAGAAATCTTGTAAGTTAAACGCCTTTGAATCTTTAGTGTTTCTCTGAGCGTATAAACAGGACTCAGATGTTGTCTTGACTGTATTATCCTTCAAACTTAAAACTCCGTCGACACCTGTCCACGATGCTCCTCCATTATTATTTCTCATGAGCAGCGATACGCATTGTATTAGTCGCTAGGGGACATGTCCAACTGGTTATGGTCAGGCAACTGACGAGCAAATCCGTGTTAATGAACGAGATATTTACAATGGCTCATCTAAATTCAAACATGAATTACCTGGAAGCCTTCAAGCTTAATAATACACGTACATGTTAACAATTCAATTAAGATTGAATCCACGAGAGCCATGGATGGTAGAGCATCAGAGCATATATTATTATTATTATTATCATTATTATTGTACAATGTGTACACACACACACACACACACACACACACATATATATATATATATATATATATATATATATATACAACATAGATTGCCCGATAATGACTGCGAAAGTCAAAAGTACTTGAACAAAAATAACAAAATATTCGGACACAATACTCAACACTTTATCCGAAAATTACAATAAAAAATACGAAACAGACCTTGTCAGTTCTTTTTAATCAAACTTGTTTATATATATATATATATATATATATATATATATATATATATATATATATATATATATATATATATATATATTTCTCACCGGTAGAACAACTCGGAGTTATTGCACAACGCAATCTTCAGGTCTTGAGTAGAGAAAAACTATTACATAATTTAAATTTTAATAAAAATATCTGGTTAATGTAATCCTGGCACAGGCAAGTATATTATACGGGGATTATTGTTTTTTTTATTTTTGAATATATATATATATATATATATATATATATATATATATATATATATATATATATATATATATTGTATTAAAAATAGACGGGGTTTATATTTTATATTTAAAATAAAAGGGATTAATTGTTTTTTAATATATATATATATATATATATATATATATATATATATATATATATATATATATATATATATTGTGTGTGTGTGTGTGTGTGTGTGTGGACTCTTCTCTCGTGAACGATAAATGAGTTTCAGCATTGGATGGTGACTTTTGTTTTACATTTTTGCATGCTCGCAGGGACAATTGTGGAGAAAATCAGACATATTTCATTTGTGCTTTCTTAAATGTGATACTAGCCCAGCCTTGCTGCGACAAAGCCACACTGACAGATTAAATTTGTTAAAGAAGGATTTTGGGTTCCACTCTGCTTCAGAGCTTGACAAAGCTGATCACGGTGCTTCAGTCTACTGTCTTCAAAACCCTTTAACTTAATGGAACATGTTTTAAGGCAATCCTTTCGGTTTGCTGCTTAGGCCTCCCAGGTTTTCAGATCAAAGTTGAGACGTTTCAAGTTATCTTTCAATTTGTCTGTAGCGTAAGAGTGGACGTTCAACTGAACGCTTGGTGTTTGATAGTTGTCCATACATCACCTTCTTCGGAAGCCTATGCTCATCCATTCTCATAACATGACCAGCCCACCTAAGTTGTACATATATATATATATATATATATATATATATATATATATATATATATATATATATATATATATATATATTGAAATTGTTAAAAATTAACTGTATTTTGTCATAATTACTGTGAATCCGTAAGTGGATAGCGAAGGTGTTTATGATGTGATGGCTGTCGGCACGGAATATGGAAATGTGTGTCAAGTTCAAATTCCAACTGAATCTCTCTGTGTTTATTTCGCATACCGTTGGGAAAAGATAAATTCGTGACTTCTTTCTATAGCATTTTTTTAAATCCTTGCACCCCAATCAAGGCAATAAAGCAAGGGGTTACTGAGTGCGAGAGCATATATGAAAATAATGCATTATTGAGGAGAAAGAACAATAAAAGAACAGGAATTCAAAAAAAGACGATAACGATTGATATTGCATTTAAATTTCTGAAGATAAAAGTTCACTGGAAAGGAAGAAGCCGAAAGAGAGTTCCACAAGCGAGAAGAACAAGAAACTGTTAGCATAGAATTTACGGTTACATGAGGCCATCTAAAATATAAGGAGATGAGACCTTGCCGCCAATCTAGTACTGCGCTTGAATTCATAAAATCTAGGTACCAACGAGGAAAGCTTATCAGAACAGTCACCGCGAAAATATTTATAGAAAAGGCACAGAGAATCTACGTTACGACGATGGGAATGTGACTAAATCCGAGATATCGATTCAGGACCAATAACATTGCAGATTCTTCTTTGTATGTTAAAAAGAATCTCTAAATCTATATCCGAGGCACCAAAACATATGTGACAGCAACATTCAATGCATGAAAAAATGGTAGACTTATAAATGTGTAAGATAGATTCTGGTGAGAAAAATTATAACAACTTTGCTAGCAATTGATTTAATATAATCTTTCCACTTCATATCGACGGAAAACTTTATCCCGAGAAGTCATAGAGAATCATTATCGTGGAGGTTAGCATCAGCCATGTCGATGAAAGTCAAAACAAATGTTCTCTCAAACGAGCTGAGTGTGAAACAGTAAGGCCGACTTGGTCTTTTGCCTTTGTAGGGCATACAAGTCTAAGAGAAAGATATTCTAAATTTAAAACGGGGCCAAAATGGGATTGGCACCGTCAGGCTATTTTGCATGAAATGCACTAGTTGCTGAAACTGCAGTATATGTGGTTCGCCAAAACTGCATTCAAAGAAATGGAAGTGCCACTATTCAAAAGTGTAAATAGTTGTTTAAAAAATTATGAATTAGTCTGTATTACTAAAATGCACCGTTGGGGAAGATATGGATTTATCTATACACCACACCCAACATGCTATGAGTCAAATAACCGTGCAGGCTGTCCTCTTTGGGCGTGATTGGCAACCAGCGTAAAAGGAAAACACTGAATTCAAAATCGTATATAACTCTGGCGAAGCACGTAGGATGCAGCCATCGAAAGACATGACATTATGATTCCAACTGCAGTCGATGTGATAGAATAGACTGTTAAGTTGTTTTTTTTTTTCGTTGCCTCTGTTACAAGACAGGTAAGAAAACATTCATTGATGTGTATGTCGCATATATTAGGTCATCCCATTAGTTCTGCACTGTATTTGGCGGTAGATAACAGTTCATTTCTATTGTAAAACTGTTAAAAAATATCTTCTGGATTTTAGATGTATCTGGTGAGTTAAAATTTACCCAGCTGCCGTAGAGTTGTACTTACTTTACTAACATAATATACTAATATTGGATGTAAATATACTGTAAGTTATAGTATCTATCTATCTATCTATCTATCTATCTATCTATCTATCTATCTATCTATCTATCTATCTATCTCAGTCTGTTCACATCTATCTATCTATCTCACTCTGTTCACATCTATCTATCTATTAGATCATCCCATAAGTTCTGTACGAATTTTAACTTTTTGTTAAAATGAACGAAATTTAAAGAGTATTTTATAATGTCTAATGGAGCTGAACATTATTTTTATGTTTAGATGCATTTAAACTGATCAAATTTTATTTCAGAGAACAATAAAATGAAATTTTGTTTGATTAAAACCCTGCTAACATGGAAGTACCCAAGAATCATTTGAGGCACATAATGCTTTATGAGTTCAAGAAAGGAAACTCAGCAGCCGAAGCGGCTAGAAACATTCACTCGGTTTATGGAGAGGAATGTGTGAATGAAAGAACTTGCAGAAGATGGTTTGCAAAATTCAGAGGTCGAGATTTCACCCTTGAAGATGAAGATCGAACCGGACGTCCAGTTGAGTTTGATGAAAAGCTTTTTGAAGCAGCCCTTGAAGAAAATCCTGCTTTATCAGTTGAGGAATTGGCAGTGGTTCTCAGTTCAAACAATAAAACTGTTCATCGTCATCTTCAACAACTTGGAAAAGTTCCTAAACTTAGTGTCTCATGAATTGTATGAAAACAACCTCAAATCAAGAGTTGACATCTGCTCTTCTCTCCATTCTCGCCAACTTGTTTTACTTTTTTGGATAGACTTGTGACTGGCGACGAAAAATGGATCTTTTAACGAAAAGTTAAGCGTCGTAGACAGTGGCTTGGTAAAGGGGAAGGACCCCAGCCACAGCCGAGAAGGGAACTTCATGGGCAAAAGGTTCTTCTTTCAATCTGGTGGGATTGCCAAGGAATAATCCACTTTGAATTCTTACCACCTAATGCAACAATTAATGCTGAAATATACTGTCAGCAATTAGAGCATTTGAACCAAGCTTTGAGGAAAAAAAGACCTGCTCTAGTGAATCGAAAACGGGTGATGTTTCATCAGGACAATGCGCGACCAGACACAGCAAGAATCACGTCACAAAAGATCGAAGAACTTGGTTGGGAGAAAATTCCTCATCCACCTTATTCTCCCGACCTTGCTCCTTCAGACTGCCATTTGTCTCGTAGCTTACAGAATCATTTGGAAGAAACAGCTTTTGTAACACAGGAAGAGGTTAAAACTGACATTTGTGAGTTCTTCGAATCAAGGCCAAATGAATTTTATAGTAATGGAATTAGTAAGCTTGTTAATAGATGGAAGGAAGTCATAGATAATCAGGGAAAATACATTGTTGATTGAATCTGTAATTAAATGTAACATTTGGTCACTTGTTTTCTTTATTCAAAATTCGTACAGAACTTATAAGATGACCTGATATAAGCATTGGATCTCACTTTCAGTAGCACTTTAAAAGCATTAACATCAACACAAAGACTAAACCTTGATGAATTATCAAACCATGTAGTAAATATTAAATGAATCTCACCAGCTTCGTTACTGCAAACAACTATCTTAACGCAGTCTTTGTCTCTAATCTCTGTTTTGTTATGCAAAACTAGGGGATCCAGATTACATCTCATTTGGTCACTGTAGTTAAGTGGCATTTTAACTGGCCAGTACCAAATATGAGGTAGCCATTGTTTAATACTTATTATTTTTGTTTCCTCCGTTAGAAAAAGTATCCGTAGATTTACTGAGCATGCGCTTTCAGAACGGATATATATATATATATATATATATATATATATATATATATATATATATATATATAAAGAGAGAGAGTGAGAGTATTTGGCCAGCAATCCTACTTCTATGAAATTTCTTTGGAAGCATTATTAATACAAAGAAAAAACAACACTCAACAATATCAACTATAAACAATGTGCTGACCGTGTTTTGAAAATAAAAAAATCCTATAACTCTAGACACATACATAAACTATGCATACATTCAGTTAAAATTAAAATAAAATCCATTCCTGATAATGGCTAAAAGTATAGCCAAAAGCGCTTGGAAAATAATCGGACAATTTATTTATAATTTATGTTCTGAAAAGAAAAAATTATACGAACACGTGAAATTATATAAAAATTCACAACCATCACACCTTGTCAGCTGTTTTCAACGAAATATATATATATATATATATATATATATATATATATATATATATATATATATATATACAGAAGGAAAACATTTCTTAACCAACGCGTTTCGTCCCCTGAGAAATTTTATCAAGGTAAATGGAGAAATTTTTATTTATTTTGTAAATTGTATTGATACGCAAAAGATAAATGGAGGGAAAATATCGTTAAGTTTTCAAATTTTACATTTCTTTTTATTTATATTGTCTTTACAGATATGATTTATTTATATCTGAATTATATATATATATATAATAAAATGTATACTTATCTCTACACGGCGATTCTGAAATGCATTTATCAATAAACAAATTTTTATTATTTACTTTCATATATAATTTTTTCTTAAGTTATAACAGAAAATTATTTGAATTTCTTTTTCTTAAAAGACGTTAGTTCATGATGTAATCTTATTTGAATTTATTCAGAATATATATTTATAATACGAGTTATATTCGTAGCGAATAATTTCTGTTTTGGCTAGAAATGAATGAAAGTTATTTCTAAAGAAATGTTTAATCTAGCGAAGGGATTTCGCTATTTATAGCTCATATATATCATTGTGAATTTGGACAACAATCACACTTTTATACAAGTTTCATTAAAATGTTTTTATCGAGACACCATCTCTAGAAAGCTTGGCATTCAAGGCATGTAACCCCATCGTAGGTTTATATATATATATATATATATATATATATATATATATATATATATATATATAATAGTTTGACCCTGACGATACGTTTAGGTGAACCCTAGGTAGGTTTACCTGGCTCTTTAGGTTTACATTAGGTTTGCTCTACTTCGTGTATTGAGCACTTTACGTAGCTGCTTTTATTCATTTTGGATGTTTTATTCTTTGGACTCTGAGCTTGAAAATGTTTGCGTGTGTGATTGTATATATATATATATATATATATATATATATATATATATATATATATATATATATATATATATATATATATATATATATATATATGTATGTATATTAAGGACAACTAAACTAACAAGTTATTCCAATTAAGCTTTTTATTCAATTTTTCTTGTGTTCATATAAGTGTTTACTTATCTGGAGATAGATTGTAGAAATTGGGCAAACGTTTTATTTATCCGGCTGCTTTCGGCTATTCTATTATCCGGTATGATTTTTTTCTATTTTTTTACTGATTATGCATATTTTATATAGGTGTATCTATAGCGATGGGAATGTCTTTTTTTTTCAAACACAGTTAGCACTTTAAGAATGGCTAATAGAATAGCGCCCGGTTATATAGAACATTTGGGAAGTTTTTGCACAATTTAGGCCCAGAAAGAAAAACTGTGTAAAAAAATAAATTGCAGTACCTTATCAATAGACTTCAATGACACTTGAATATATATATATATATATATATATAAATATACAAAAAGTAAGTTAGTAAAGTTAATGATTAACTTTACTAATGTACTTTTTGGGTGAATGATTCATTTTAATATAAATTGAATTGCACCACATATTTGATATATATATATATATATATATATATATATATATATATATATATATATATATATATATATATATTATGTTTGCTCATGAGCCGTTCCAAGTTTCGTATAGTGGCTTTACTTTCGAGAAAGAATAAAGACAAAAACTGTCCAACATTTGGAAATTTTCTGTTATGCTCTTCCTCAATCTAAGCTTCCGGCTCACACGAGCCATCTTCAGAGTGGTTATATGGTCATTTAAACAAAGATATTCATCATCAAATATGATATTATGTTATGCTGACATACAAGTTTGCTATGCTACGATAACGGTCGCGGAATAGCAACACAGGTCGTAAATTCGTGAATTTACCACCTGTGTCTGCTATGTCAACAGTATAATAAAAAATATCCAAATTTTGGAGAGTTTTTGTCTTTATTTTTTCCCGAAATTAAAGCAATTATACGAAGCTTAGAACGGCCAATGATGAAATATAACAGTCATTCTTTGTCTGTTATATTTAACAAAACATGTTTGAATAATGATTTGCTGCCCCAATACATTCACGATTTAGAGAAAATATTAATTGAAAATACAAGTATGCACCACCATGAAAACAAAAACTTCAAATTCTTGAGACGCTATCTATATACATATATATATATATATATAAAAACAACGCTAAATAAGGTTAATTATGAGTATAGTATCACTGTTTGAAAATGCGTGTAACAGCAACGTTTTAAAATATTTTTTATTTATATTATTGTAATTTTTGTTAAATTACAATTATAGAAATTAGAGTTACCTCACTTAGATAAACATAATATCTTTAACAGTTAATTCTAAAGTAATTATAACGAAGTGCATTCATACGTGTTTGTAATTGTAACAGAGCGCGTTTCATGAAGATTTACAAAACAAAATCACAACTATCAATGACATTAATGTTGCGTCTTTGCAATTCACCCCTGAAAAACTAATTGGGAAGATAAAAGAAATGAAAAATACTATGGCGCCATTATTAATGAATTTAATATCAACATTAAGAAGTTGGTCCGAGAGGCATAATATGTTCAGATTATTCAGCCAAACATGCTTGAATGAAGATACGCTGCATCTATCTACCTATCTATTAGACATCTGTTAGACAATTTCTGTGATCACATCACCACTTACATCTGGCCACATAACTCCCCAGACACCTATCCCCTTGATTATTATGTGTGGGGCTCAGTTGAGCGAGAGACCAACAAAGATGAACTGAAGGGATTGATTATATTAGCACTCACTAATCTAAACCGGAGACCGGTCAGAAGAATTACTGGATAGTCCGAAGTTGTCTGGAGACCGTGGTTGAAGCCAATGGTGATTTCTTTGAATAAATTTCCTTTTTATTATGTCATGATATTTTTGTGTAATGTTGGTAAATATATCTGTTAAAATGAGATGTCAGTGTTATTTTTATTTTCAGGTAATTTAGAAAAAATTTATTCACCCTATATATATATATATATATATATATATATATATATTTCATTGAATACGACAGACAAGGTACTTTGATTTAGTTTTTTATACAATTTCTCATGTGATCTAATAATTTTTTTCTTTCCTGATGATGAATTATATAAAAACTGTCCGAATGTTCTTTTTATCCGAGCGCTTTCGAAAAGAAAAAAATATTAGATCACATGATAAAACGTATAAAAAACACACCTTGTCTGTCGTATTCAAGGAAATGTGCATGAAAGAAGGATTGCTGCCTAAGTACACAATACATACATACATATACATGCATACATACATACATACATATATATATATATATATATATATGTGTGTGTGTGTGTGTGTGTGTGTGTGTGTGTGTGTGTGACTTATCACAATATTTGTTAATGCGTTATTTATATTTATATTGTCGTAATATCTTTATGTAAAATAATAGTAGGTTTGATGCAAGAATAATTACAGTTTAAATAATGTTAAAATTGATAAAAATAAATTCACTGGATTGTCTTTATAATATAACGTAAATATAACGAAAATACTAAATAATGTCTTGAAGTAAATATTTAGAGAAGTGGATTATATTTAATATCTTATAAGCCATAAATAGCAAAATCCCTTCACCGGATTAACAATTTATTCAGAGCAAAACTTTTGCACACATCTCTAACTAAACCAGAAATAATTTGCTACACGTATAACTAAACATAAGAGTCGTAGTAATACGAAACATCTGAATAACTGATAAGGCTATGTTATAAAGTAATATTTTTAAGGAAAAAAATCAAATAATATTCCGTCATAACACGATGAGTGAAAAGAAATCAAAAATATTTATCTCTGTTGAAGAGTGGATTTCAGAATAGGCGAAACTCCTAGTAGAGATAAATAACTATTTTATTTATCACTAGCCTAAAAAACGCCCTTCCAGTGGCCTTTATAATAGTTCATGCGGAGGGCTTTTAGGCATTCGGCCTTTTACCTTCAACGTCCTATGTATTTAAAAGTTATAAAAATTTAGAAATAATAAAATTATTTTATCTTTATTCGACACCTTAATTCGGCATAACCTTTCTTCGTATACGCAACCGATCTCTGTAATTTGTTTACATTTCTTTTTATATTTTGCGCGCAATCTTTAGGTTGTTTTTAAAATCACCAGTCTTGAAAATCCCTTCACATAAAGTCACTCCTAAAAGACAATAAGGAACACGAACTATGTAATATTTTGAATAAGTCACAGTACGCGTGCTAGAAAAAGAAAGAAAACGTATTAGCAACCTACCGTGTCCCGGTTAAGTTCAAATTCCTGTTTAATTAAATGATAACAATTGTAATTGCGACGAAAAGCGAAAACGTTAATTAAAAATCAACGTTAAACCGTTAATAAAGAATTGATTTTTTTAACATTTCACTCTATTCGATATTTAAAACTAACTTTAAATGAGTTATTTTAATTAATTTTTTATCGCATGTATCTACAGTAGTTACTTCAGGTTGTTTATGATTCGCCGATATCGAAAAAAGGATGGACGGACAGACAAACGTACACTGAGCTTTGTATATATAGATGCTCATTGTTTACGGCCATATCCTTATTGAAAAATGTTTTTCTCGTCCGATATACGAAGTCAAGCAAAGCTGAAAATGGCCAGTACTAAGAGAGATGACTGCTACGGAATGCCAGACACTTTAAGCTACGTGACTCGCCTGATACAA
>OZ038485.1:122241654-122251654 GCA_964036315.1 Acanthosepion esculentum | reverse complement strand
AATAAAGAATAATATTTTTAAAAAAAAACCACATTACAACCAAAAAAGTTTGCGGTACCTCTCTTCTTTTTAACATATATATATATATATATATATATATATATATATATATATATATATATATATATATATATATATATTAAAGAAAACTAAAAACGTTGATGGAACCAACAGTAAAATTGTTATTCAGATACAGTCTCGAATAAAAACGACAATACTGAAAAAAAGAAAGCAATAAAAAAGCCTAAAGGCAAAATTACCTGCTCAGTCGAGTGCCAGAAGCCTAGACTGCCTAGTCTGAGCAAAAATGCTTAACAACGTTAAATCCGATGAAAGGATTGCCCTAGTCGTAACTTACGCGATATATATAATGCAAACACAATCGTACTTGGCAAACACCAACAATGATAAAGTTGGCAATTAAAAGTGTTCAATACAACGAACAGCTTATAAAACGTAAGGTAAATATAGAATAAAAAATACAAGTTGTTAGTTTTACCCTAAAAAATGAAGCAACGTCAGGCCAGGTTAAAATCTTTTATCGTATGTCGCTCATCGTTCCCGCCTTAAATATGGCTGTCTCTTAGTTTTCTTTTGTTCGCGCAGATATGAGTATCATCTGCCTTTCATATAAGCTCTTTTGGCATGCAAACATAGCATCATTATTTCTGGTCTCTTATTCAATTAAAGCGTGAACCAAGAGCGGCAGACGATAATGATTTATCCTGACCTGACGATCCTACACTTTTGATAGTGAAACTTAAGTTACCTTAGTTTTATTCTTTATCTGACGTTATATATATATATATATATATATATATATATATATATATATATATATATATATATATATATATATGGGGGGAGGTGAGATTGGAAAATTGTCTCCATTTTAGATTTTTAATTTCGTGCATTCACGTTGTTTGTTTTTGAATTTGTCGACTGTACAGTATAGTAGGGTCAGTTGGGCACCGTCTGTGAGAAAATGACCAACATGAAGCAGTTCAATCATCCAGAAATTTCCAAACGTCATACTGTACTGCTTGACATTCGCGCCAGAAGCTTCATTACGAAAATTTCAGAGTGTTTTCCGTGTCAATCTGAGGACAGTGCAGAGTATTTGGAAAGAGTTGGATGTGTCTATTGGTGATTACGAAGGTATTTGGAGTGATCACTAGTGATGGAGACGTTATGCCTCCATTAATCTTCTCACAGACCTACGGACTCAATTCGGAGGCCTACATACGGGTCAAGAGTGTGGCTGCTGGAAGAGCTTGTGTCTGGCGACAGAACTCTACACCATGCTACACAAGCAGGAGAACCCAGTCATGGCTGTTAGATAATTTCTGCGACCACATCACCTCTTACATCTGACCACCTAACTCTCCAGAATGCAACCTCTTTTTTTTATTTTAGCATGGAGTGCAGTTGTGCGAGAGCCAACAAAACTCCATGTAACGCCAAAGATAAACCGAAGAAAAGAATTATGAAAACATTCACCAACTTAAACAAAGAGACCGTCCAGAAGAGCTACAGGAGATTCCGAAGTTGTTTGGAGGCCATGGTGATTTTATTGAATAAATTCACTCTTTGGAATTTCAAGATATTTTTGTGTAATTTTGGTAAATATATCTCTTAAAATGAGATGTCAATTTTATTTTCATTTTGTGTAATTTAGACGACAATTTATCCATCAGACCCTGTATATATATATATATATATATATATATATATAGAGAGAGAGAGAGAGAGAGAGAGAGAGAGAGAGGAGCGGGTAAGAATTTAAAAAATAAAACATTGCCCACTCGATTTCCAGCCATGCCTAACACACGACGTCTCGGAATTAACTCCGTTACTAGAATTCACAAACAATACATCTCACACAGTCAAAACATGAAAAGAAACTTACAGCCCCAAACCCAACCCCCCTTGAAAATGTCTGAAGAAGTGGTTGAAACCGCTTGGGACAATAGACGATGCAGACAATTTTGTACTCCCCCATAAACGGAAAAAATATAAGAAAGCTGAAAAAACTAAATAAAAAAATCAATAAAATTTTCCTTGTCCGTCATATTTAACGAAAGATGTTTAAAAGAAAAGTTGCTGCCCAAATATACACTAATCATATATATATATATATATATATATATATATATATATATATATATATATATATATATATATATATATATATATATATTTGTGTGTGTTTGTGTGTGTGTGTGTGTGTGTGTGTGTATATTCTTTCAAAAAGTTTTGTAAGGCCGAACAATGTAACGGCTTAAAGTAATATTAAATATTATATTATTGTTGAAAAAGATACTTTCTTATCATATGTACGGTTTCACCTGGGGAATTATTTGAATAAGTTTCACCCGCCATGTTGTGACGGGCGATTATTTTTACGTTCAACATCTTTTTCTCTCTCTCTCTTTTTAGGTAACTTTTTGTTCTCTCTCTTCATAAACATATTCGTTTTCTCTCCCGCACTTTTTAGACATATCCTCTTCCGTCTTTTTCCGGATTCATTCTCCTTCTCTCTATATTCTTATCGTTCTCTCTCTTTATTGTCATTCTCTTACTATATATATCTCTCTCCTCTTAGTTTATTCTCTACATATCTCTTTTAAACTCATTCCTTCTCTCCCCCCCTCTCTCTCTCTCTCTCTCGTGCGCGCTCCATTTTTAGACGTATCTCTTTATTGTTTTTGTCCTCTTTCTTCCACTCCGTAAATTAATTCTTTTTTTCTTTATCCCAATCTCTTTCTCTCTATCTAAGATTTATCCACTTCCTCTTTCGCTTCAATTCATCCCTGACCCCCCTCTCTCTCTCTCTCTCTCTCTCTTTAAATTAATTCCTTTCTCGACTCTTTGACGCATTCTCTTACTCACTTTCTTCTTTTCTCCCTCTCTCTTTCTCTTTAGACGCAATCTCTTTTTTCTCTCTCACTTTAGACCCAATCTCTTTCTTCCTCTTCCTTTAGACACATTCCCTTTTCTCTTTCTTTGAAACTTTCTCTAGGCTCACTTTGGACCCATCCACCATATCTCTTTAGATTAATCCCCTCTTTGCATCTCGATACCGGACGCAATCTCCCTCTCTCTCTCTCCCTCACTCACTCTCGTCTTACGTTTTACTTTCACTTTTCATAAGATTTAGGACCAAAAGATGTGAACAACGTAGTCTTCTAATCAATTCTAATGCTGTTAAATACATGAAAAACTATTTGGGAGTTTTTTTTTAATCTCGCCCCGAGGAAAATAGAGTTCAGGTTTTTGACACCTTGCTGAATTCGCTGAAAATCGTCTTCATTCTCTTGCAGGCTCATTATCCAACCAGATTACTTATTCCGAAAAGATTGAATGCATTTCAAATTAATAACGGACAATCGTTTATTGAATTCCTTTACTTTATTATTTTGTATAAATCCATCTCCCACCCGCCACAGTTATGTGCATATAGCAGAACTGGTTCATATAGCCTTGTATGGAAACTGGTCTAGAAGAAGAACAACTCTGAATTTAAAACCTCTAACTATGGGCTAAATAGCCTCGCCAACGTGGTGCGAACGGCTATACACCTGATTGACCAGGGAACCTCTCCTCCAATTAGTGAGAAGGCCCTGGATTTTGATGCGCAGAGACAGTCCCATAATTGCAATGAATAGCAATTAAAATACAACTCTACAATTAATCGTCATTTATTCGAGAATCTAAAGCTTCATTCTGTTCCTCGTTCATTTGCTTGCTTTCGATTAACATAAATAGCTCGTTAAATTCACAAGAAAGAGAGAATTTTAAAATGACGATTTGTTCTTTTAATTTCTCGTATAATTAAATCTATTTATTATTTCTTTTAATGACAACCAACAGTGCAATATGTGTAAACCCATTGCCTGTAAAGATTTATTTAAAATACGTGGGCACCGAGGAGTACTTCCAGCCATGTAAGCCAATAGTTAATATTTAAAAGCAGCAGAGAACTAGCGTCAACTAATGGCTAAATCGATAAGGTCTATTAATAAAATAAGCAAATTAAACAGATTTACAATGAATCATGCTGGCTTGTTTTATTTTAATCTCTCTTCTGCGCTGATCAAAGAATGGCTCGCATACGAGTGATTTTCTTTGTCAGCGCCACTTACACTCACGCAGACATCTCTTTCTAAATTAATAATAGACAGAGACAAAATATACAATAGTTATAAAACATCGCATCCTGCATACTGCATATAATGACTAGAATCTGCTTTGATGGTCGGAGGACAGGACGGTCGGCTGTTAGATATTGTAAATCAAAGCCGATATTCGTTAAACAATGTTAAAAAGATAAAACCAATCAGGAGATAGTCATACATGTTGGCAGTTTCTAGCAATGCCGATCTCTACAGAGTTGAAACACTAGATTTGATTCCATTACGTTATTGTTATATATCCCACCCCTACACCGTGGAAACTGTTAGATGTAGATCTTCTACTCCAATAGCTTCAAGTCTCGCACATCTCGCCTATAGAACTCCCTTCCCTATTACTGTTTCCCTGACAAATACAATCTCCAACGGTTTAAGTGTAGCGTCAATCGACATCAGTTGCCCTGATCTATCCACTTCCCTTCTCCACATTCTTTCACCTTTCATTCCTATCTGCTCTCGCTGCAAATCTTCTGTAACCCCCTTGCCTTGATCGACCCACTGTCTTTCTCTTTCTCCACATCCTCTCCTTTACCACTCCTATCTGCTCTTCCTCCAACCCTTCTTTAACCCCTTGCGTGATAGTGGCCTCCAGCCTTGCTTGGGGTGATACGCTTAAAAAAAAAAAATATCCTGGCAATAGAGCCTAACGGTGCAATGATGCTAACGACAATGGCAGTATCCATATCACACAGTACGGAGTTCTGTATACTCATATCTGTGGAGATATTGCTTTCTTGACAAAATCAGGATCTTCTAGTCACGAAGCATCAACATTCTACCAAGCGGGCACCCGCTAACTTGAGGTGCAAATATACGCAGCTCAATATACCAATCATTATACTTAATCAGATAAAAGGTCATACCGAACGCAGACAGCACAGCCAAATATGCGCAGTATGTCGAAATGTTAACGGTAATATAAGCCGTTTCCCTATAAGGAAACATTTGGCATTCATTGACCGAGCAGCAAGTATTGCATTCGGTTTGAAATCTCCACGATTTCCTTTCCTTTGAAATGTATGAAAGCTTTCTTTTAAAACAATGTTTTAGGAAAACATATTTCATAAGTCCAGTATCTGTTATCGCTCTTTCAAGTATTGATGGGGGACCTTCCTAACCTGTTATTTGAACTGGTTAGATTTTATTGGCGTGTATTCTTTGCAGGTTATTTAAAACCAGAAACTATTTTTAAATTGTAACAATTTTTTAAAGATAGTAATGATTTAGTGATACTAACCCATAGCTGAGTTAAAAGAGGTGGATTCATTGACTTTCCCAAGGTATTTGCACGTAAGTGGATATAACAAACTCAACTGAAATTGGAACTAGGATTAACAATTCCAAGCCATTATCCATTACACCATCCACACATCCAAGCTTACAGCACCTGGTATACCCAAGCGGTCACCCATCTTGGTACTAACCAGGCTTGTTTAACTTCAGTGATCCTCCGCAAGTCGCGGCCACCCGGTGTTCGTTCGCCGTCGTCGGACCAGCGTAGTGCGCCTCGGCAGTGGTCGACGTAAAAAGTTTGAACGAGCTAAGGGCCGACTTCGTAATATCGCGTGAACACCGCCCGCCGCGGCCGGGACTTGCTTCAGACGAGAACCGGTGTTTGAACGTGACATGGCGGTGCGATATGTTAGCATCTTGCTTATGTCATTATTGTCTCTTCTAGTTACATGTGCTAGCCATTTTACTCGTTGTCGCTGTTGGTAGTCCTAAAGTGATGTAGTTTCTGCTATTTGTTCAAGTTTTTTGTTTGAGATTCTGTAGGGCCAGTTCATAAAATTCAAAGAAGGTAGACTTTTGACAAGAACCGCAGGCTTTACTCGTTCAAATGCTTTTTTCAACATCGATCTTAGGAAGTTGTTGTATACAATTGACAGTTTAGATATTTCTGAACGATTTTACGCCATGCATGGCATCCACTTGAAAATCTTGATCTGACGAGTTTATTTAAGAACATGACTCGAGTTTGCGGATAAGGTTTTGATAAAAGCAGCACATAACATTGCAGTTGAGCCCTAGTTAAGAATACCTTAAGATCAGGTACCCCAGTCCTCTCAGAGATCTCCGATTGAGTGCATTTCTAAGTATCTATATGTGATACCCAAGTCGGCTTGACGGCCTAATCCTTTAAAATCAAATATTTTATATTGAATGGAGCATTTACTGACAGTGTAGCACATATTAATTCGCCAATACAAAATACGCACATGCTAATCTTTTTTTACTATATGTCGTGTCTCTTCAGGACGTTGGCGATCATGGCTCTCCACGATTTCCTTTCCTTTGTAGCTCTTCATAAATTTTGTCTTGTTATGTTTTCTTGCTATCTCTCCTGAACCCTGTCCAGCCATCCATTTATTCAAGCTCACTGGGTAGATTAGGCACTTTTTTTCTACTGCCTCTCTTGCCTTTAATCTGTTCTGTGGGTATCAAATTTTCCAAGCCTTCTTTTCTCATTATTTGGCCTATAAATTTCAAATATTTCTTTCTGACGTTAAGTATAAGTGTGCTTTTTGTTTCCATTTTCTTTAAAACTTCGTTGTTGCTCACAGTTTGGATCCACGGTATTCTCAGCATCCTTCTGTAGAACAACATTTTATTACTTCAAGTCTCTTCTATATATTAAGTTATGGATCTATGAGGGCATTTAATATCAGGTTATTACTACTACTACTACTACTACTACTACTAAAACTACTATTATTATTATTATTACTTCTTACTGGCTTGCTTTCTTGCTTTGCCAATTATCAGGCTATACTGCAGATCTTGATGCTCTTCATCAAGTCTTTTTGATTGGAGACAGAGTGCGTCTTTCGCAGGATGTTGGCAGTTCCTAGTAATGCCGATTTCTGCAGAGTTGAAACATTGGGCTAGATTCCAAGCATTTCCAGGACACTGCACGATATCCTGAAAATAGAGCCCAACGCGCCAATGATAGATAGAGATAATGACAATATCTATAACCCACGGTACAGAGTTCTATATATCTGCTGAGTATCTCAACTGCTTTCTTGACAACAGTTTGATATTCTGGGCACGCAACATCAACAAGGGAGCACGTCCTGTTAGCTTTGTCGACCGCTGTAATATCAGCCTTTGTAAATTTTCAGCATGCAGTCGGTTTCGATTTGGAAGTCCAAGTGTTTTGTTTTTCTTCATTTTCTATGACCCTTTTCGGTTTGTGGCTAAAATATTTCTCGTTCGCATGAAAACCATCTTTCCTACTGGGAAACTTTATGGTTGCGCCACCTGTAGTCCCTCTAATCAACCATTTCGTACGCGCAAACATGGTACTACCATTTTTACTGGTACTTCAAAAGAAAATATCGTATGAAATTGCCAGCGACGTTCAGATCTATTACAGTAATCATATCGAATATTTTAACGTTTGTGATTTTTACATTATGCTCAAGCTAGATTTTATATACAGTAATATGTTCTGCCCTTGTATGTTTGTAATATACCGCTAACTTGCTTTTAGCCTTTTATATACACTAATGTTTTATTCGACTACTTAATGTATAGAGAATAAAAGAATATTATACCCGGAGAAATCATCCCAATTTCATTGTGGATGTAGTTCGATTACCAGAGGGGGGAACGAAGTACTCATATCATTCCAGAGTCTTCCAGCTTATATTGCGGGAAGAAGGACTACTGACTTTTATTTGGACTTTTCAAAGAGATTCAGTCTATTTCCAACTTACAAATTCATGAATGCTTGTACTAACACCCTGTATCAGATAAACGTCTTTTATTGATTTTACGTCTGTTATCCGATACTCTTTCCATATTCTGTTGTTTTTTGTCATATAAAATTATTTACAAACATTCATCTTCTGTTTGTTATTCGTCGACACAAACACATTTTCTCTTCTTCTTTTTTTTTGTTGAACCTGTGGTTCATACTTCTGTATTTTACATGCTTTGTAATATTTTGCTAGCTTGCTGTTTGCTTTTTATATACAGTAATGTTTTCTGCCAATGCATTGTTTTGTAATGTACCGATAGCTTTTTTTAAAACATTATATGCTTAAATGCACTAAAACATTTTCTAGTACATACCCAACAGAAATTGGGTTTAATAAAGCTGTCCTAAATGGTAATTATGAATGTTGCTGTGTGTTCATTACTGAACTGAAAAGAAAGCTTTCGTGTTTTTCAAGGTCGCATCTTCAGGTTGAGTAAAACATTTTTAATCTGTAATTATATAATTATAACATGTTGCTAAAACGTATTTATTTTAACGATGGTGAGATGAAAGAATAGTTTTAAAACCATCCCCCGGCGCCTAGAACTGTTTCATTATCCGAATTATATGGAATTATCCGCTGATAATTGCATCAGACAAAATCAATAGTTCAATTCACAAACACTTGCATCGTAATTTTACTGCAAGACGACGTCATTGGTCTTGTTCGATTAGATTGATTAAACTACACCTTGGTAAGAGAAGGCATACTACCTATCATCATTAGCTGAAAAAAAATTCTTATAATATAAAAATATTTTCTGGCTTTAAATAACCTGAAATTTTTTGTCGGAAACGAATCAATCAAAAGAAATCTCTTCAAATAAAAGGTTAGGAAGGATCGTTTTGGAATTTGGAATCAAGGAGCCGAGTTCCAATTCCAGTTGGGTTCGTTATATTCACTTACGCGTAAATAACCCTTTTTTTTAAAAAAAAAATCTGTATCACCCTTTGCAAGGTAGTAAAGCCATTAAAATACACGGGGTTACAGGATATAGAGAAATTAGGAAGAGAAACATTAATAATGAGTGGAAAGAGTAATCAGGAGGAAAGTAGATAGCGATTGACATTGCATTTAAAGTTTTGAAGATTAAAATTGGCAAGAAAGCATGGAGCTTGAAGGGCGTTCCTCAAGCGAGAAATGCGAGAAAATAAATTGTTTGCATAGAATTTACGGTTTTGTCTAACCAGCTAAACTGTAAATTGACCAGATCTCAACGCCAGTCTAGTACTGGGCTTAAATTCATGAAGTCTAGGTACCGTAGCGAAGAGGACAATTACAATGAATGTATTTATAGAAAAGACGCAGGAAAGTAACTTTACGGCGGTGGGAAAGTGAGTGAAGCCAAGGCGCCAAATCAGGACCAATATAATCTGAAAATATTTTCTGGCTTTAAATGACCGGGTAGAGGTAGATAAGCCAAATCAATCAATCAATACTGTAGTAATCAATACTGAAAGATTGATTAGGCTTATTATCTTACAAAGTGTACTGAATAGAGGAATGTTTCAAAAGGCAACTTTTTTAGGTAACTTTTTCGCGAAAACATCATTTTCTTTTTCAAATAAAGGCACATAGAAGCAGATTGTACACACACACACACACACACACACACACACACACACACACACACACACACACACACACATATTCATAGATATATGGTGCGTAAGCGAGTGACAAACTGAAAAAAAAGAAACGCCTAAATGACACGTTTCATTCCGAAAAAGAAATCTCTTCAGAACAATAATCAATGACGTCAGTCATATATTTAGGGTGGGAAGTCGGAGAGGAGAAATGCCAGAAACGCCGATTACAGTTTTGCATTACATACAGTTTTTTTTTATTCCTTAACCATCCTTCTCTCCACGCCGCACACGCAGACACACGTGCATGCATTAACACCACAAGAGACACACACTAACAACATAAGACAAAACCCCCTGTGATCAACCTGATCAATGAAAAAACAAAGAACACAGAAATCAAAATACCGGAACATTCTCTTCCAGCATTCATTTCCACAAATTTCTGTTGAAG
>OZ038485.1:122181654-122239154 GCA_964036315.1 Acanthosepion esculentum | reverse complement strand
TCATAACTGGATTCTGCATATGTATCACAGAGAAAGGTCATCAAATCATGTATATGATTCACTTCCTGGCAAGTTGAGGTCCACCTTAAACAAATTTACGCCATCGGAACGTTCTTCTACTCATATTTTCTTTCACCTTCAACCAACTCTTGCCAAGCCAAATGACGAACGATAGAGAATAGATGATGGGAGCAGATTTTGGTGAAACTGGAAGATTCTAGTTCTGAACTTGCACCTTGGCGGCGAATTTAGACACGAACGCCATCATCATAAACGAAGCGGTCAGCAAAGAAGAAATTACATTCTTGGATACGAGATAAGGCCGACGACATAAATAAACCATTATTTACAGTTGTTTAGTTCGACTTGGAATCCGTAAATTTGCTGGAACTTCGAATGGATGCGTCGTCTCTCTTTGAATTCAGAACGCAATAAATTATACAAACGTTTGTTTAACAAGTCAAATGCACGTGAAACACGATTAACCAGTGAACATCTAACAATCAAAAAGTAAATATACCAGAATTTCTTTCTTCGTTTTCTCCACATCTCATTCTCTGATGAAGCTTTAATAAAAGTGAAACATGTTAGATTGATACACGTTTCCCTATTTGTTATTTATCTTATTATTTGTTATATATATATATATATATATATATATATATATATATATATATATATATATATATGTGTGTGTGTGTGTGTGTGTGTGTGTGTGTGTGTATTTATATATGTGTGTAAAAAAATCAGAAATCAATAAGATATGTATGTAAAAAGACAAAAAAATAAAGAAAGAAATGGAAAACATTTCTTTAACAAATGTTTTTTTAGCTTCGATAACAATTTTTCTAAACAATATTTTAGTTTGCTGGTAGTTTTTCCTCTTAGCCTCGTTTTAGCTTGTTTATTTTTAGAGTTCCTACAAAGGTGTCATTTGAAAAACATTTTATCATTCTTTTTATTTCAGATACATAGATGATACTCTACTAATATATTCACATGACACAGTTTTACACGACATTGTAAACAAACTTAACAGCGTTGAAGCCACAACAGCTTTTACTTTTGAAACAGAAACTAATATCACATTACCCTTCCTAGATATGCTGAATAAACGTTTTATTCAATTAAACGTTTACAGAGACTCTATAAACAAGAATGACCTCATAAACTATTATTCTCACCACTACAGCAGAATAAAATTTAGAACAATTATAGGATTTTATTTAAGAGCACTAAAAATCTGCAGCCACCAATATTTACCTGAAGAAGAAATATACATAGAAAACACCTTTTAAAACCTCCAGTATCATTACTATATCATCCACAATGTTAAGGGAAAGACATAAAATATATAAATACAAAAAATATGAAATTAACAACAACAAAACTAACAATAAACCAGAAAAAAGTTATGTAATATTGCCCACTAACTCATTAGCATCTATTATTCAAAACAATTTATCCAATCTTAACAATATCAAAATACTTACAATTACATACAAAATTATTATGGATATCATCAGAACCAAAAATGTCCATAAGAACAGTAATTCTGTAATAGGTATATGTAAAATAAACTGCCTCAACTGTTCCGCACATTATGTTGGAGAAACTTGCAGAAATTTAAAAAGAAATTATTTATGAACACAAAATGATCTCCTATATAGGTTATCAAATGCATGTTATAAATAGAAATAACTTCAACCATAACTCTGATCGCAAGAATGCCACACTAATTAAAAGCAAAAGTTTAAAAAAATTAATAAAAAATAATATACTGCGTTACTTAAAATTCGAAAACCAAAAAGAGAAATATACAGTGTAACAAATAAATAACAACAAGTATAATAAATTGATCTAAATACATCCAAATATATAAATAAACTAACAACCGATACCGACAAACTAGCCGTTTAGAAAAACAAATAAAGATAATCAACCCAAATAAATAAATTAAAAACTGTTCCCACCAAAATAATAGTCAGAACAAACCACAACATTCAACCCCAAAATTCAACAAATAGCTTTAATCAATGACAAATAAACAAATATATAAGATAAAAAATAAAAATGAAAAATAAATAAAAATAAGCAAAACAATTTGACCCAAATAAATAAGCAAATAAACGACTTCCGGTAAATGACCGCCATAATAGACTACCAACAATAAGCTATATAAACAAATTTTTACTACGTTAATAAAAACACCGATCAAAAAATAAATAAATAAATATATAAGATAAAAAATAAAAATAAAAACAAAAAAAAACAAAACAAAAAAACAAGCAAAATAATTTGACATAAATAAATAAACAAATAAGCGACTTCCGGTAAAAGTAACCGCCAAAATAGATTACCCACAATGCACCACTGACCATTATATATAAATAACCGAGAAAAATAACAGTACTAGTTGCCTGACGATTGCACCAGCATGAAACAGACTGTCGCCTCTAAGTGTTGACTTCTATGTTCACTTTTATATATATATATATATATATATATATATATATATATATATATATATATATATATATATATCTGTGTGTGTGTATTTATGTGAATTTATTTATAAGTAGGGATGTTGAAAAGCTCCAAACCGGGCCAAGAAGACGTTAAAAATGTTGCTTGGTCATTTTTTAGGAAACTCTCGTCAATGACCAGTAATAAATATATAATTTAATTCTTGTACATTGAACTTTTGGGGATTGTCACTACGGTCCATAAAAATAGAATTCCTGACACTTGAACTACTTTGTTGTAATCAGCTACTTGAAAATTTGATGTCATTAGCCACGTTCACTTAACGATGATACTTCCAGTTTTTGACAAAATCTTATGCTCATCAATTTGGGTCACAAAAATTATTATGCCGCCTCACGTGATTGCATTTTAGACGAATAGCAATCAGAGACACATTTTTGCATAAAACAGAAAAATTCTCTAACTCCAGTTATATGCGGGACATATCATGTAATAGCCACACATCTCTTGATTTCAATCTAACTTTAAAAATCATCGAACAGTGAAACCGCTAAAGTTACTCTAAATAAATATTCGTAAAGCGTCCAGTTGCAATTTCAACGTCTTCCTGTATTTTTATCCATGTAGAATATATAAATATCTTACCTCCTTACATATATATATATATATATATATATATATATATATATATATATATATATAGAGAGAGAGAGAGAGAGAGAGAGAGAGAGAGAGAAAGAAGGGAGAGACATATACTGAAAATAAAATTACTTTTCAACGTCCCCTCTCCTTCATGCACACGTGTAGTCGCATCAATATAAACATCACTTTCGTCCGATGAAGTCCGAAAGAGCGAAACGCGTTACACGAAATATATATATATATTTCTTATATATTATATATCTGATATATATATATATATATATATATATATGTATGTATATATATATATGTGTGTGTGTGTGTGTGTGTATATATATAAATTTCTTACATATATATATATATATATATATATATATATATATACAAGATTTAAAGTTTAATGAGGACGATAAATCCCTGCAAGAAATAGAACGAAACAAACGTGGCAGCACCGAAGTGATTAATTATAAATAATGTCGAAGTTGTCACTTCGACTGAATAAAACAATATGGCGTCCGATACTGACGTATCTGCGAATGTTGTACACTCCAATTCGCGTACACACACACGCGCGCTCACGAAAGAGATCAGTCGATGTGTTTCCAATAAGAAGATTTCCTTGCGCAATTCAAGAAGTGAACAATAAATTCAAAACAATAATGAATAATATGGATGCACAAAGAGCATATGCCAATACAACTGTGATCTCTTTATCTGTTTCTCCGTTTCACTTCAACATTATATTTATGCTATCTTAACACTCGTTTCTCTCTTCTTTTGTCTGCGACAGATCTCATCGGCTGATTACGCCCAGTTTCAAGTTAAATTAATTTAAGAAAAATCCAACAATGATTACCATTCTTCTTATAAAAAAAATGTTTAAAATTCGATTATTCGTAATTTGTAATGTCAAAAGATTTTTGCGTCCGTCTGCCACGTCACTTCCGCCTCATCTAGTCTACTCATAGCATCAAAAAACTCGCCGACATGTTTAATTAGTTTCTTCCTATTCCAAGGTTTTTATTTCACATGTCAATCTTTAAATAACCTTTTTAGTGAATTAATAGATTTTATTTATATTCCGACCTTATTCCTTACTAGGGTAAAAGCAAAGATAAAGAATTCACAGCTAAAATGGTTAGCGGCTCGGGTTGAGGAATCAGAGAGCCGATTTTGAATTCTAGTCGAATTCATTACATTCTCTTATGTGATAATTCCCTTGGGAAAGGTATGAATCCATCTCTTTTCTCCCCTATCTTAAACATAGAAAGAGTAGTGACCCGGTTTCTCTGGTCGGAAGGTGTGTCAGGAGCTGAAATTGATCGGAGGCTTTAACACAATATGGCGACAGTGCCCTACCGCGTATAAGTGTATATGAGTGGATAGAGAAGTTTAAAACTGACCGGACAAGCGTAACGCACGAAAAAGAGCAGGACGCCTGTCAGCCATTACTTCTGACGAGATGATTCAGCAATCTCGAGAGATGGTAATGACGAATAGGTGCGTTATCATCGATGAGATAGTATGTTCTCTGCAGATTTGGATCACTGCTCTTGTTACTCCTTGGTGTGCGCTACTCGCCGAGTGTCCGATTTTACACTGTAACAGCAGCAAGAAAACTGGCGCGATCAAGCACAAAATTCGATCACGTGAGCAGAAGTCAGTGTGATAAACCTAAAGATATGTTATGGCGGAAGTGCGAATAATTTTGGACTTAAGCTCGTATATAAGTATTTCTCCGAAAGTAATGCCCTTTATTGTATTTTGTTTTACAAACTGCAGCTGAGCAGCATTCTGGCAAAATGACGTCAGGTATGAAAGTTCGTCTGAAGCAGAGCTGTTTTATTGAATTATTCTATGCGGCAAAACAATTTCAACCACTGACATTCATTGAAGCTTGCCAAGCAATTACAGAAAGCAGCGGCAGTCAGGAGTGACACAAGCTACGTTCGGTCTGATGAGACAGTTTCTTTTTCACTGACAGTTATAAAAAATGGAAAAATAACGTTTCGATCTACTTCATAAAACCAGAGCAATCATCAGAATTTTGCGTGAATCATTTCTTGATTGCATGAAAAATTATCATCACCTTCTCGTATGTATATATGCATGTATCTATGTATGTATGTATGTATGTATGTATGTATGTATAATAATAATAATAATAATAATAGTAATAATAATTATAACAATGATAATAGTAATAATAGTAATAATAATAATAGTAATGATAATAATAGTAATAATAATAATGGCAATAAAAACAATAGTAATAATAATAATAATAATGATAATAGTAATAATAGTAATAATAATAGTAATAATAGTAATAATAATATTAGTAATAATATTAGTACTATTAGTAGTAGTAATAATAATAATATTAGTATTATTATTAGTAGTAATAATAATAATTGTAATAATAATAATATTGATAATAGTAATAATAGTAATAATAATAATAGTAATAATAATAATAGTAATAATAATAGTAATATTAGTAGTAATAATAATAAAAATAATAGTAATAATAATAATAATATTAGTAATAATATAGTAGTAGTAGTAATAATAATAATAATAATAATAATAATAATAATACTAATAATAATAATATCATAAAAGACAAGAAATTCAGGAAGTGTATGCTTAGCAGCGATATCTGAGAGAATCGCCTCCATGAAAATTATTGAGAAATTTTTCAAATACAAGGACCTAGAAATCGAAATTGACAGGATGTGGGAATTGAAGACTGAGACTCTACCGATAGTAATCGGAGCCCTGGGCCTCGTGACAAAAAGAATGGACAATTTTACTAACATCTCGCAGGTAACATCAGCACAAAGTTGCCCAGAAGATCGCCCTACTCGAAAGATCCAATATAATAAGAAAAGTGCTATTAGTTTTTTTGTGACGTAATGTGGCCGTTAATAATTAAATATAACTCAAGACTTCAATGTTAAGATAAAACAGTATTTAATTACAATCGTAAATAAATACTTAACAGGAACAAAGAATTAAAAGTCAATCAAAGATAATTAACCATTTCAGTGAGTACTTTGTTAGTATCACGGCTCGGCTTAACTTCCGGTAAATCCTAAATCCTAATCATCGGCGCACAATTATTCACACTAATTCGACTGGATAGTTCCACGAAATAGTCACTCAATAATCACTGCAGTCAGTAACCTGACACCGCTTTTTATACACCTGGCGAAAAACATATATTCATAAGCCCAGAGTGTCACGCTGCAACCTCGGTGTCGATAGTTACTCATTTTCTTCCTATATGACACAACTGAATGACAATTCTTCTACAGACAATAGGTCGGACCCGGCTCTGCAGAATACAAAGCAGGAAACATAACATACAATAATAATGATAATAACAATAATACGCACGCCTCATTCTTGGAATGAATGAACGCAGTTTCATTATTCTGCCGTTCTTTCTTCTTTTTTCTCTGTCTAAGAAGCAAAAGATATATAGTGATATTGAAGGATTTGATAGAAAATATTTGTCGAACCTGTATCCTATACGGAACCGTCATATAGCCTGATGTGCCTTTAACCGACTAGGTCACAGAAGAGCGTGAAAAGTTATCGGCTAGAAAACAACTCGGATTGAAAAAGAATTCTGATATTAGGTCATTTGACCTAATATCAGAATTCTTTTTCAATCCGAGTTGTTTTCTAGCCGATAACTTTTCAGCACTCCTCTTAAAACATTTTGGGTTTTACCGATAAATCCGAATCATGCTCATTCTTAGCCGAATTTTGACATGAAATGTCCATTGTATAATGTTCAATTAATGTGATAAATGTTCACCAATAAATAAAGTGCATTGACAAAGTTAATGTGGATAAATATTTTTAATGTAAAATAAATATTTTCTTTTAATCATATTTGAAATATTTTCGTTTGATCATTTTAGCTGCGAACACGTTGATGTCATTACCTATATATATATATATATATATATATATATGTATGTATGTATATATATATATATATATGTATGTATGTATATGTATATATGCTTGTTTTTGTATGTATATGTATATATGCTTGTTTTTGTATTTATGCCCTCATAAAAATAAATATAATCTGTTTAATTAAGTCATAAATGCTTGTGTCTCAGTTGTTCTGAGAATTGAACTATTCTAATAATGCTAATTAATTAACTTTAATGAACGAAATTCACAGAAGAATTTTCGAGGAAAGAATTCAGGAGGGATTTGACGAGATACCAGGCAATATGTGATTATGGCCTTGGATGTATTTGCCTTGTTAGCCCCAGTAGATACTGTGCTGCGGATACAACACATAGGGTAAGGAATTCGGCCAATTCCGATACAGTCAGCATACTGGCACCCAAATATAGGCCCATCTGCCCTCCGAGAGTTCCTGAAACGAGAACAATGAAAGTAAAATTAGTTCTTGAAAATATTGGTGCCTATTGGTACATTAGTGGCCTCTACGCATATTACGCCGAATTTATTTCTAAGTGACATGAGTCATTAGTTAATCGCTAGCAGTCAAAATGGGCGAAAAATCTTATTAGTCGTGTAACAGTTGGCCTGAGAAAATGATTGTTATGTCCAAAAAATGACAATATTTACCGGCAAAAATTGACTCTTACAATCCAAAATAGGTTTCGGCTTTAAATAACTTAAAAAGGGTTGATAAACCGTAAAAAATAAATCATTCAATGCAAAATCTATCTCTTCTTTATTCAAAAAGAAGTTGACCGGAGTCTGGATCATCGAGTCAACGCGAACAATCCTTTTCTTAGCTGAATTATATGTGTTTCGCCAGGGCTACATACAGTTTTGAATATAGAGTTTTCTTTCCCTTAGACTGGTTGCCAGCTAAAGCTATAGAATCCAGTCTATTCAACTATTTACCCATAGCTGGGGAGAAAAGAGTTGGATTCATACCTTTCCTAAGAGTATTAGCGCGTAAATGAATGTAATGAACTCGACAGGAATTCGAACTAGGTTCGACGATTCTTCAGTCAGAGCTGCCATCCATTACTCTACCGTTCCTCTATCATCAAATATGGATGATATAACAGAATAGACTGGGCTGTGATACGAAACATTTGAAACTTCTTGATATTATCTGTAAGACTCTGCTATCGAAATGATTCTAATTTAAATGCTGGTCACCATTTTTAATTTCAGAAATATCTAATAATGATAATTGAATTGGATTTGAGGAAATTTTACAGGATATAGTTTCAGCCATTTCAGAGGGAAAATATATTGATAAAAACAAGATGGTAGTTTGGAATAATTATTAAATAACACAGGAATTGACGAGAACAGTTCAAATTCCAAGCTTGCCCACTGCGTTTACTTTCACACAAATTTTGCCTTGACAAAGGCATCTAGATATTCTAAATTGGCTATGGGTTAAATATTCAGGGTAGACTGGTCTCTCTAGTCTTGGATAACAACTAAACTAAGAGAAGGAAAAATTATGCATTTGAAACTATGTTAATGCCAACGGGAAACCACTACAATATTTTTCTCATGACGTGGCAATCCCCAGAAAATAAAGAAAAATAAATTCCTGGAGAGCTATGATCGCCTACGTTTTAAAGGGACATGGTATATAAAAATACTCTCTTTAAATTTAAAGTAAATTTTGCTGCTTTATGTATACACATACTGCGCTGTGCAAAAAAAAGTGATTCAACCAAATTTCTTTGGAAAAAATTGTTTTTTTCTTAATATTTTAAAAATAGTGTTTTAAAATAAATTGTGTATAAATAAGAGAAATGATACATTGTTTGCAAATTTACACAAAATTCTTAAAGCATGTTATTTTTGTTTTTTTGTTTTTAGGGTAAATATTTACTGTGCAAAAAAAGTGACTCAATTTTTATACTATATTAACTATGTACAAATTTCATCTAATATTTACTTAAAAGCTAAAATTTAGTAAAATAAAAACCCAAAAGAAAAATTTTGTTAGTAATTTATGCTTCCGTCTTTGTTTTTCAGAACTTTGTTGACTCAGTCGTGCATACTCTTAATGAGATTTTTCTAAATGTCATTACCTAGCAAACTGTTCCAATCCGTAATAAAATTTTCAATGAAAGCTTCTTTGTTTTGAATGATTTTCTTCGAAAATCTCAATTAATTTTATTACGCTCCATAAATTCTCGATTGGGTTTAGGTCAGGAGACTGCGGTGGCCATACCATAACATTGACTTTTTTTCGTAAAGTAATTTTTAATCTGCTTTGATGTGTAGCAGGGAGCATTGTCTTGCATAAAAATGAGATTTGATTGGTCAAATTTCGATTTTTTCGGCAGATGATAGCAAGCAGGTGTCCAATATTTTTGAGTATTGAGTGCTGTTCAGCGTTTTGTCTACTGGTTTGAAAAATTCAGTCCCATTGAATGAGAAGCAACCACCAAACCATAAAATTGGCAGGATGCTTTACAGTATTAACTGTCATTTTCAAAGGGTTTTCTTCTCTCCTCTGTCTAATTTTCGCTCTTTTGAAAATATTTCAATTTTTGACTCGTCGTAGAAAAGAACATTTTTCCAATCAGACCAAGTGAAGGACTTGTAAGTGTTTGCCCATGCTAAAGTTTTAGCTTTATGTATTTTGTTTAGCAGTGGCTTAAAAACTTATGAATAGGCTTTGTAACTTCCGTTCAAGATCCATCTGCGTACAGTAGAGGAGTTGACATTTACTTCGTGATTATTTTTCAAGGTTGTAGCAATTTCTGTACTGGTAATTGACCGGTTTTGGTTAATTTCTCTAATGATTTCGCGCCAGATTGCCTCATCGATCTTGTGTTTTAACCCCTGTTTTCTAACTTAACAAATGTTTCATTGGAATTGAAGCTTCTCAAAATCCCCGAGACAGCTGATTGAGGAGTGTAGACACAATTTGGAATTTCTCAAGTCGATTTACAAGCTTTTGATAGGGCAACTATTGCTACTTTAACAAATTGCGGTGTGTGCTTATAGCTTTTCAAAACAAATCACTAATTAATTATATTTTGGGTTTATTTAACATACTCTAAAATAATTCTAGAACTTTCTAGAATTTTCTGGAATAAAATTATGGAAATAAAATTACAATGTATTTTAAAATAATGACACATTTTTAATGTTTTTTCCACAGTAGGAAAACTTGTTAAATACTTGAAAATTATCATTTTTTATGTTGTTTTTTTTTTCAAAAAAATAATAATTCCGAATTATTTTTAATTTTATTAATAATATGTATATTTTGTAATTGAAAAAATAAATAAATAAATTTATTTGTAATTAAGTTTATAAATAATTGAAAAAATTATTGCGGAGTCATTTTTTTTTGCCCAGCGCGCTATATACAGGGTGATTGAAAAGTAACTCCTCATTTCAAAATACTTATAAATTATTTGTTAACTATAATTTTTACAAGAAGTAGATGTGAGAGGAAAGCGTTTAGCGTTAGGTTTTATTTAAAATTCCATATGGGCATCAAATTTCGCTACTAGATTCTCGAGACGCTCAGGAATCGCGTCAAGTGATTTCACCGGGAACTCTTGTGGTGTGGAAGGCATCGCTTTTTCGCTTCAAGCACTTCCAAAGTCTTGGTTTGTTATAGAAGACTTACTCCTTCCAAAGAAAAAAGTTATAGGGTGTTAAGTCGGGACACCTGGCTGTCCATTCATACATAAAATAGGAAGTTACTTTTAAATCATCCAGTATATCATATCTCTACTTACGAAGCTGGTACCAAGTGTGGATCGAACTGACAACGATGAAAATGGTCTGAGGAGCTAGGTTATAAACTGTTGCGCTACAGGGCAGTGCCCAATATTCATCCTTACTAAGCCGGCACCCGGTGCGGATCGAACGGTTGATAATGATATTCGAAGTTATCTTATCCACAGATCCATTGGCCAACAGACAGAATAGATCATTATACGAAGTGCATTCCAGAAATTTTGAGACCTTTTCAGGAGAGATATTTATTAATTTCAAAGAAATACAAAACTCTCTTTCCAAGTAGGATACTCTGATTTCGATGCACTTGTTGTAGCAGCTGCATCCACTTGGTGAATGTTCCATAGAAATCACCCTCTTCTCAATGTCTTCAAAACGACTACGCCTGATGTTCCCAGCTTGGGGGACAACCAAAAGTCACTAGGTCTGGACTATAGGAAGGACGAGGGAAAGTTTTGATGTCCATATTTCTCAACACGAAACATTATGACATAACTAGTCAACTATGACAAGCATTGTTTAGTAGGGTCTGTTCAAAGAGGTGTTACAGCTGTATCCTTCAACCTGGCGATCATGGCTCTCCACAATTTCCTGTCCTTCGGAGCTCTTAATACGTTTTGACTTTTTTGTTATTTCTCCTAAAATTATTCCGCTGTCCATTTACTCAAGCTCACTAAGAATGTTATGCGTTATTTTCCTCTGTCCGTCTTGACTTCAAACTGTCCTGTGAGTATAAGATTTTCCACGCCCTCTTTCCTCGTTATGCGCCCATGAAATTTCAACTGATTCTTCCTGGTATTAAGTATAAGCTTCCTTTTAGTTTCCATTTTCTGTAAAACCTCGTCGTTGCTCACATGTTCAGTCCATGGTATCCTCAGCACCCGTCTGTAGAACCACATTCCTGTTGCTTCAAGTATGTTCATCTTTGATGAGGTTGTCCAGCATTCACTGCCATATAGATTCAGTACTCTTTTTCCTTGCTTCTAACGAAATTTCTCTGTTTCTTAATACTCTGCTTAGCTTTTGGAAAACGTCTTTGGCTATCCCAATGCACCCTTGGATTTCGGTGATGCACTTTTCCGTCCTCTGTTAAATCACTACGAAGATATTTAAATTTTTGTACTTGTTTGATTTTGGTATCTACAACTTGTAATGTGCATTTTGGGCTCATCCTTTTGCTGACAAATATGCATTTTGTCTTGTAGTTAAACTTTATCGCATCTTCTTGCTTTCTTTAACTACCTTCTGTAGGAGTTTTTGTAATTTTCTTTCCCTGTCTGCTATCAACACTATGTCATCCAACTATTTAAGTGTAACGTCAATCGACATCTCCAGTTGCCTTGATCTATCCACTTCCCTTCTCCACATCCTTTCCCCTTTCATTCCTATCTGCTCTCGCTCCAAATCTTCTGTAACCCCCTTGCCTTGATCGATCCACTATCTTTCTCCACATCCTCTCCTTTACCACTCCTATCTGCTCTTCCTCCAAACCTTCTGTAACCCCTTGCATGCTAGTGGCTTCCAGCCTTGCTTGGGGTGAAAAGCTTTAAAAAAAAAATCTGCATATCTTATGTGGCTAATATTGTAGACGCTAATAATCAAGCATTCTTTATATTTCTCACAGAATCGCCTCAATGTTTTGGTGGAATAAGAAGGTGCGAAGGCACATCCTTGTCTTACACACATTTCTATTTAATATCTGCTGAACTCATTTCACTGTCAGTATAGGTTTTTGATTATTCTATTATCCTTCCCGAATATGTCATTGAGGCTAAGCCGTTCCAACAGGCTTTTGTGACGTACATTATCAAACGATTTTGCATAATACAGGGTACACGTGCTTCTGAATTTGCATTTCGCTTTCTGACAACATTCTGAGCATAAATATCGCAATCCTTCTTCCAGCGTCTTTAACGAACCCGCATTGTTCTTGTCACTATTTCCGGTCTAATTCGGTTGCGCGCTCCATTCATCAACATTCGGTTGATACATTTTGTTATATCGCTGGCTCTCATAAAAAAGCATCAAAATATTTGGAATGCATCTCGAATCTATATTCTTTATGCTTAGCCTAGTACACCAAAAAGTAACGAATATATGGCACGTAGTAAGTATCGAACTCACTACGGATGTAATGACTAGCTTATTAGCCATTACTCTATGGTGAGTTACCCAGAATACATCATTATATTGACTGTAATTGAACAATAGAACCATTTATCTTGCATGTATGTGTTTGTGCGTGTGTGTGTGTGCGCGCGCGCTTGCGCAATTCATTTACCCAAGGTCTTTGTTAGAAAGTATAGAATTAGTTCTTCCATGTCTTTTTATATTTTCCTCGATTGTCAAGCGAACGAAATTACGATTAAGCAAGGTATCAGGTGAAAATTACCGGCTTCACCGGTTTCCACTTACCCATAATGTTTAACAGTGTATACTGTGGTATCTGGATAATTTCTCGATACAACATTGTCTCGAAACATATCCGCACTTCCAGAAACCGTTTTCTGTAATAAATAAATAGAGGAATGAGAAGGCGAATATTGGGTGTAATAACATCGAGCAAAACTTTATGTACCAAAATTTCTTGCCGCGAAAAAATACAAAACAAAAAAAAAAAAGCAAGTTATGAATGAATGCTGTAAACAAAAATGCTTGATCAATCGACCGGAAGGAAAAAGCCAGGTTTCCACATCATTGCACGGACTCAATTAAGCGGTACTTATAACCCAAAGAAAAATCAAAATTGGCACGTTTGCCCGGGCAAAATGGTAGCTTTGATTGGCTTGCCTAAATCACATTCCTGAAGATGAGTTTACATCAAATGAGTAAAACTGGCATTTCGTTTACGCGAACATACAATTTACAATCTTGTTAACAGTGCATTGATTCATTACGGTTCGGGAAAAAGATGTCAGCAACATCGGTTAGGTGTGATGCATAATAAGAAAAAGATGAAATAATAGAATAAAATAATAATAATAATAATAATAATAATAATAATAATAATACTCATAAAAATCTCCGTAAA
This sequence comes from Acanthosepion esculentum, assembly GCA_964036315.1. Lineage (NCBI taxonomy): Eukaryota > Metazoa > Mollusca > Cephalopoda > Sepiida > Sepiidae > Acanthosepion > Acanthosepion esculentum. The sequence continues at coordinate 122,225,254 of OZ038485.1, read as the reverse complement.
TTACAGCATATTAGCACAGGTTTTAAGCTTGAAAAATCTATCGGAACCTAGGAGCGTCTTATACAACGAGGAAAAATATTAGACGCATTAAAACAGACAGCAAAAGGAACTGTCCAACATGCAAGTTATAAAATGGAGATACCAAAATAAAGTCACGGCTAGGACCCACCATGCCACTAACAAACCAACAATATTCCTTCCGTATTCTAACGGTGAGAAATAAGTTCCACTCAAACAGCTTCTACCCTCGAAACACTGCCCTATGGAACAAGCTCCCAAGAGAATGTCTCCCCAATCTTAATCTGTTCAAGTCTAGAGTTAATCATTATCTACCCCACCTATCAGTATAAACTATCCCTTAACGTAATCCTCTACCTCGAGTGACTCATGGGACATGTACAGCGTGAACATTACGCTAAGAAAAAAGCAAGTACAATTTAAATATCTGGGAAACGTTTTAACATTTTTTTTTTAAGCGTATCACCCCAAGCAAGGCTGGAGACCACTATCACGCAAGGGGTTATAGAAGGGTTGGAGGAAGAGCAGATAGGAGTGGTAAAGGAGAGGATGTGGAGAAAGAGAAAGACAGTGGGTCGATCAAGGCAAGGGGGTTACAGAAGATTTGGAGCGAGAGTAGATAGGAATGAAAGGTGAAAGGATGTGGAGAAGGGAAGTGGATAGATCAAGGCAACTGGAGATGTCGATTGACGCTACACTTAAACCGTTGGAGATTGTATTTGTCAGGGAAACAGTAATAGGGAAGGGAGTTCCATAGGCGAGATGTGCGAGACATGAAGCTATTGGAGTAGAAGAGACGTCTACATCTAACAGTTTCAACGGTGAAGGGGTGGGAACGGGGTGCCAGCCTCGTAGGACGTTTAAATTCATGAGGCCTAGGGACAAGCGAAAGCAGCTCCTCGGAGCAATTACCGTGAAAGTATTTGTAAAAAAGACAGAGCGAGGCAACATCGCGTCTGTGAGAGAGCGACTGCAGACGAGATGACAGATCAGGGCCAATCACATTGCATATCCGTCTCTGGATCTTATCAAGAACCCTGAGGCAAACAGCAGAAGATGCAACATTGAAATCCGAAGGTGCATTGCGATAGTGAAAGATGCCTTCCAAAAGCTAAGCAAAATATTAAGACACAGAAAAAAATTATTTACAAATAAATAAAAGTCTATCGAACTGCTATGTTATATCAGTCCTCCTATGCTGAGCAATCTCCTTACAGATGAAGAAGTGAGTTGAAGCAACAGAAATGTGGTTCTACAGAAGGATGCTGAGAATACCAACGACGAAGTTTAAGAGAAAATGGAAACAGAAAGTACATTTATACACAACATCAGAAAGAGACATTTAAAAATCTTAGTCACATAATGAGGAAAGAAAATTTAGAAACTTTTACACCAACAGAAGAAAACTGTGTATAACTTACCAACCAAGCTTGTGTAAATGGACGGGCGAAAATGGTTTACGAAACATAACAAAAAGACAAAATTTATTAAGAGCTAGAAAAAACAGGAAGTTGTAGAGGTCCATGATTTTTGATAACTCAAAAAGCATGTCAGAGGTATTCCCTAAAAGATTTCGGGTTTAGAACATCTTCTTCCATATAATTGAGTGATATTTGTGAGAAATATTTTACATCTGTCTACGTCTAAACATATTGACGCCAAAATAGACGTATCCAATAGAATATTAATATTCTAATAGGACGCCTACATTTTTTTGAATGCCATGTCTTTTCAGAACATAGGCAATCATTGCTCTCTAAAGATTTCATTGATTAAATGCTAATTACCATTTCGAAAGGTAGTGGAGTAGTTCCCTATTACTTTAATCATTGAATTTATTGTCGTTCTAAAATGTCAGTTGAAATTTCCAAGGCATATAATGAGGAAAGATGGTTTGAATAATTTAATATTCACAGGACAGATTGAAGTCAAGAGGAACAGAAGAATACAATGCATCATCTACTTTACATACGTTCTTGGCGGACGACCATAATTTTGAGACATTACCGTTTATATCTTATTAGCAAGAGAAGAAGGTTTACCATCCCGTGTCGGCTGGTACGGTTTCTGTATGAAACGTGCGCTAGTTAATTGAGAACAAATTATATTACGAAAAACAAAGATATTCAATAGAAACAAATCAGTATATTTCTCAGCAAAATGTGTACACATGTTCAAATTGGAAAAATGAAAGAAGGTCATTCAATAAATCGCCCACAATCTCGATGAGGGCCTCGACGGTGACTCAGAAGCAACTATGTAACTGGATTAGGTCATGCACCTCGAGGCGATGTAATGGTTAGCAAGCTTGTCTAGAACAATTACGGCTGAGTAGCGAGTTCGATCCTCACGGGGTGCCCCATAATTTCGGCCTTGTGCCGCATCTAAGCAGCACTTGGAAAATCACTATCACTGGATCAGGTGGTTCTCGTTCATGTTAGCCTGGTTCATGTTCATCAACGATGGCGGCCTTCAACGAGTCTTTCGTAGCGAGAGTGGTCTCAAATCGATACATCGCCCACCGTCAAAATTGTATACGTTTTCAAGTAAGAAAAGTCGAAAAAAGGGTTGTTCAATATATCCGTCTTCAACCACAATGGCGGACTCAAAATAGCCAAGGAAGCAAAATTGTAATCGGAGCAGATGGTTCACGTTTCTGCTGGACATCATCGTCTAGGGGATGCAATACAGCATGTATTTGTATACACATTAAATTTAGAAAAAAAAAGAAAAGCTTTGTTAAAAAAGACCTTCCTCAACATCGATGACGGCATCAGTATCGCCTCCTAAGTAACTCTATACTCTTATCAGGAGGTTCTCGTTCCTATTGACCATCGCATTCACGATTGTGACCTTTATTGAATTCTTGGTATTGTGGGGCAGCTTTCGACGACACCCTAGACATAGAAGTCTAGGGGATGCAATACAAGAAACACTTTGTTTAATAAATGCGTCCTCACCCTCAATAATGGCCTCAAAATGTCCTCAGAATTAAATGTATACCTGGATCAGATGGTTCTAGTTCATTTTGGCCATCGCATTCACGATGGCGGCCTTCAGTGAGTCCTTGGTATTGTAGGACAACATGTTGGTCTCCTTTTCGATGACACCCTAGATATAGTAGTCCAGGAAATGCAAATCAAGAGAGCTAGGGGATCACTTGTTGGGGTGGGGGTGACATGATTGTGAAAATTTTCTACTAATATCTTTTATAGTGGTTACCACCAAAGGCTAGACAGTCAAGTCTACCCTATGATTTAACTTCTAGAACAGGGGAAAAGACATTGATTCATGCCTTTCCTAAGGGCATTATTGCGAAATCTTTCGCAACAGACTAGAGCCGAATTTGAAATTGGACAGCCGATTCCATCTGGATCTATTAAACTATCCGGATACCTGTGATTAGAGATCTATGTAAACAGTGTACGCGAGGTAATTGATACAAAATTCCAATATTAAAGAAAACTATGTTCAGTCTCCCACGAAAATAGTAAAAGTAAATTTTCTAAAAATATATAAAAAAATATATAACAAAAATAGATATTGAACAGAAAATGCAGTATTTAAAAAAATATTGTACACATGTTCAAATTGTAAAAAAGGTTGATCAATAAAATCGTCCTCAACCTCGATGACGGCCTCAATATGACATCGGAACCGACTGTATGCATCGATCTGGTGGTTCTCTTTCATGTTGGATATTGCCTTTATGATGGTGGCCTTCCGCGAGTCCTTAGTATTGTGGGCTTGTTTTTTGTTTGTTTTTGTTTTTCCTTCTCGATAATGATACAGATATAGTAGTAAAAATAGCTATAAAGAATAGGAAGTTGTGGCGGGCCATGATCGACCACGGCCTGAAGAGACGCGGCACGCAGAAGAAGAGGACGTTTTGGAACTGGGATATCGCGCTCCTAAATTAATGTCTTACCGCCAAGCTTTTTCATTTGCCTTGCCATCTTCTGGTATCTGGACAATTAGGAAACATTATGGTTTCTTATTTCCCTAAGAATTTCACGACATAGCATTTTTGGCCGACATATTATTCTATCCTATATGTTTTGCGCTAATGTAAGACGTTTTACCCCACACCCTGATCCTCACCCGAGCCAACATCACCCCCCCCCCCACAACACTTACCGACTCGGATATTTCAGTTATTTCCTTTTTTCCCTTAAGAGATATTTTCCATATGGGGTATTTCTTTAAGGAAAAAAAATCATTGTGCTGACCACCGAGTCTTGTTTACTTGTGCTAGTCTAACATATTTGACAAATTTCCGAACACCAAATCTCTGGCAAAGTGAAGGCCCTTCCAAATGGTTAATACCACTAAACCATGTAAAATTGAACACTGATCACAACTACAAGCATTTACTGTAACTTTGCTTGTAAAATCTGATATCAGTGGATTTTCTATCCTGATATATTTATATAAGTATAAAAGCAATCTAGGATGTAGAAGCTTTCTTTAGGATTTCTTGGAATCCTAAGAACGTTTTAAAACTTATGATTCTTAATGTAAGTCTTTTCTTTCGTTATTTCAAAACAAACACGCTTAAAATCAGAAACTGCGAATAAAAAATGAATTTATTTATATGGAGGATGTGGAAAAATATCAGTTCTTAACGATTTTATTATTTCTTGGGTTTGTTTTGCAGAGTGTTTTCTTGCATTGCCACGCTGGAGAGTAACACAGAATTTATACACGCATTGCTCGGACTGTTGTTCTCATCTTTGTTGTCATATTCACGGCGTTTCGGTCGTTGTACGCTCCGGCCTTCTTCAGGTGATACACGTTGGAAATTCGAACTGAATCCTTTATTACGTTCACCGGGGTAGATTGTTCTAGTTCCTTGTGCCATGCCTCTTCCGAATATCTCAGTTTCAGTTTCGGTTATTTCCCTTTAGTAACTCAACTCTCCAAGTTTTTATGTTCCCCTCTGCCATGAACAGGTATTGAACTCACAACTCTTTGGGTTAACATACTGAATTACTTGAACTAATTATGTGTCCCTGGGGAATGTGACCCTGAAGAAGGCCGGAACTTACAACGGACGAAACGTCGTGAATACGACAACGGTTCGAATAAGGTACATTGTGTAAAGAGTTACAATACCTCATCTCAGAATTATAGACATATATAGAATTCATACAATTCAATAAAGAAGATAATTATAAAATCTTTAACAAAAACAAACAGCTTTTAATAAAAAGCAAACAAAATAAAGCTTTTTTCGTTAATTGATTTCGATTTATAAAATGTTTCATAGTAAACATAATATTTTCTGAATGAAGAGAAATTTTATTAAACTTTTTTAACCGACTTGATGATCAAGAAATACGAAAAAGTTCAACACTGTATTTTCTATCAGTTTCAGAATATTTATCAACATATCTCACATTGTTCAGACACCTAGATTTCTTTGTATATTTAAAAAGTTTCAACAGCTGGATTACCAACAGACTTCCGCATAAGTGCTTTACTAAACACTTCAAGTTTTACCTCTTCGAATTAAGAATTAATAACTATCTATACTTATTATGTTCCTAATTTCAACTTCTTACTACTTTTTTAGAAAAAAATATGCAAATATACAAAGAACAAAGTTGTGTGTCTGAAGAATGCGAGATAATTTTCAGGTTTAATAATAAACGCATTGTATACTTTAATTGTTTTGAACTCTTGTCCGCACTTTGGTTGTCATAAATGTTATTACTGGAGGAAGATATATGACAAAGTAGAAAAAAGTTTTTGCGTGACACCTTTTGTCCTTTAGGATTTCATCGGACTAAGTTTGTTTACGTTGAGGTGACTAGTTTCCTTTCCGTAATAACAGCAGATTTTCCAGTACAGATATTGGTTCACTCTGTTTAATATTCGGTGAGTGTTCATGCCATGCAACCTGATACAAGGTGGTCAATTGTCTCTTGATATTTATCAGAGAATTTGCATTTTGGGTTAAGACAATTTTTCAATATGTGTGCTTGGTACTTTCTGATTATCAAGCATTGGTCCTGTGCAACAAGAATAAAACCCTCGGTTTCAGCTTTTAACCCTGCACTATTGAACTGTATGAATTCTGAGATTACCAAAGAAACCTAATGCCACTACCAAAGATTCCTAAACGGTAAAAAGTAGACAAAATTCAGATCTAAAATATAAATGCTAAAACAAATAATTGCAAAAGATTACGCTGTTTAAATATTAGCAACACAACACAATAATCTCATCTACATCACAAATTTAAATGGAAAACAGTTTTTGAAATTTCTCGAACGCATAATGAGGAAAGAGAGCCTGGAAAATCTTATACTCACAGAACAGATTGAATGCAGTAAGAATAGAGAAAACAATGCATAATTTACTTAATGAGCTTGAATAAATGGATGGCGGACATTTTTTAAAAAGAAATAACAAAAAGACAAACTTTATTAAGAGCTACAAAGGACAGGAAGATGTAGAGAGCCATGTTCGCCTACATCCTGAAGGGACACATCAAATAGAAGAATCATCATTTAGAAGTTATTATTTTTCGCTATCGTTCACTGATCGGCCACCAAGTCAGCAGATGTATTTGAGGGGGTTATTAATAACATTGCCTAGCGATTACATTGCCCTCCTTTTTATATTTTGTGTTGATTTCTGGGTTTAAATATCCAAGTTATGCCTTCTGCATAGGAGTCCATATAATTCTCAGAATTCACAGAGCTTCTTGCATATGCGTACACATTTACTGTTATATATATATATATATATATATATATATATATATATATATAGATAGATAGATAGATAGATAGATAGATAGATAGATAGATAGATAGATAATAAACACTCTCAGATAGGTAGGTAGATAACTAGATAAATAACGCTCTCAGATAGATAGATAGATAGATAGATAGATAGATAGATAGATAATGAAGGCTCTCTGATAGATAGATAGATAGATAGATAGATAGATAGATAGATAGATAGATAGATAGATAGATGATAAACACTCTCAGATAGGTAGGTAGATAGCTAGATAAAGGGAGCTTTCAGATAGATAGATAGATAGATAGATAGATAGATAGATAGATAGATAGATAGATAAACACTCAGATAGGTAGGTAGATAGCTAGATAAAGGGAGCTCTCAGATAGATTAGATAGATAGATAGATAGATAGATAATGAAGGCTCTCTGAGAGATAGATAGATAGATAGATAGATAGATAGATAGATAGATAGATAGATAGATAGATAGATATTAACGGGATAATATTTTCCATGATAATTGCAAACGTCTAGGATCTTTGCACTTTATACAATTACTTCTTAGGAGACGGCTGCCATAACCCCAACAGCGAATGGAATTTAGGAGGTTTTATGACGACGCATTTTTCTTTTTATTGTTCATATTTATTGGGATCAAATATCACATAAATTTTATAATAAACAAACGAATGCTTTGACTGTATAAATAAAGAGGACAGAAATTTGATACCAATTTCTGAACTAAAAACATCAATTTTTAATTGATTTTAGATTCTATGTTTACGTAATTACAACTTCAATTAGTTGTCCTTGATCAATGAGAGGGTGCTTAAAAGTTATCCCAGCACCATATATTGCTACTTGGGCAGGCAACTGGGAAGTGAGTTTGGCTTAGAACTTTTCAGCAATCAATGTAATTTTATTGCGCTTAGTTGCAAAGATTTTTATACTATCAGATATTTAACGATTAAAGTAAACTACAAAATTTATATAAATTATAAATATACACACATATAATATATATATATGTCTGTGTGTGTGTGTGTGTGTGTTTAATTAATACAAATATAAAGGTTGATACTTAGCTGATTGATGATACCTTCAACGTCCCGACTCTAGAGCTTTATAGACGAACCCTCTAGTCCAAGAATCGCTCCGTCCATTCGTCAGAGGATATATATATATATATATATATATATATATATATATATATATATATATAACAATTATGTGGTGCAGGTTCAATTTATATTACGCGAATCATTCATACGAAAACTTCATTATCTGCTTTTCGTATGAATGATTCACTATATATATATATATATATATATATATATATATATATATATATGAAGAAATATAGTCTTAAAATATGCTATATTTATGGGATAAAGTGCTCAATATCAGAGATAGAGCGTGTGTAAATATAAAAGTGAACATAGTAGTCAACACTTAGAGGCGACAGTCTGTTTCATGCTAGAAGCAATCGTCAGGCCACACTGTCGTCTCTAAGTGTTGACTTCTATGTTCACATATATATATATATATATATATATATATATATATATATATATATATATATATATATATATATATATAAGATAGCGCACAGTGAGTGTTGGTGGTAATAAACCGGTTTTATTGGTTTAGATTTATTGGTTATATTTAAATTTTATAACTGTCGATTTTCAATCTACGTGCATGAAACTCGGTGTTAAACCAAACAGTGAGGAATAAAATATATATGTATTATTAGTATACATTTTAGCTCTGTTATTTTACATCGGGCCTCCTTTTATTCGTTGTTCGAAGTTCATCGTTCGTTCCGAAGTGCTAATAGTTCAAGGACCTGGAAAAGAGTTGTAAACAAAAGCATTTGAAAAAATGCAATGGTTACAGAAAGCTTAGATTACAGTTATATATTCCCGAGATATGTTACAATTCGTCCATATCATTTTCGTCCATGGCTCATACAGCACACACTGTCCCGTTACTTTTCAGACAAACTTGGGGTGCTGTGTGAGGCCTTGCGTTGTCATGATGCAAGGTTACTCCTTCTGACTGATGACCCCTGCGTTTTTCCCAACAGATAAGCTCAAAGTCCTTGCAATGTCATCCACTGTCACCCTTCTGTCAGACTGAATGAGGTCATTGACTGATTCGATCACCTTAGGAGACCTCACTTCTGTAGGCCTCCCAGGCCTGTCTTCATCCTCAACACTGCTCCGTCCTTCTTTAAACAATTTAGCCCACTTGTAGACATTTTTTGGCTGAAACATGTGGCACCATACATAGTTGACATTCTTCGATGAATTTCAACTGGTTTGCACCCTTCAGCAACCAAAAACTTGATAACTGACCGCTGTTCAATCCTGGAGCATGCTTCTTGGTTGGCCATCTTTGTTAATCGCCAAAACTCTCAGAATTCTTTTTTAATATGCAGAAGAAATTAAATCCATGTGAAAAAGAAGGAATAAAAAAAGAAAAAAAGAGTAAGCTTCTATCTGTATTAGAAGTCCTTATACCGAAAAATTCACCTTATATTGAATGACCCTCGTATATATATATATATATATATATATATATATATATATATATATATAGAGAGAGAGAGAGAGAGAGAGAGAGAGAGAGAGATAGGTGGCCACTCGTATTCGAGGATATCCGTCTACTAGGGCGGCTAGCCAATCCCTATTACAGACTCTCGCTCAGGCACATTTGTGTTTGTTCAAAACCCATAGAACCAACCTGTGGTTTATACTGCAACTATACTGAGCAGACCTTCGTAACAGTTTCTGGGAGAGAGCGTGTTATCTAGCGTGATCAACAATTTGGACAAGGCCAGCACACTCAAACTCTCGGTCACGGTGACATCGACGGACCCCAAGTGATCCGTCTACCCAATTTAACTCACAAAGATTGAGTCAACTTGTGGAATGGTTTTCAGGTACTGTTCAAGGGTGCCGCACGCTCGGATCATCCCCCTCCAGACCGATAATATCAGCAGGTCAACCGTGGTGAGAGTCAAACTCGTGTCTCATGGTCAGAAAGCCAACGTTCTAACTACTCAGCTAAACAAACAAACAAACACACGCGCGCGCGCGTGCGCATACACACACACACACACACAACTCACATCTCACATATATGTGTGTGTGTGTGTGTGTTTGTGTATGTGTGGCGGTTGGGTATACAATCTAGCCGATTTCATTTTGATTCTCTTTTGTTTTCATCACTTTTGTTATTAGTTATACCACATTGTGATATTAGATTATCTATCAGGTATGGTGAAATGTTGTGAGAGCCAGGGCGCAGATTTACTGTGACCTTACTGATACATTTAATGTATTTTTTTGTAAAATTCGCTTTTGTGCACATATAATCTTTTATTTAGATTCCTTGTGGTTTCTATTACGTAATATTGTGACAATTATTACAGGCGATAAAGTAAATTCCCTTTCAAGTCATAGCTTACTGTTTTGTTTAGGATTGACTAAGTATTTTATTGTTTTGTATGTAGTAGTAACAAATTTTACGTTGAGTTTAGATAAGTTCTTTTCAATTGTAGTTGTGATAGAGTTAGTTGATAAGACAATATATTTTTTGATTCACTGGGTTTGTTAGGAGGGGACGTTTTCTATTTTGGAATATTTTATGAGCCTTTTGTTTCGCACTGAATATAAAATATTTAGAGTACTGGAAAAGCTTGTAAGTGTTTTCATTGTATTTCTCCTCTTCATGCAAATATTCAGGGCTGCAAATTCTGAGTGCTTTTAAGTAGAATCTGGTGATTATACCGGATTTTACTTTGTTGTTTTTTTTTTAAAGCTTTTCACCCCAAGCAAGGCTAGAAGCCACTAGCACGCAAGGGATTACAGAAGGTTTGGAGGAAGAGCAGATAGGAGTGGTAGAGGAAAGGATGTGGAGAAAGATAGTGGATCGATCAAGGCAAGGGGGTTACAGAAGATTTGGAGCGAGAGCAGATAGGAATGAAAGGGGGAAAGAATGTGTAGAAGGGAAGTGGATAGATCAAGGAAACTGGAGATGTCGATTGACGTTACACTTAAATAGTTGGAGATTATATTTGTCAGGGAAACAGGAATAAGGAAGGGAGTTTCACAGGCGAAATGTGCGAGACATGAAGCTATTGGAGTAGAAGAGACGTCTACATCTAACAGTTTCAACGGTGAAGGGGTGGGAACGGGACGCTTAAATTCATGAGGCCTGGGAACCAGCGAAAGCAGCTCACCGGAGCAATTACCGTGAAAGTATTTGTAAAAAAGACAGAGCGAGGCAACGGCGCGTCTGTGAGAGAGCAACTGCAGACGAGATGACAGATCAAGGCCACTTACATTGCATATCCGTCTCTGGATCTTATCAAGAACCCTGAGGCAAACAGCAGGGGCTCAAGACCATATATGGCAGCAATACTCCATGCAAGGGCGAATGTTTGATTTATAGATTTGGAGGATCGATTCCGGGGAGAAAAATTTCCTGGCTCGGCACAGGAAGCCAACTTTCCTTGCGGTGGATGAAGCAATTGACTCGATGTATTTGTTCCATCTCAGGTCAGCGGACAGCGTGAGACCGAGCAGCCGCAGAGAGGAGCTCTCGAGAAGTTGGGCTTCAGACATTCTAATGGGATGCAGGGATGGATCCCTGAGCATAGAAATTTATTATATCATTTTTGTTGGTTGATTTTCGGTGGTCACCAAGTTTTAAGCTGTTGCTAACGCGATGTGACATGATATCTAGGAAAAAGTAAAGAATTGTATTCTTCCATATTGTATATAAATTCTATTGTGTGTTCGAGTTTGTTTAGTTTATCTATAAGGTCAGGTAAATCAATATCAGGTGTATAGATTAATAGAGTATCGTCAGTATATCAGAAGTATGTCGATTGTTTGGAAGGGAAGACAATACTTGCCATCACTCCACCAAGAGGAGATCCTATTGGCAATCCCAAAATTTTTGTTGGTAATAATTGGTGATAAAAGAATAGCCGAAAGCACTCGGACATACAAAAAATAATCGGACAATTTTTAAACAACTTACATCCAGAATAGGAAAAACTAAATAAAAAGCTTAAACGCAGTAACTTGTCCGTCGTCTCTAATGCTTATATATATATATATATATATATATATATATATAAGCTTATATATATATATATATATGTATATATATATATATATATATATATATATATATATATATATATATATATATATATATATATATATATATATACATATATATATATATATATAAGCTTATATATATATATAAGCTCTTCAGCTTGCCTTTGTATCTCACACCTCATGGAAAAACAAAACATTCTCTTGTCCTTTGAAGATTTCTGACTTCAATATCAATCAGGCAAAAACATTAAATTCTTAGATTGGCCATATGTGTAAGAGACTCTCTTTAAATGTCACTTACGCATAAGGATAATCGTATCGCAAACAAAAAAATGCCCATAACACAAATGTTAATAGTTAATAAGAAATAACTATAAAGGGCTTATTGCAAGGAAAGACTCAAAATATCTGAAGATCTTATGATACAAAAGAAACAACCAGCATGAAATAGTATATATCCCACCACAGGTAACAAATATTTTAAAACACACACACACATGCACATATACACACACGTACGCAGACTCTCAGACATTCACGCACACGCACACACATACACGCACACACACACACACACATATATATATATATATATATATATATATAGAGAGAGAGAGAGAGAGAGAGGGGGAACTCTTGAGGCTTGTTGCTTTTTTATTCTGTTCTATAATAGTTATGTTTAATATATGAAATAGATATGGAAATGTATCAACTATTATTGCCATATGTGGTAGTAGTAGTAGTAGTAGTACTACTACTACTACTACTACTTAAGTGCTGAAAACAAAAAAATCTGTGGCATGAGGGGTATTTTTTTTTTGTGTGTATGAAATAATGCCCACACTGCCACTCTACCAATTTGTTTACAAGGTCGTCTCAAAAAAGGTTTTCATTGATCTATGCAGACATACTTCAGACCATTTTGTCAATTTCCCACTTCCAATTACATATGAACCCCACTGTCTTAAGATTGGTGGTATTGGGGTCGTGAATTTTTATTTTTTTATTTTTATTTTTTGGCCTTCTAGTTATCTCATAGTCTTTGAGTATAAACCTATACTTTTGAAAAAGAATATTCAATGTGTTCTCACACACACACACACACACACACACACATATATATATATATATATATAATGTTTTAAGGTATGCTATATTTATGACTTAAAGTGCTCAATATCAGGGATAGAGCATATGTAAATATAAAAGTGGACATTGAAGTTAACACCCAGAGGCGACAGTCTGTTTCAGGCCATGAGTGTTGTTTCTGTTTCACTTTTTATATATACGCATCAATGATGCATTGTGGGCAGTCTATTGTATCAGTCTAATGGTCATTTTGGTGTGCGTGGTTTGTTAATTTGTTTATTACTACCTAGTTTATTTACGTATTTGTCTGGATTAATTTATTTTACTTTATTTTCATTTATTCTTGTTCATTTCAGTATTCGATTTTGAAGTAACATAGAAAAAATGTATTCATTTAGCACAAAGCTACAAGTCATCGTGGCTGAGGGTTTGAGCGTGCTGGGCTTGTTGATCACGCTAGATAGATAACACGCTCTCTCCCAGGACTTCTATCTAAGGTCTGCTCAGCATAGTTACAGTAAAAACTACAGGTGGGCTCCGTGGGTGTTGGGCAATCATAAGTGTGCCTGAGAGAGCGTCTGCAATAGGAATTGGCTAGCCGCCCTAGTTGAGGGGTATCCTGGAATACTAGTCACCAGCTATTTTATATATATATATATATATATATATATATATATATATATATATATATATATATATATATGTATCAACAAACAATCTACTAATATTTCTTCTTATAATTTTTTCTTTACTGGACATACATTATGTAGAAATTGTTGCAATGTTCTCTGTGTCCGAACACTTTCGTCTATCCTTTTAGTCATCATCAAGTAGAATTTTTAATTACTTTATATCCAGAAAAAAATTAAATAAAAACTTAACCGCTGTATCTTCTCAGTCATTTTCATTGAGACTTACGTAAAAGTGTGAATGCTGCCCAAATACGCAATCTAACTATATATATATATATAGGGAGCTATATATGTATATATATATATATATATATATATATATATATATATATATATATATATATATATATATATATTATATTTATATATATATATTACGAAAGTTACATAATATCTTACATTACATTAATATTAGATATTATGTATATTTCTTAATATATATTAAATAGCTCTGTTTCTTAATATTGAACATTGTTTTTCTTACACTGTAGAATATTTATATGTATTTATATACGATCGATCGCTCGTATACATATCTATATTTACCAATTCGGTTATATATATATATATATATATATATATATATATATATATATATATATATATATATATATATATATATATATAGTCATAGATCTTCTGAGATGACATCAGAAGCAGGATCACTCGTAAATGGGAAGGTTTGGTCTAGACGAGATCAGCAATTTTATTGCTTTGTCTCCCCGCCTCTTCCCTGAGTCCGATGTTTGAAATCAGTGAGTGCGTTCTGTCTACAAAATGTCTTGGCACCAAGTTGCCCAGTTGGGATTGCCAATGCCGTAGGAAAGCATTGCTGTATTTTAGAAAATTCATTTTGGGTTTCGCTATCTTCCTATGTTGCAAATATTTCAATGTTAAATGTGTTGACAGCTGACAAGTTGGCAATGTTGAACTAAAAACTAAAACAAAATGACCTTACGTTTAATAATGACCTTAGGTTTGAATAAGGCTATCATAGATGTATTCTTAGTCTCCACGTTCATTATATATATACATATATCGATATATATATATATATATATATATATATATATATATATATATATATATATATATATCGATATATATGTATATATATATATCGATATATATGTATTTATATATATGTTTATCGATATATATATATATGTATATCGATATATATATATATATATATATATATATATATATATATATATATATATATATATCGATATATATATATATATATATATATATATGAGAAAAATTTCTCAGAGTTAACCTGTATGTAGAAAAAACAAAATGTATAAAGATAAAAGACAGTAGGAAAACTGTATTTTTAACCGACGCGTTTCGTCCAATGTGCAATTTTTCAAGGCAAAAAAAACGAAATGAATTTATTGAAACTGAGTATCTATAAACAACAAACAAAATGTCGTTAGGAACTAGAAGAATTTCGAAACGCTATTGTATATTCATATGGTCAACTGAAAAATTATCTCAATTACTTTGTTTGAGGAGAATATTTTTCAAGAGAATATTTTGACGTGTAGAAATATTGTTTGTATTGATGTGTTGACGGATTCAACCGTTTTCTTTTCAT
Organism: Acanthosepion esculentum; assembly: GCA_964036315.1. Classification (NCBI taxonomy): domain Eukaryota; kingdom Metazoa; phylum Mollusca; class Cephalopoda; order Sepiida; family Sepiidae; genus Acanthosepion; species Acanthosepion esculentum. The sequence goes on along the minus strand of OZ038485.1, from coordinate 122,209,957 downwards.
TTCTTGATATATTTGTTGTGTATCTTTTTATTATATATCTTAATAACAATTCCTTATTTCTGCTTAGACACATAATATCCTTAGTATTTACTATGTTCAACTCAATTTCTAGGTTTTTAGACACAGAAATTGCTTTGTTTATTTAAAATGTTTTAAATTTAAGTTTTTAAAATGTTTATATTCCCAATAGATTTGTGTGTGACTATATATATATATGTGTATGTGTGCATATTTGTGTATGTACACTACACACGCGCAAATACACACGCATATTAATATATATTAATATATATATATATATTATATATATATATGTATTTTATATATATATATATATATTTAGCTGCCATTTTTGAAACATGGTTATTAGTGTGTAGCGAAAAAACATTTTAAATCAGTTAATTTATAATATTTATGCTCTGTAAATTTACACTGAGCACTGTTTTGTAAAAATGAAAATAAAATATGTCAATAAGAACACCGGATATATATCTTACTGTTCTTTCTTTTTATTTATATATACATACATATATATATATATATATATATATATATATATATGTGTGTGTGTGTGTGTGTGTGTGTGTGTTCATATGTTTTTATGTGTGTATGTATGTATGCATGAATGAAGTCATATCGGGTTTTATATATATTAAGTTTATTTACACTAGATGATTAGGATCTTTTCTCAGTACTTTTGAATTCCCCCACCCCTGGATCTTAAGTTTTTTCAGCGTTCTTGTGAAGGTCTCTGGGACTGTTTTCAGTACACAAGTGAAAAATTATAAACATGAACTCAGCTTTCATGTTCGGCGGTTTCTTCAGTTTTCAGGCAAGTTCTTACATTCTTCAATTTTTATTTAATTTTATTGACTCTCTTTAAGTTTCATTCTCTGATCCTCTGGGACAAATACATCTATTTGCAACATTTCACTTACTTTGATCACGTCTTCGCTTTATTATTATTATTATTATTATTATTATTATTATTATTATTATTATTATTATTATTATTGTTCGTTTTTGTTCCTTATTTTCTTTCCCTATCTTCTTTCTGCTTCGTGTTATTAGTAGCCATTCATTCACCAAAGTCTGATGCCCAGAAGTATAATCTTTTAATTAGGTACTTCCAAAAGTTTTCGAAACGAAAATGATGAAAAAGACCCCAAACTTAATAAAAAACAAAGTTTTATCGTCAAAGTGTTTATGTTATTATTGGGAGGAAACACCAATGTACTTATTGATTACCGTAATTCTCCATGTATAATACACCTTGATCCATAATACGCAAAATTGTACTGAAAGTGTGAGAATATGCTTCTACTCACGCATAATACGTACCTCTTGTTTGGTAATAAAAAACCCATAACCTGTACCTCTCCAATTTCATTACGGCCAGCGTTTCCTAATCTTATTCAAGCTGTAATTTTCAGTTGTTTTCATAGTTTGTCGCATAGACGTAAGTTTTTCACAAAAATGGTTTTAAACATAGAATAATAATATTCTAAATTAGTTTCATGATAATTTTTATTTTATTTTACATTTGTAAGTATTGTTAGATACATATGATTATATTTGACATCCTTATGGGGTCACAATCGCCGAAAGTTAGTGTCAAATTGTGGTATATTTATGGAGAGTCGTCATTTCGCAACTGAAATCGACCGATGAAACGGCATTTCTTTGTAGCTGTGCATAATACGCACCCCTAATTTTGCTTATTATGCTTTCGAAAAAAAAGGGTATTATACATGGGGATTACGGTATTAAATTTATTAATCCTTTCTAACACGATCGAAATTTTTGCTAAAAATTTTGTTTTTCTTGCATCAGCGAGTGAGACAAAATTAGTATCGGGATTTTGGGGGTCCTTTTCGTGGTAAAAACACATTGTTTTTAAAATTCTTGCAAAAATCAAATAATTGTCGGATTTTAATGAAATTTTCAAAGCTTGAAAATGTTATTGTTTGTTTATGCCTTCTCATTGGACAATGTATATCACGTGATTCGTGTATTCACGCTGTGTTCCTGCTTACCTAAACCAAGCATGTGAATGCATGTGAAGACTCATATAGTTTAACAAGATCATCATAATTTACAGCAGTCGTATTCAGTTACTTATCAAAAGTCATTGTGTTTATGTGGCGACCGCGTCTCTCTATAACTTTCCGTCATTTGTTGCCCTCAGCAGTAATTGTTTCTTCAGGGACTTTCTCCATCTAAATTCATGAAGTAGATTTCTCACTGTTTTCCTTTGTTGTCCTTGCTGTCAATATAACTTGGAAATGTTGAATTCTCCAAGCTTTCTTTCCCCGTTATGTGTCCCGGGGTAAAAATGAAAAAAAGAAAGTAATCGCTAAAGATCATTTAGTGAAGATAAGTCATTTTAAAACTGGATTTATCTTATAAGCCAAAACATAATTTCAATTATGACTGCAAAAATAAAGACCGTAACAAAATTTAACTGCTTTTTTAAAAAAATTTGATTATCGAAGGAATATATATTTTCGAGTTTCTATTTTTTTTTTTTTTACAGAAAATAAAGATAACAGTTATAGCCCTATCTGCTATAACCATTATCAGCAGTCACCTTTGGTACGAACCAAAATTCACAAAGTACGACTGCAAGATTACCATTTTTACCATAGTGAGATTACTACAATTCTTACAATTGTAAGATTACCATTATGAGTTTATCACCGCGAGATTACCATTCTTACTAATTCAGGATTATCATTCTCACCATTGCGAGAATACAATTCATATTATTTCGAGAGTACCTGTCTTACCATTGCAAGATTACAATTCTTACCATTGCGAAATTATTATTTCTACGGTTGAGACAATGTTATTCATATTGTAAGATAACCGCTTTTATTACTTCGAGATTAAAATTCTTATCATTGTGAGATTATTGTCCGTGCTATTGCTACAATACTATGCTTTCATTTGCGTGATTAGTGTTCTTACCACTATGAGATTAAAATTATCGCCATTGTGAGATTACAATTCTTATTATTGCAAGAATATCATTCCTAGCATCGGTTCATTCTTACGACTGCGAGAACACTATTTTTACCATTACGAGTTTACTATTGTGAGATTATTATTCTTATCTTTGATCGAATGCACACACTTGCATAAACTTTGTTCTCTCTGTTTCTCTCTTTCTCTCTATCTCTTTCTCTCACTCTGTTTCTCTCTCTCTCTCTCTCTCTCTCTCTCACACACACACACACACTCTTTCTTTTCCTTTCGATCATACTCCGAAGTACTATTTCTTGTGTAGGTACAAGGGTTTACGGAAAATTCCCGCCCGGTCCACTATCCAAAATCAGTATTCCAATAAGAAAAACATGAGAACAGTGATTTTTGGAAGCTTCTGTTTCCAAAACGTTATCGCTTTCAAATAGAGGAGTAAACAATTACTCCCCGAGGAGTTTACTGAAGCTCAGCGAGGATCACTTCATAAGTACATAACGAGGATTCTACGAAGCTAGCTTCTGAAACAGTGCTCTAAGGCAAGCGTCTTCACAATAATGAGGGCCAAACTCACTAACAACAGTCAGCCAGATTAAATTGATAAACTCCACTAGTCGAAAGATACACAGAATTATACTTTAACTCGCTTGAATACCCAAAGTAAGCACCTTTTCTTGATGTTTAAGCAACAGCTTCTTCCATTTTATGGCCATGGGATTAGCGATTCAATCAAGTGTCTTTTTGTTTACCTAGACTTAAAAACACCCTCTCTGTGGTTTATTTCCATACTCAAATTACCCCAAATTGCCATTCAATATTGCAATTATAAATTATATTAACCTAAAAAAGTAATTATAATAATAATATTAATGATTTACATACATTAAAGGAAAAGACTTAAAACATAACAAAACCAATAGTGTCTATAAAATTCGGTTATTCACTTGGAGAATGCCTACCTAACAATAATCATAATTCGAACATATACATTGGTTACACAACAACTGCATCATCACGTTAATTAACTTGTCATTTATCGGATAATAGATCAATTAAATCGAAAATCAGCACACAACACAAAGTTTTATCAATACCACATAATACTATATCGCATAAATTGTCAAAAGGCAAAAAAAAAGTTTAATGTTAGTAGAAGCATTATCCATAAAAAAGAAACAGGATATCAATACAGTTTTATCAACTCTAGGAATAAAGATAAATATATATAAATAATATAATATAATATACATACATATATATATATATATATATATATATATATATATATATATATATATATATATATATATATATATATATATATTTCATAGGTAAAAAAAATAAGTTTTATTTGAAAAAAGATGAAACTGACAAAACATAAAAAGTACAATGCATACAAATTGTCAGAATATTAACAATAAAAGCTCTTTGATAATAGCTTATGAAAGCCAAACGGATAAATATATAGGACATTATATTCAAACTTTCAAATGAAACCAGAAAAAAGATCAGAAAAATCGAATAAAATATGAAAAAAATCCCTAACAAAAAAAATTGGCTTTAATCAAATTTGTACAATAAAATATTTCTGTCCAAATACATCGAATATATATATATATATATATATATATATATATATATATATATATATATATATATATATATATATATATTTACAATTGGAATTAAGATACCTTTAGTAAATGACCTTTTTCACCTACGAATTTTAATTTTAAAATTCGCGGGCTTTTTCAAACTATCTGTGGTATCAGTTTGTAGTGTACTGTTTATTTGGAGAAAAAAAGAGAGAGTATGTTATAGGGAGGCACCGTTACTACATATATATATATATATATATATATATATATATATATATATATATATATATATATATATATAAAGATATTTTTGAAGGTACAAAATTTTATCGCAGCAATAAAAGTGTGAAGCTTGATATTACTAGACATATTAAAAACGCGTGAAGCAAACGGTTTCGCTCTCGCTCTTCAAGGTTTCCAACGGGAGATTTAATATAAATTAAAAAAAAAAACAGAAAATGTACAATGAAAAAGAAATATGGAGGACAAAAAATATATATGAGCAAAAGGAGCTCGAGGCAAATGACAGCGAGCCCCAACAAACACTCACGTTGTTTGCACAAGGAAGGCTTGCGGGACCCGATGTAAAGTGCCTCCAGCACCTTAAGGTGAAATAAGGGTGTGTGATCGGGACAACACGGTGAACCGGTCGACACGAAAATTAGCTGCACAAAATCTGCTCTTTTATTTGTGCTCGTATATTTCGGAACCGTAAGTGTTTGGAACGAGTCCATTCAACGGCCAGATATATATATATATATATATTTTATATATATATATATATATATATATATATATATATATATATATATATATTTATATATATATATATATATATATATATATATATATATATATATATATATATATATATATATGAAGAAATATAGTCTTAAAGTGTGCTATATTTATGGGATAAAGTGCTCAATATCAGAGATAGAGCGTGTGTAAATATAAAAGTGATCATAGAAGTCAACACTTAGAGGCGACAGTCTGTTTCATGCTAGATGCAATCATCGGGCCACTATATGTATATATATATAGAGAGAGATTAATCATTTCATCCTAAGGAAGGCAATAAAGCCACTAGGATGCAACGGGTTAGTGAGTGTTAGAACATATGAGAAAAACTACTATTAAGGCGAGAGGACAATAAAAGAACAAGTATTCTGAAGGTAAAGATTAACACAGCATTTAAATATTTGGAGATCAAAGTTGCAAGGGAAGCAAGAAGCCGGCAGAGACTTCCACGAGAGTTTTTCAGAAGAATCTGTTAGCATAGAACTTATGGTTATATCTAACCATTTCAAGTGTAAAATGCTGAAACAATGCCGCCATTCTAGTACTGATATTAAATTCCTAAAGTCTAGGCTCCATAGCAGAAAGTTAATCAGAACAGTTAACATGAAAAATATTTATAGAAAAGGCACAGAAAAGCTACTTACAGCGGTGGGAAATAGTCTGGGGCCGAGATGCCAGGTTAAGATCAATAACATTGCAGATTCTTCTTTTGATTTTATCAGGAATCTCTAAATATATAGCAGGAGCACCAGATCAGATGTGGTAGCAATATTCAAAGCAAGGACAAATAAATATGTAAGATAGATTCTGACGAGAAATTGTCTAGTACGCCATAGTGAACCAAATTTTTTAGCTTCAGACTTAACGATTGATTCAGTATATACTTTTCTGTTCATATCAGCTAAAAAAGTATATATATATATATATATATATATATATATATATATATACGTATATATAAATATATATATATGTATATATACATATATATATATATATGTATATATAAATATACATAATATATATGTACATATATATATATATATATATATATATATATATATATATATATGTCTGTGTTTGTGTAAAAATATATATAGGGGAAAAATAATCTAATCTACCTTTGTCGGTGCCATGAGAGCGATATCGACGCAGAGATGAAATTTGGCTCACTTCATCACAAGCCGTGAACTGTCCAAAGGCAGAAACGCAGTATCGATGCCTTGCACCGTGGTACAGAAAGGCGGGATAGGAAACAGAAGAGAAAACCTCGGAGCGTGTGTATCTGATCTTAGCAAGAATTACTAATCAACATATAGTTGATTTACCATTTACGACATTATTTATAATGTCTGTCCATTCGGGACGCAAGCGATCATGTTTCTCCACGAATTACTTTTTAAAATATCTGTGAATTGCGATGACTTCATGGGAAAGATAGGGGAGTGGTTTCCCGTTGCCTTTTCAACGGTTTCAGAGCTTATTTTCTCTTAAACTAGTTACCACAAAAGACTAGAGCGCCCAGTCTGTCCCACTATTTAACATACAGCTAGAGAAGAAGAAATGCCTTTCCCAAGTGTTGAATAATAGGCAACCCAAAAACAACAACAATAATTGTTGGGGTGCTCTCCCCTTTTATACGAGATGGACTCGTCTAAAGTATACTTATACTGACAGAGTTGGAGATACGTGGAGACACCTTGAGTCAAGGGAGCTACGTTGAGTCAGGGTGAGAGATACGGAGACAGTACACAGGGTGTTCACAGAGAGTTATACGAGAGTCCAGCGAGAGAGATAATTACGGCTTCACTTACAGAGACTTGTACATATACTTTCTACTAACCCGCATTCCTGGACTACTAATCTTCATTTCAAGTTTGTATTCTTACGTTCAATACACTTATTTTCCTATTTCAATTACTGGCTGTGTTTATTTATTTGTGCAGGATTCCATCCCCAGAATTCACAACAACAACAACAACAACAACAACAATAATAATAATAATTAGAAGAAGAAGAAGAAGAAGAATGTCGTGGTGATACACTAGGATTGGGTCTCTTGGCTTCTGATCTTAATTGATTAGAGGTGTTAAGAAATACCTTTCTTTGTCCTGGTGAAGTAAAATGGACTATTGAAAATATTCCCTTCAGTACCACAGATTTGCTTGTCAGTTGTCCGAGTTTAATCAATTGTGCATGTCTCTTTGACGCTGATGCAAAGTGCATCTCGGCTCAAGTGCAGGTGTAGTGAGGGATCATCATAGCCGGGTGTCGAGAGGTTTTAACTTTTTTTAGACAGAATGATGAGGCAGCCAAGGTGACATGGGTGTCACATCTAGATACCTGAGAACACTCTCAATCAGAGATAATCTATGCGGACAGGGTCACCTGACCTGAAGGTATTTCTAACTGGGTTCCGTCTGCAAGGATATGCGCGGCTTTTATCAAAACTTGTCGTTATATTTCGCAGTTTTCTCAGTGATACGTGTTGCTTAGTCTACCCTTATCAGCCTGGGTGTCATTATGCGTATATACGGTTTCATATATATGTACATCAACGTCACTCTTTTTTTGTTTTTTGGCATGTTGTCCTCTCAAATAATAATAATAATAACAATATTAGTAATTACAAGAGCGCTATTAACTTACCTGGGCTGACCAATGAAGTCAGAAGAATTTTTCAGCATTTCAGCGAAAAGGACAGACGGGTAATAAGCTGAGGAAAGTTGTGTTTCATAGTGGGTCAGTGTGCACGGTGTGATGCAGTTGCATTTCTGTTGTGACAGAGGGTCTTTATCGAATTCAGCTGGAAAAATAAACAGGTTATTATTTTCCTTTAAACCAGTGTTGAGTTTTTTTTTTTTTTTTTTTTTTGTTAACCCCGGCAAGGCAGTAGAGCTACTAAGACACAATGGATTACTGGGTGTGGAAGAATTAGAAAGAGAAACATTACTAATGAGCGAGAACAGAAAGAGTAATCAGGAGGACAGTAGATGGCGATTGACATTGCATAGGAATTTTTTAAGAATAAAGTTTGTTCGAAAGCATGGAGCCGGAAGGGAGTTCAACAAGGGAAAAGTGCGAGACAAGAAGCTGTAAGCATAGAATAGATCTTGACGCCAGTCTAGTACTGCGCTTAAAATAAAAATTCTAGGAACCATCGCGAAGAGCTCGTCCGAACAATTACCATGAAAGTATTTACAGAACAGACACAGAGAGGCAACCTTACGGTAGTGGGAAAATGAATGAAGCCGAGACGCCAGATCATGACGAATAATATTGCAGATTCTTCTTTGGATTTTATCAAGGAGCTCAAGATAAATAGCAGAAGCACCGGACCATATACGACAGCAGTATCTGTCTATATTTCTGAGATGAGGTACTATGTACACAATTTACATTATTCGGTCTATTGTCCTCATCTTTGTCGCCATATTTATTACTAGTGTGATTTCGATACCCGGTTAAGGCAGTAGAGAACTTGGAGAGTGGAATTAACAGGAGATAACTGACAACTTTGAAACCGGAAAGCATAGAATTTACGGTTATATGTAGCCAGTTCAACAGTAAATTGATGAGATCTAGTTGCCAGGCTAGTAATGCACTTAAATTAAAATAGTTTAGGTACACTAGCGAAGAGCTCATCCGAACAATTACCATGAAAGTATTTATAAAAAAGGCACAGGGAGGTAACTTTAAGGTGGTGGGAAAGTGACTGAAACCGAGATGCCAGATCAGGACCAATAATATTACTGATTCTTCTTTGGATTTTATCAAAGAGCTCTAGATAAATAGCAGGAGCACCGGACCATATGTAGCAGAAATATTTTAAGCATGAACGAATGGTAGATTTATAGATATGTATGATAGATTCTGGAGAGATGACCTAGCAATGGAATCAAGTTAGGTTTTGCATTTCATGTTAACGTTAGCCCGAGAACGAGTCACTTTCCTGGATGTTAGTGGGAGGCAGAGTGTGTCTCTCAGATGATTAGTGAATAGCAGTTTAGTTTTGGTAGTGTTACAATTTACAAGCCATCCTTTGCTCGAGTAAACAACAAACTGAATGTTATTTTAGACATTGCCGTCTCGTCACCGGCTTCATACTCTCGTATCCCAATTGCAGCAACGAAAGAATGTTTTCTTTTTTTAAATCGATTTATTATAAGAGAGGGACACACATGGTAGTATCGGTTCTACGAAGCAGCCGGAGGAAGAACTTCAATGGAACACATGCCCTCTCGTTGGCTTAGCGTCCCTCCACGTACAGCCTTAGCCTGTCTGCAACATCTGGATGTGGAAAGCGTATCGACGCTTAAAAATTCCTGCAGCCCTCTGCCGTGTTCGCGCCATTTTTCTTGTATCCAAAACTTAGGCAAAGGCAATCCATCTCTATCAGAATGCCACGCCTAATTCTGACCAATCGCTAAACATCTTGACCCAGGCTCCGAATTCTGTAACATCAGGAAATAATGAAGAATGAGGCAGCCCTAGTTCAAAAACGTGTAGAGGGCATATTTACTCACAAATTCTTACGGAATTTGGAAACCCAAGTTCTACTTCTGCAATCAATCGTACACATTTTACTTCGTTAGTTATCACTTAATTTGGCCCTCCATTTTGATTTAGAAGCGTAAAGGGCGCCTACTCTAGAGAGACCCCCCCCCATTAAATATAAAGGGAAGATCAGTACACCCCCTGATTCTTTAGACATTAAGATTGATTTCAAAATAAAAAAAAACTCTCGATAGTCGGCCATGATACAGCCCCCACTACATCCGTCCGTGAATAGAGGTTCAGTGTGTACTAGTCCCAGGGAAAAATGCCCAGATGGATAAGTTCAATTGGGAAATGCTAAGAATCCATCTCTTCTCCCATAACTATGAGTTAAATCGATAAGATAGACTCGGCTTTCTAGCCTTGGTTGGCAACCAGTCTAATAGAATGTAACTCTGAATTTCATAAAAGGCTGTTGAAAACACTCCACTATCTTTCCCAAGAGATCTTAAGAATTCATAGACAGTAAAGAAAGAATCTGTGGAAAGCCTCAATAGGCCACATCCTGAAGGGAGATGGCATTAAAAAAATAAAATATGACGGATCATTTGTTTAGGGATCATACATTCTCTAAGGTTATCATAATAGTAGCTTAACAGTACTAGCACTCATTACGGACACATTTGGCTGTGATGCATGTGCCTGGTATACCTTTATCAGACTGGCTGTCATGATGAATATATTGTTTCATATATCTGAACCCCGACGCCACTTTCTTGACGTGTTTCTCTCTCACACAATAGTAATAATAATGTATTTTTTTTACACAAAAATGATCAATGCAAAATTTCATGAAGCCATTTCTGACCCTAGGTCTCTGGTTGGGACCCGGAATCTCAAAAATATAGCACATGGGAACATCAACAATCCCCTTGGATTGGCCGGAAAAGATTCCAATAGACTAATTGAAGGGATCCCTGGAAGCCCATGCCTTAAACAAATAAAAAAAATTGTTCTCACGAGTACAGCCCACACCTGAGGAAGTGCTCTATGTAATTTTTTTTTTTTTTACCAGTGGAAAATGTCATGATGCCATTTCTAACCTTAGGTCCCTGAGCGGGACCCGGAAAGAAATGAGTACACATCAGAAATCAAAGGAAATAAAATAAAGATAATAATAATAATAATAATAATAATAATAACAGCAACAACAACAACTGGTATGAATCTGTTGTTGAAGGAGCAGGTGTTAACCAACCTCTGGAATGTTTTTATCAATCAACACAAATCGAACACTACAAGCAAATAGCCCTGCAAATTATTATTAAAGAGAGAAAAGAAAAGGTGTGAACACTGATTGACATAAACGTACCAAGAAACAAAACTATCTCTGCCCAGATTTTTGAAAAACTAAGCAAATCCAAAAATCTGGAGATGAACACTGGAAAAAGTTTTGCACTTGAAAACTAAAATTGTTCCTCTTCTTTGGGTGGATCGTGAGCATGGAACTCATTACAGGTGTAATGGTTTGCCTAAACTAACTTGTTTATCATTGTTCCATAGTCAACCGCACATCGCGATCATCCGAGATGTATTAACAAATGCTTAACAAAGTGATTAGTTCTGTTTTAAACGTTTCTTTTTTTTTAGCTTATATTTAATAAATAACAATCATAGTGCAATAGTTAGCGACCTAATGTGACCTTGTGTCAGACTAAACTGAATATGTGCACAACATATGTCCGAAATAAATACATCCATTAAGAATATCCCAAGAAGCACTAAATCAGGCTTAATGTAATTCCGCAACCAATCGGATTAAACTTTACTCTGTACGTTTTAACTGACGCTCTCTCGTGGGTTTACTCAGCCGAGTTTCACTATTTAATGAACTTGCTTACCGTGTGACTATCGCACTGGCGATCATTGAACGAAAAAACACAGTTAAGTCTAGTGCCAATTTTTTTTTTAATCACCCCATCTCCCAATCATGCCAGCTCCCCAACCTATAGAGTAGATTTGCCCCCCTTCGATTTCTGGCTTTAACTGTTAAAAGGGGATATATTTCAGGATGTTGCCGAGATTTCATAGACTGCGACTATGTCAACTGATAGCAATTTCGAAATCGTAATTAGCGGACTATAAGTGAAATGCATGCTGGAATAAGTACATGAATGCCCAAGGGGTGCAACGTGAAGGGGGCTCCGGTTCCGTTGGCCTTGGCAGACCGTGTTTCTGAGTTAAAATTAAGTGGCTGGATACTTTCTGGACACATTTTAAATAATGTGAATATTTGTATCTTACCGACAGCGTCTACTCTACAGGTTAATAATTTTTTTCCTGAACAGATTGGGCCGCTCCCTGAAAAGAAGGAACGAGATATCGTTAGTGTCTTTCTGTGACATGAAACAAATAAAGAAGTGGGACATTTTGTAGAATACACCAGAAAACAGTTATAAATAATATTCGAACCCAGTAGATCATTGGCTTCAAAGGTGGTATATTATAGTCCAATGCTTAAATTTAAATCCCTATCAAGTCTTGTGACAGACCTAACAGTTATGCTTGATAGTAGGGACCTCTACGCAAAACGCGATACCTGAAGTTTAAAATGAATTTTTAAATATGACGAAATCTTTTATGAAGGTTTTATTTTAGTTTTAATTTCAAGCTAATAGATTAGATTTAATATTTTCGATAAATAAAATATTTTGCTGTATTTTAATAACTAATTTAAATTAACTGAAGCTAGTTTTTCTTTTTCAAAAATACATGATTTTTAACCTTTGTAGTCGTCTTTCATAGCAGTGTAATTCGCTTTATTAAATACTTTTCTGAAACTTTATTTGAAAAAGATTAGCTGATTTAAAGTATAATTAGTCTGATTGGAAACCAATATTACTTACTTTAAGTTTAAAATATCGCATGGCTTGGATATTGCGTTCAAGCATGAAACAGAACGTTGCCGCTAGGTGTCGACATCAATACATGTATGTTACAAGAATCTTCACCAACTTACATACATATAGAATTATCTACGTTTAAATGCACGTGATACCTGATTGACCAATGTGAACTGACCCAAAACAAAATTAGAAATACTAGGGTTTCTGACTTTTTTACCTGTTTTCTCTCAATCTTTGAGGAAGCTTTAATAAAAGTGAAACATGTCAGATTGATATACGTTTTCTATTTGTTGTTTTTTTATTTTCTCACACACACACATATAAATATATATATGTACATTATATATATATATATATATATATATATATATATATATATATATATATATATATATATATGTATATATATGTATGTATTGTGTATTTGGGCAACAAAATGTATTTCAAATATGTTTTATTGAATGTGACAGACAAGGAAACACTTATAAGTTTTTTATCAAATTTTCTAATGTTCTTACAGTTTTCTTTAAGTATCTTGATGGAGAGAGTTCAGAATCTGTCCGTAATGATTATTGTCACAAGAACTTTCGGCCAATTCATTAGCCATTTGCAAGGGTTCCGTTGTTAAAGTATTTTACATGTCTCATACAATGAAGTACACAAACACGCATATATAAATATTGTATTTCGGCAGCACAAATTCAATCAAACAAGTTTCGTTAAATTCAAACGACAAGCTCTCTCTCGATATATATATAAAATATAGCACAGCAGGAGTTGGTGGTAATAACACAGTGCTCGATGTAAAACGTACCAAACGGTGTGGAACAAAATATATATTTAATATTCTTACTAGTAATTATATATATGCATATATATAAACATAAAAATAAAAGTAAACATTGAAGTCAGCACTCAGAGGAACAGGCTCTTTCATGCTAGACGCAATCGTCATGCCGCGAATTACGTCTAGCATGAAAAACATGTGTGCCTCTGAGTGCAGACTTCAATGTTCACTTTTATATTTATATTTACATACACTCCATCTCTGATATTGAGCACTTTATCCCATAAATATAGCATACCTTAATACTATATATATATATATATATATATATATATATATATATATATATATATATATATACATATATATATACATATATATACATATATATATATACATATATATACATATATATATATACATATATATATACATATACATATATATATCTACATATATACATATATATATACATATATATATATACATATATATATATACATATATATATATATATACATATATATACATATATATACATATAGATATATACATATATATATATACATATACATATATATATACATATATATATACATATATATATACATATATATATATACATATACATATATATATACATATATATATACATATATATATACATATATATATATACATATATATATACATATATATATACATATATATATATACATATATATATATACATATATATATATACATATATATATACATATATATATATACACAAATATATATATATACATATACATATATATATATACATATATATATACATATATATATACATATATATATACATATATATATATACATATATATATATATATACATATATATATATACATATATATATATATATACATATATATATATATATATATATATATATACATATATATATACATATATATATATACATATATATATATACATATATATATATATATATATATATATATATATATATATATATATATATATATATATTACATTAGCTTTACTGGTTAATTCTTTGGATGATTATTTCTCTATAATATTATATATACTGCCCCAATTAATACATGTATAAAAACTTATCAACTGTGCAAAATCTCTGGACAACATTGCTAAGATATTACTCTACTGATTGGACCATTTTGTTTATGTCACGTTAACAGAAAAACACTTACAACAAAAAACACTTACAACTAAAAACACTTACAACAAAAAACAATATTCGTGGATTTGACACATTACTATTTAAAAAAAAATTCTCCCTTAAAATATTCAAAATACAACACTAGCGTTTCGACACCGGACATTCCGAAATTGTATCTTTAATAAATAGTAGACTTAAAAAATATCATCTTTCGGTTGGCAATACATTTATTTTCGTCTTGGAAATTTACCTGAAATGAAAAAATTATTCATACCTGACGATGGAGGTGCGAATTCCTTCGAAAATACTTGTAACAGAACATATACAAGATACAGCGTTTCAGTTTTTTATTTACTTTTTGTCGTGTTCGTATAATTTTTTCTGGATATAAAATAATTAGAAATTCTCCTTGATGATGGCTAAAAGAATAGACGAAAGCATTCGGACACATAGAACATTACAACAATTTCTACATAATTTATGTCCAGTAAAGAAAAAATTATAAGAAGAAAAATTAGTAGATTGTCAGTATATATATATATATATATATATATATATATATATATATATTCTGTGTATTCTGTGCATTTTCGTTAAGATAAGTATTATTAAATACAGCAAACATTTTCTATCGATTAATTTTACTCATCGATCGACTTGTCCAAATTACGAATAATCCTTCTAGAATAAGGAGGAAAATTCGTCAGAAATTGTCCGAAGTTTACTTCAGAAGAAAAGTACAAGAAACATGGTCCAAGCTTTCGACTTTCTTGAGGCTACAAATAGTAAGTTTCTTTGAACTAGTGAGTGTTGTAACGTAGGCAAAGAATATTGTGACGCAGCGAAAGAATGTTGTGACGTCGACAAGTTGGGATGTGTGTGTGCGTGTTTTTATATACATATACGTTTGAGGTTTCGATTTCTTAGGTTATAATTGTTTTTTTGTTTTTTTTTATTTATATATGGTTGTTTTTGTTGTATAGGTATTGCTTCAAGTATTGTAAAACATTTTTACTATTTGATTTTGCTAATATTTTTGGTATTGTTTGACTAATGATACTATGATCCTTATGCTGATTATTAATGTGTTGTCTGACGGCACTCTGGTTTTATCGGTAGCAGGTGAGTCTCCGTGTGATTGTGGTTGTGGTATATCCTATGTAAGGTTTCTTTTGTGTTTTTTATTAACATAGAAACATTTTCCGAGTGGATAAGAATATACATAAGGATTATTCGTAATTTGGAAAAGTCGTTCAGTAAAATGAATCGACACAAAATGACTGTTGTCTATAATAATAATAATAATAATAATAATAATAATAATAACAACAACAATAATAATAATAATAATAATAATAATAATAATAACAATTTAAAAAATGTGTCACATGGGAAAATCAACAATCCTTGTTGCAGCTGGAGCCCTTGGATTGGTTGGAAAAGATTCCAGTAGACTAATTGAAGGGATTCCTGGAATCCCATGCCTAAAAGAAATACAAAAAATTGTTCTCACAAGTACAGCCCACACTTTATGAAGGGCTTTATCTATGTAATTTTTTTTTCAGGGGAAAGTATCATGATACCATTTCTAACCTCAGGTCTCTGGGCGGGACCGGAAAAGAAATGTGTACACGCCAGAAATCAAAGAAAATAAAAACAATAATAATAATAATAATAATAATAATAATAATAAATAATAATAATAATAATAATAATAATAAATAATAATAATAATAATAATAATGTACATTAGGAGGTGCTACAAAATACTCGACCCGACCAAGATATTCAAAAATCTGATATTTGGTCAAATCATAGAAAATGGATCCTATTCAACACCTCTTCATGTATGTTCCCTGTATATGTGTGCGCACATATATATGTACATACACACACACGTCCTTTAAGCTTGATACATATTTTGTTAATAGTGATAGTGTCTAGAGACATTCAAAATGAATAAAGTTATCATAAATTTTAGAAAGAGAAACAATAAATTATTACGCTTAAATGATGATCTATTTTAAATGCGAAAATTTTCCACAGCAAAGCCAAGCACGTCTCATCGAGTTACAAAATTCAAGTCATGCGCAGACGAGACGTATCGGAGTAGAATAATGTCAGATCCTTTATACTTGTGACTTTATGTCAAACTTTAAAACATTTTCTGTATTTTAAAATTAATTTATTGTTATTTGAATAATTTGAATGCATATATTCAACACTGTATAGCTTCACAGGCACAAATAAAAAAAATTGCCAAAAGTATAGTGTACGCATTTTAAAATGCCTTTTCTACAAAACATATTTGCGTGTACACGTTTTCAATCAGCAAAAATCGCGATATAAAATTGATTTAAATATTAATGTTTCAATATATGAATTTTTAAATATATTAGTTTAAGTTTTATGTCATTAATATAATAGACAACCTCTTTATATAAAATTGGGGCGGAGGAAGGAAAAGTTCCCGTTTCAGCAATTACAGTCAAAAAAAGGTTAGTTAAACACATTTTGCGTTGTAAAGACAGCCAACCCAAATGGGCAGGTCTCCTTTTTTATTTCATTACCACATTTGACACATCCTTTACATTTCGGTTTAATGGAGCGCTAAATTAAATTAGCGTCAGACAAAATAAAATTAGACAAAAATGTTATGGATGATTCTAAAAGTTGGTTTAATACGGGATAATTTTTTGTATGTTGTTCTGTGTGTACGTGTATGTGTTTCTCTGTGTGTGGACGAACCTATTTAATGAAGTAAATATGAATACTCATGCAACCACGTATTGCTCGATATGTAGCTTCCTTTAATATATATATATATATATATATATATATATATATATATATATATATATATTGTTAAAAAAGTTGCTATATTTATGAAAGATGAGAATTCAATATCGGAAATATCATTTGAAATATAGGCTTTGGTATAGAAATAAATACATAAAAGCACGCGCCCTCATATATATATATATATATATATATATATATATATATATATATATATATATATATATATATATATATATATTGTTAAAAAAATAGCTATATTTATGAAAGATGAGTATTCAATATCGGAAATATCATTTTAAATATGTATAGGCTTTGGTATAGAAATAAATACATAAAAACACGCGCCCTCATATATATATATATATATATATATATATATATATATATTGATGCATGTTTCATTAAATAATATAGACATGTTTTGTCTATATATTTTCATTAAGTTCTTTTCATATTGTCTGATAAACTTAATAACATTGTCATTGAAAGATGAAAGGAAATCACCATATTGATACATGTTTTAATCCTATCTAAGCTTTCGGCTTACATAAGCCATTATCAAAGATGACAATTACATTTCAATATATCAAACAATACACGGACAAAACAATAATAAAAGTCTGTTTTTGTTGCGTGAAAAACTTACTTAAAATACACAAAACTTGTCTATATTATTTAATTAAACATGCATCAATGAAAAATTGCTGTCTAAATACACACAATTTAAATGACATGATCCAGCAGCTCACCGAACTATCAACACTTGGAATTATAAATATAGCCTTGTGAAAAGGCAAATTGAATTAGTCAAAGAAAAATTGAACACCCATAACACCAACAAACAGGATATCTACGATAAACTAAAAACTATAACTACTCCGGACCAACTGGAGGAAATTGATCATGTGTGACGTCACGAGCTGCGTTGCGATTTTCGCTTCCGCGACTCGTATACACGAGCTTGTCGTTGCTTTGAATTTTTTTTACTGAATTACTGATTTTGAGTAGGACGAAAACTTCTCAGCATCAAGTGGATTCTGTAAAATATTAAAACCGATTCGCAAAAACTAAATAATTAGTACACCATAAAATCAAAAATCACCTCATATGAGGAATAAGCTTATTTCAACCGACGATATTCGTCAGTCTAATTCAACCCCGGTATATACTGAGTTCGTGTCGGAATTAAAAATGTAACTACCTTACTACACTTAAATTTACGGGGTTGAATAAAACTGACGAATTTCGTCGGTTGAAATAAACTTATTCTCCTTATGAGGTGATTTTGCATTTTATTGTATACTACCTACCTATATATATATATATATATATATATATATATATATATATATATATATATATATGGTATATTTGTGTTCATGCACGTATATGGCTGTAGTTGCGTCCATGCATTTGTAGTAAATATGTATACTCACGCGCATACACTCATGAATATTTTCTTGTTTATAAATATGATATTTTAACTATTTCAAACGTTATAAAATGGGTGTTCGTATTTGAAACTGACGCTCCATTTATATTTTTGTTTTAAACAGTGTGAATTAAGACTGTCAGTCTGTGTATTCGAGTAATCTCAATGAAGAAAATGTTTCTTTCCGTTAGGGATCGAACCTTGTGTCCTGCTTTGTAAGATAAACAGCAGCTTGATCCGTCGTTCTTTACCACTCGACTACAAAAAAAAGTCACAATTCAGCAAGGAAAACACACGTCATCACTAAGTTATTTTTTCTTGAAACCCCCTAATCTGCTCAGTTTCGTATCCGAAACGTAAACAAAGCAATTTCGAAAAGAATTCATGGATTTATTTTAATCCGACATAGCCCCGCTGAACTGTGCTCTTCATATCCGACTGGTTGGAATATATCTGGTTGTGTACTTCTGCTATATATCTCAGGATTCTCGACATAATCCGAAGTGTCTGTATTGTGATATGTCCTGACCTTTTGTTGTGGTAGGATCCACCTAATTTGCATAGTGGAGTACCGACCATATAAATATGGTTGGTACCGGGAAAAGTGGAGAACGAATGAAGAGATTCAACCAGAGACTCTGCCCGACTGCGACTCAGTCAACACATTCTTCAGGGACGGTCTTCCCAGGAATATAAAAAAGACTATTTGTAAATATTGTGTACACTTTCTTGTTTCAATACATTTTGTTCTAAGTACATTTTGTGTTGCATTATTATTCCATGCATTAGTCAAGTTTCAACAATGGCGACGAGGATAAGATCCATTGTTGAAACTTGACTAATGCATGGAATAATAATGCAACACAAAATGATATGGCAGAGAAACGAAACCTATTGAAAGCTACAAGGGATAAGGAGAAGTGGAGAGCCATGATCGCCTACGCCCTGAATGGGCACGGCACATAAAAAGAAAAAAATCAGTGTTTATATTTGTTGTTAGCTTGCTTTTTTTGGCATTTGTAGTCAACAATACTTGAACATGGTAATGCATATCTAGGTCTCAGGATATATTTATCTTGGATCGTTTTGTGTTTGTTGGGGCTCACTCCTTTGCACTCATATATAAATATATACTTGTTCATCCATAGACCTAAGCACGCGTACATCATGTAAATAAACTGATATTCATTTCGTTGTTAAAGAATGAAACACTGACACGTGGCTAATTTTATCGAAAAACATTGCATATTTTCATTCTTGCATTTAATTCAATTAAGATATCTGTCTATATCTCTGAGATGCGTATGTTTACTTACATTATTTTACATTATTCGAACTGTTATCCTCAAATTCATTGCCATATTCACAACGTTTCGGCCGTTGTACGCTCTGGCCTTTATGTCTATGTCTCTCTATATATCTGTTTATATCTCTGAGATGTGTCATTATGATTACTTATTATAATTATTTTACATTATACGGACTCTTATCCTCATCTTCATTGCTATATTCACAACGTTTCGGCCGTTGTACGCTCCGCTCCTGGCTCAACACTTCGTAGACACCTCTTCCGAGTAAGACCCCCGCCCTCATAGAGAACATGACTAAGTACTGTGTCTACGCCATCCCGTGTAGCTGTGGTAGGAAGTACAAAAGAGAAACATGCCGGCCTCTTAAGGTAAGACTACAAGAACATCGTAAAGCGGTAACACAAGGTGAAATAGAAGAACTAGGCGTAGCTGAACCCTTATGGAGGGAAAAGGGTGATGAGATGCGGGTGAAATAATAGACAGAGAGCATTATTGGAAAATACGAAAATTTAAGGAATCAGCACATATGCTATGCCACAAAAATCTCCTGAACTGACCAAGCATAGAAATTAATACAATATGGGAAACAGTAATAAGGAGTTCTAGAAAAAAGCAATAACGACAAAAATTGCAATATAAGCTCTGATAAAAAAAATGCAATAATAATAATAATAACAGCAGAAAAATTGCAATATGGGCGCCTGTGAAAATGGTTGCTGAGACATTAGGTTTATAAATTCCAAAAATTCAGACACAGATGTCCTCAAGGACACATTTACCGATGGATATAGACGTTGGTTAGATTCAGTGATTAGTTATGAGTTCAATACCAGGTCACAGTGAACCAAACTTGGAGAGTTGAGTTAAAGGGAAATAACTCAGACATTCGGAAGGAGCATAACACGGTGGACGACATAAAGGGTACGGTTCGAAAATCCAATCACCTAAAGAAGGCCGAAGCGTACAACAGCCTAAATGTTGTCAATATGGCAATGAAGATGAGAATAACAGTTCGAATAATGTAAATCATGTAAGTAATCAATTAAGATATTATATATTATTGTCATAAAACAGCTTATTTTTAAACACTAATGATTTACCCAACATGCAGCGCGAGGTGGCTGATCGGCCATATTAATTTTGCATTGATTTAAACGTTACCAAATAATTATACATATATCTTAGTTAACCAGAATTTTGTTTCTGTTTTTTTTATCATCTAAGAAATTAGCATAAATATGACTATAGCTTGATTCGCTTTGTCTTTCATTCTTAATTTCGTTTTCTTTTTCATTCCCTCCTTCTCACCTTTTCTTTATTTCATTAATATCGTTTTGTTTTCTTCCTTTGTTGACCTTTTTTCGATGGAACGGCTCTTTTTTTTTAAATTTTTTCTCTTTCTTTAATTTCGAGCTCTTTCTTTCTTTCTTTCTTTGTCGTTCACTTGGATCCTCTGTTTACTTGTCACACGTTCAACAAATATATCCTTGTATCAATCCTTGCTTAGTATGACAAATACATTTTCATTCTTTGTTTCTTTCTATTTGAAAATATTTCTTCCCTTCTTTCTTTCTTTCTTTCTTTCTTTCTTTCTACCCCCTGTTCCTTTGTTTTCTTGTCATACACTCAACAAATATAGCCTTGTACCAATACTTTTTTATTATGCCCTTTTCATTCTTTCTTTCTTTTTATTTCTCATTTCTTTCTTTCCCTTTCTTCACTTTGTTCCGTTGTTTTCTTGTGATGAGCTCAGCAAATGCAGCACTGCACCAATCCTAGCTTAGTATGACAAATATTTTTCACTATTCCCCTTTCATTCTTTCTCACACTTTCTTTCTTTCTTTCTTTCTGGATGATTTCTGCAGCTGTTCAGAAGAGGAGATTTTAGGGAGTAAGTTATGCTATTTTTTCTAAGTGGGACGGCCATTGCATAGAGGCAAACCCATTCTCTTCAATTCGACTGTCGTTTTTTTCCCCAGTGTTACTATTAAATTAACAACAGGCGGTCTTTTTAACTGTACAGTGGCCAAGATACAAAAAAAAAAAAATTTATGTTTAGTGTTTGCCTTGGTTGGCATTCAAAGCCGACAAAACAAGCATATAACGTCGGCCACCTGAGGATACAAAATGTGCACATGAAATGCTGTTTATAGGTCAACCGTCAGAGACACCTTTCCTATAAATAATTATGACATTTGCTCTGATATAAAGCACTGAGCACTTTTTGTCTCCCCAAAGTCAAATATATATATATATATATATATATATATATATATATATATATATATATATATATATATATATATATATATATATATATATATATATATTAATCATTTCACCCAAAGCAATCCAACAAGGCCATTGAGCCTGAATTTCGCATTCAGTAACACCCTAGAATACAAAAAAACGAAAACATTATTAAGGACTAAGAAGAACAGAAATTAAGAAAACAGACGATAACGATTGATATTGCATTTAAACTTCTGAAGGTCAAAGTTGACTTAGAAGCAAGAAGCAGGAAGAGAGTTCAACAAACGAGTAGCGCGAGAGAAGAATTTTTTATCATAGAACTTACGGTTGCATCCAACCATTCAATTATAAAATGATGAGACCTAACCGCCAATCTAGTATTGCGCTTTAATTCATAAACTCTAGGTACCATAAAGGGAATTTCATTAGAACAATTATCATGAAAGTATTTATAGAAAAAGCTACATTACAACGGTGGGAAAGCGAATGAAGCCAAGATTCCAGGTCAGAACCAATCACATTGCAGATCCTTCTTTGGATTTTATCAAGGATCTCCAAATGCATAATAGAAGAAGCAGATCACATGTGGCAAGAATATTCTAAGCATGGGTGAATGCTAAACTTATAAATAGATTTAATAGATTCTGGTGAGAAAAATTGTCTAGTAGGATCCAGTGAGCTAACTTTCCTAAAACCAGACCGATCATTTGATTCAATATAATCTTTTCACTTAGTGTCAGGGTAAAGCGTTAGTTCTAAAAAGCGCAATGAGACATTCTCCTAGTGGTTAGCATCAGCCATGCTGATAGAGGGCAAAAAGGGATTTCTCAGACGATTAATAGAGAGCAGTTTCATTTTGGAGGCATTAAAATTAAAAAGCTCGTCCTTGTCCCAGTTAACGAAGGAATGTTGGCCATTTTTTAGATTATAAACTAGTAATAAAACTGTTTATATTTCTACGTACCACACCACGTTTCTGAGTGCCAGGCAAAAAACAATTAATATTCATACTTGATGATTGTTTCTTATATGGAACTTCTAGTTGTGGTGTAGTATATAGAAATATAAACAATTTTATTAGTAGATACCCTCATGAGCTCTGTCTTTTAGCGTTGAGCATTTGTGTTTTTAATATTGCTCAGCGTTTGCACGTTTCACACACAGACACACACACACACACATACATATATATATATATATATATATATATATATATATATATACATACATTATATATATATATATGTGTGTGTGTGTGTGTGTGTGTGTGTGTGTGTGTGTGTGTGTATGTGTGTGTGTGTGTGAATTACATAAAAATAAAACTCAATTGTACCCCATTTTATGGCCATTTCGCTCCTCGGGATAAATTCTCTGGATGTTATCATTACTAAAACGTTTTAGTATTGATATCTACATGGAATTTATCCCGAGGAGCGAAATGGCAATAAAAATAGGATACAATTGAGTTTTATGTTATTCATTTCTATGGTCTATAATAAATATATTGAGCTCTCTTTTGTGGATTAGTTTTAATATTTTATATTAATAGGATTCACTGGGATTACTTACCCTCGGATTTTTGCCTATACATATATATAATATATATATATATATATATATATATATATATATATATATATGTATATATTTCAAATTTTTTCATTTGTAAATATTTCTTAAAATAACGACCAACATCCATATTTTTGATTGTTAATTCAATATTTTGTCGAAGTTGTTAATCTCAAATATTTAACAATGTGATAGGGGAATTAATCCAGATAATTTTTGGCATAGAATTCGCCTTGTGACTATTCAACCATTAACTTAAGAATTTAGATTTTTTTTAAAGCTTTTCACCCCAAGCTAGACGGGAGTGCCACTAGCACGCAAGGGGTTACAAAGAATGGGAGCAAGAGTAAAGGGGAGTGAAAGAGGAAAGGATGAAGAGAAGGACGGGGAATAGATCAAGGCATCTGGAGATGTCGATTGACATTGCATTAGAATAGTTGGGTAAACAGCCAGGGAAACAAGTAATAGGAAGGGAGTTCCACAGACGGAAGGTGCGAGACATGAAGCTATTGGAGTAGAAGAGACGGCTACATTTAACCGTTTTGACAGTGAAAAGGTGGGACTGAGATGCTGACCTAGTGGCACGTTTAAATTCATGCAGTTTGGGAACTAGCTAAAATAGATCTTTGGAGCAGTTACCGTGAAAGTATTTCTAGAAAGGATCGAGGGAAGCGACGGCACATCTGTGGGAGAGCGACTGTAATCGAGATGCCAGATCAGGGCCAACCACATTGCATATCCGTCCCTGGATTTTGTCGAGGACCCTAAGATAAAACTGCGGTGTCTCCAGACGATTTATGACAGCAATATTCCATGCAAGCGCGAATGATTGATTTATAGATTTAAAGGATGGACTCGGGCGAGAAAAAAACTGTGATGCGACATAGAGAACCAATTTTCCTAGCGCTAGAATCATGAGAATATTAAAATAGGAACTTTTCACGGCTTAAAACTAGTACAGTGTAACCCGGATATAAGAGAGTTGTCGGGACCGGAGACTAAGTCTCTTATATCCGAGTTTCTCTTATATCCGGGTTTGGTCTATTTTGTTTAGGTAAGTATGGCTCTAATTTGGGACCAGAGAAAATCTCTCTTATATCCGGGTTTCTCTTATATCAGGGTCTCTTTTATCTGGGTTACACTGTATTTATAATTGTCTATTTGTGCAAAATCCGTCTTTTAAAAAGAGCTGATTGAAGACGATTGACAAGGCACTGTAATTAAACGTTTTATTCAGTTTTTCGAGATAACAACTTTGCACTCATATATATATATATATATATGTATATATATAAATATATATATGTGTGTGTGTGTGTGTATATATATATATATATATAAATATATATATATATATATGAATATATATGCATATATATATATATATATATATATATATATATATATATATATATATATATATATATATATATATATCGTAATTCATCGACTCTAGAAGAATCTCCAACAGTATTCAGAAAGCAATGGACGGTCGTTTCGTTCCATATTTGGAACTCATCAGCAGTGCGCATCCAGTACCGAGGATCGTACCCGAACTGTTACGATAAAACACAAGCATCCTACCACTGGCTTGGGGAAAGAAGACGTGGCTCTTGAGACACAATCCATTGGGTTTCGAATACTTAGATGACTATCACCACGGAACTTAGTGAGTAGCAACCTTATATCGAGTCTATTCAGTTTTCTCTTCGTCACCCGTTGGTCCGGTGGTATGACGCTTGCGTTGTATTGTAACAGTCCGAGTTCGATTCTCGGTAGTGGATGCGCACTGGTGATGAGTCCCCATTATAGGACGAAACGGTTGTCCAGTGCTTTTTGCATTGTGCTGAGGGTTCTTCTAGACACGATGCATTACTATAAATGATTATTCTAATCCCCCAAAATGTCTGTCACTTATTTATTTTTATTTATTTATTTATTTTTATATATATATATATATATATATATATATATATATATATATATATATAGATATAGATATAGATATATATATAGAGAGAGAGAGATAGAGATAGAAAGAGAGTTTGAGGATATCCTGGTAATTTTTAAATTGTCCCATAAAGTAAGAGAAAATTATTATTCATGGTTACAAAAGTAAGATATGATTTTTATTAGTAAGTAAAAAGTATTTTATGATTAAATCTTGCTCTCGTCAAAATATCCGCTTTTAGCCTTGATTACTGCAGCACAAATTATTGCCATTGGTTATAAAAAAATTTTTAAAGTTTTAAAATTTTATAAAAGTTTAATAACTGATTCATCTTTTATTTTTTACAATGATTCTAAGATCTCGTTTCATTTTTTTTTTTTTCATGCTTCTGTCAAGTTCATCCCATGCTAATTCTGGAGGTGAATTCTGATCTGTATTGTATAAGAATAAAATAAGCAGCTCCTATAGAAATACACATGAGAAAGTTTGTTCGATGCCATATTTGCTGACAGATCCTTAATCTATTTGAAATTAAATTTACAGTGAACACTGGCCGACCAAGACTATCAGTTTCATACGTTTTCACGCAATCATTGGGCAGTCGGTAACAGTTATGTGTGAAAATGGACACTTTATAACCCTCAAGTAAGTCCAAAACGGTAAAAGTGTAGCTAATGCGTGCATACCACGTACATAGCAACTGGACTCATCAAGGGTGATAGAAAAATGACCAGCCAGCCAGGGACAAAAATAAAGCCGTAAATTAAATTATTTTGGGAAAAGAAAAACAGCAGAAAAAATTATTTACATTGTTTGGACTGTTGTCCTCATCTTTATTGACATATTCACGACGTTTAGGCCGTTGTACTCTCCGGCCTTCTTCAGGTGACTGGAATTTCGAACCGAACCTCTAGTTTCGTTCTCAGAGACACATGGGCCAGTGGATTAAAGTGGTGGTTAGATCCAGTGACTTAACCCAAGTGGTGGACAAACACTTGCAGAGTTGAGTTAAAGGGAGATAACTGAGACATTCGGAAGAGGCATGGTACGTGGAACTAGAACAATCTACTCCGATGGACGATAAAAAAGAGAAATTCCAATCACCTGAAGAAGGCCGGAGCGTACAACGACCTAAAAGTCGTGAATATGGCAATAAAGATGAGGACAACAGTTCAAACAATGTAAATAATGAAAATAGTTACAATATCTAATCTCAGAAATATAGAGAGATACCAGAAAAGGTCTACAGGTGTGCCAAATGAGTGCTCGATAACCATGGGAATCAATGGGACCTCGGCAAAGGAGCTTACTGCTAAAAGCAAAATAGTGTTAAAAAATACCGGGTCCTCAAAGTCCCCGAGGACAGAGCATCTCCTTATTTGTAAACCTATTTCAGTATATAATTTTTGCATTTCAACAAAAAGTTGTTTCCTAAGAAGACAAATTTGAGTAGTGACATTGCTTTTAAATTGTATTGTGTACTGACATCGCTCTTGAAGACATTGCAGGCCTTCACCAAACTGGCAAGAAATATTAATCCTTTCTAGAGTTCTTGAGAACAAAGAAAATCACTTGTCCCTTTTAAAGAGACTTAGCTTAATAAAAAGAGAGTGATCAGTTACAAGAAAGCAAGTATCTGGGAGGCTCAAATCATTCAAACTGATTCTGTGTATCATTTTTGTTTTTCAACAAGTTGAAGATAAAATTCCAGGCTGACACTGTGCTTAAAAAATTAGAGATGACTGAGGCTTCAAATAACATGCTTTAAAAAACAATAAAGTCTATTTTACTAACCAATGTATCAAAAATTGTCTTTAAAAAAAATCAAATGTCTCCGAAGACCAAGAGTGTCAACCATGCGACATGTAATTCGCGACACAGTCCTTGCGTCAGTTATATGTTGTGCTTTTTATTAAAAAATATTTTTAAAATATTAAATTTCGTTTATATCTCGGAATTATTTCCCTAGCTACTGAATAGATTTTTCCAACACTTTTACAGGTGGCGCTATGGAACAACGACAGTCATATTAAAGAAATAAGAAGAAAACGTAAATGTTCCGGAGAATAAAAGAGAAGACATTTAAAAATGGAACAAAAATAAGTTACAAAACTGCATGCATTGTCTCTTAAATCAGATCAGCGGTTGCAAAATATTCAATGAAATTATTGGGTTGGTGCATAATTATCAGGCGTTTTTGTAGGCGTGTTATTTGTTAATAAAAATTGC
>OZ038485.1:122136654-122179154 GCA_964036315.1 Acanthosepion esculentum | reverse complement strand
GGAAGGTTCCCTTTGGTATTTGACGACTTTGCAATTCATATAATAATGGTTTCGTTTAATTTTTGAAATCTCAATTTGAAGTTAACACCAAGCATTTTGATTTTTGCAAGCGTATCGTATTTGATCCCACATAAAAACTAGTCCTATAGTGATTTTCCAAGCGTAGCTTAGACGTGGCACACGGCCGAAAGTAGGGCGCACCCAGTGAGGATCGAACTCACTACTCAGTCGTAATTGTTCTAGCGATACAAGCTTGCTAACCATTACACTGCCGCGGGGGGCCCTAATCTAGTCCTATATATATTTAACTAGTTTTAACTCATGAAAATTTCAGTTTTCCCTCTTTTCATTTTCTGAATTCAAAAGTTAATTATTGAATAAGCACATGACGTGTTCTACGACAGGAAAAATATCCGTAGAAATTCCACTATCACATCGTTAAATATTTCAGCTTAACAACTTACCAGCTTAACAAGATCTTACAATAGCAATCATAAATATGAATGCTGGTCGTTATTTTAAGAAGTGGGTACAAATGAAAACATTTGAAATTGACATTTTTTTCCATTTCATTGAAACAAATGTTAAGCACGAGAGTAGTATCGCCTCTTCTTTTTTCTTTTCAGTGTCACGCTGAAATCAACTAGAATCTTTTTCCCCTCTTTCCACTCGATTAAAGCGGAATAGTCAATTACGTATTGGCAGGGCGTAACGGTCGTGCGAACTAAAAAGAAAAGTAAGGACAAGCCCAATTATAATAGGGTATTACAATATTATCGAGTTAAACTCTGTACAAATATTGGTAGTCTATGGCATCTGGGTAAGAATTAGCCTACCGGATACGTCAATGTTACTGTTATAATATTGACACAAGGTCTATTAGTCTATTGTAGTTGCCTCTATATACTAAGTTACGTTTAGAGTACCAAACCAGATTACAATGCACCTTACTACTATTTTCTACTTTTTAGTCATTATTTGATATTTATTCTTACCAATTTCTATTTTTATGTGGCGTGTCCCTTCTGGAGGTGGGCGATTATCGCTCTTCACAGCTTCCTGTTCTTTGTAATTCTTAGCAAGTTTTGCCTTTTACTATCCTTCCCGCTCCCTGATGTGAAAGCAATCTGTGCAAACGTGTTAGGTAGAATACTCTTTGTTTATCTTGTCCCTTTTGCTTTCAATATATCACGTGAGTGTCAAATTTTCCAAACCCTCTTTCCTTATTATGTGTTCCAGAAATTTCAAATATCTATACGTATACGTGTTCTTTTGTTATCATTTTCATTAAAACTTTCTCGCTGCTCACATGTTCAATCCATGGCATTCTCAGTATCCTTCTGTAGAACCACATCTCTGCTGCCTCCTTATCATCGGTAAGGACGTTGTCCTGCCATATAGAAGAATTAATATTATATAACAGTTCAGTACGCTTTTCTTTGATTTTAACAAAGATTTCCTGTATCTTAATATGTTGCTTAGATTTTGGAAGGCATATTTTCGTTATTGCTTCGGATTTCAGTGTCACATTTTCTGTCATCTGTTAAAAAACCTCCCAGATAGATTTCTGTAGCTTGCATCTTGGGTTGGTCCACTTTGATGGCAACTACACATTCTCTCTTCTTACAATCGATGATTAGTCCTTTCCTCCTGCTCTCTTTTATTACCTTATGTAAACGTTTTTGCAGTCTTATTTCTGTCTGCCAACAACATGGTGTCTTCTACGTATCTTATGGTGGTAAGATTGTGCCCACCAATAATAAATCCTGGTAGGACTTCTAGTTCTCTTAAGATCACCTTGATGTATACGTTAAATACATCCAATGAGAATATGCCTTCTTGTGTCACCCCGCTTTTTTCTTTTGTGTAATTTCTGTTTTATCCGTGTGCAGGCGGTTTACAACCAGAATATATTCTGGGTTATGCTGTTTCACAAACTACCACAGACTCTAATAAAGCTGAAAGAACCTTTAAAAGAAAGATTGTTTGTTTTTTTTACAAGGAATATATTTAATAAAGTATTGGCGTTTCCATTAACAGGAAAGTTCGTCATTAATAAGAATGTTCTATGTGCCTTAGCGTTCAAACATTGGTCCCTATACGTTCATCGAAGTTAAGCAACGTCGAACGTGTTCATTAGGTAGATGTGTGACCGATTGCGATTACCAGGTGCTATAAGCTTGAATGCGAGCGTGGTATAAAGGGATAACGATTCCATCTCGTTGAAACACCGGTTCCCATACATTCACCGAAGTTAAGCAATGTCGAGCCTGGTCAGTACCTAGATGTGTGACCGCTTGGGAATACCAGGTACTGTAAGCTTGAATGCGCACGCGATATAAAGGGCTGAGGCTACATCACGTTAAAACACTGGTACCCGTACGTTCACCGAAGTTAAGCAATGTCGAGCCTGGTCAGTACCTCGATGTGTTTCCGCTTTGAATACCAGGTGCTGTAAGCTTGGTTGTGCGGGTGGTGTAATGGATAATGGCTCTCATTTCTTACTCGGAGAACAGTGTTCTAATTCCCGTTGGGTTCATTATATTCATTTATTCACAAATATTCTGTGGAAAGATATGAATCCACCTCCTCTCCAGCCAGCTTTGGGTTAATTAGTAAGAGTTGTATCTCTAAAACGTTATCATCTCCACCCCACAACCCACCCCACCCCACCCCCGCAAAAAATTCTTTACTATATGAAAACATTTTCTGGCTTTAGATAATCTGCAAAATTTTTATAAACCGTAACAACGAATCAATCAAACACCTACATTTGCATTGACTAAATAATGGGTTAAATATTGCATCACGGTGAGATGCTCATTAATATTAGGTTGGTGCAAAAATAATGTCGTTTTCTCACATATGTTACTTATGTAAATAACGACATTATTTTTTCCACCAACCTAATAGTAACATAGTTTAGCTTAGTATGGCATAAGGTAACAAGTCCAGAGTAGTAATGAGGACGCTCAATATGAAAATGAACTGACTTTTTCTTGGTTAGCTACCGTTTTTCTTTACAGAAATGCCTCATTTTTGGAAGAAAAAAAAGCATTTTTTTCATTTCTTTTCTGTATATATGATATTGATCGATGGTAATATTTCTCAAAATAAAATCGTTGAAACCACTCACTTCGTATTTAAACTAACAAATATTGGTCTGCTTATTGAGAAATACTATTTTTGCAATAACAATCAGAGCCTAAGTCTTGAGAAATGACAGAATGGAATATACGAAGAGCAACGAGTATCTTCATCAAGTCATTTCATAAACAGCAGAAATAAAACCTTCGTGAACTACGGAAAAATGTTCTCTTTCTTGTCTGTCATGTCCATTGTTATTTAGGCCCCTTTTGATACACCAGCAGTATCATGTACAATGGAATAGGTGCATTCAGCTGGGACGTCTTCAGTTGGAGTTTCTTTCCACCTGTGAGAACAAAATGCTCCCTTTTGATACACCAGCAGTATCATGTACAAGGGAATAGGTGCATTCAACTGGGATGTCTTCATTTGGAGTTTCTTTCCACCGGTGAAAACAAAATGCTCCCTTTTGATACACCAGCAGTATCATGTACAATGGAATAGGTGCATTCAGCTGAGATGTCTTCAGTTGGAGTTTCTTTCCACCTGTGAGAACAAAATGCTCCATTTTGATACACCAGCAGTATCATATACAATGGAATAGGTGCATTCAACTGGGATGTCTTCATTTGGAGTTTCTTTCCACCTGTGAAAACAAAATGCTCCCTTTTGATACACCAGCAGTATCATGTACAATGGAATAGGTGCATTCAGCTGGGATGTCTTCAGTTGGAGTTTCTTTCCACCTGTGAGAACAAAATGCTCCCTTTTGATACACCAGCAGTATCATGTACAATGGAATAGGTGTATTCAACTGGGATGTCTTCATTTGGAGTTTCTTTCCACCTGTGAAAACAAAATGCTCCCTTTTGATACACCAGCAGTATCATGTACAATGGAATAGGTGCATTCAGCTGGGATGTCTTCAGTTGGAGTTTCTTTCCACCTGTGAAAACAAAATGCTCCCTTTTGATACACCAGCAGTATCATGTACAATGGAATAGGTGCATTCAGCTGGGATGTCTTCAGTTGGAGTTTCTTTCCACCTGTGAGAACAAAATGCTCCCTTTTGATACACCAGCAGTATCATGTACAATGGAATAGGTGCATTCAGCTGGGATGTCTTCAGTTGGAGTTTCTTTCCACCTGTGAAAACAAAATGCTCCCTTTTGATACACCAGCAGTATCATGTACAATGGAATAGGTGCATTCAGCTGGGATGTCTTCAGTTGGAGTTTCTTTCCACCTGTGAGAACAAAATGCTCCCTTTTGAGACACCAGCAGTATCATCTACAATGGAATAGGTGCATTCAGCTGGGATGTCTTCAGTTGGAGTTTCTTTCCACCTGTGAGAACAAAATGCTCCCTTTTGATACACCAGCAGTATCATGTACAATGGAATAGGTGCATTCAGCTGGGATGTCTTCAGTTGGAGTTTCTTTCCACCTGTGAGAACAAAATGCTCCCTTTTGATACACCAGCAGTATCATGTACAATGGAATAGGTGCATTCAACTGGGATGTCTTCATTTGGAGTTTCTTTCCACCTGTGAAAACAAAATGCTCCCTTTTGATATACCAGCAGTATCATGTACAATGGAATAGGTGCATTCAGCTGGGATGTCTTCAGTAGGAGTTTCTTTCCACCTGTGAGAACAAAATGCTCCCTTTTGAGACACCAGCAGTATCATGTACAATGGAATAGGTGCATTCAGCTGGGATGTCTTCAGTTGGAGTTTCTTTCCACCTGTGAGAACAAAATGCTCCCTTTTGATACACCAGCAGTAACATGTACAATGGAATAGGTGCATTCAGCTGGGATGTCTTCAGTTGGAGTTTCTTTCCACCTGTGAGAACAAAATGCTCCCTTTTGATACACCAGCAGTATCATGTACAATGGAATAGGTGCATTCAGCTGGGATGTCTTCAGTTGGAGTTTCTTTCCACCTGTGAGAACAAAATGCTCCCTTTTGATACACCAGCAGTATCATGTACAATGGAATAGGTGCATTCAGCTGGGATGTCTTCAGTTGGAGTTTCTTTCCACCTGTGAAAACAAAATGCTCCCTTTTGATACACCAGCAGTATCATGTACAATGGAATAGGTGCATTCAGCTGGGATGTCTTCAGTTGGAGTTTCTTTCCACCTGTGAGAACAAAATGCTCCCTTTTGAGACACCAGCAGTATCATGTACAATGGAATAGGTGCATTCAGCTGGGATGTCTTCAGTTGGAGTTTCTTTCCACCTGTGAGAACAAAATGCTCCCTTTTGATACACCAGCAGTATCATGTACAATGGAATAGGTGCATTCAGCTGGGATGTCTTCAGTTGGAGTTTCTTTCCACCTGTGAGAACAAAATGCTCCCTTTTGATACACCAGCAGTATCATGTACAATGGAATAGGTGCATTCAGCTGGGATGTCTTCAGTTGGAGTTTCTTTCCACCTGTGAGAACAAAATGCTCCCTTTTGATACACCAGCAGTATCATGTACAATGGAATAGGTGCATTCAACTGGGATGTCTTCATTTGGAGTTTCTTTCCACCTGTGAAAACAAAATGCTCCCTTTTGATATACCAGCAGTATCATGTACAATGGAATAGGTGCATTCAGCTGGGATGTCTTCAGTAGGAGTTTCTTTCCACCTGTGAGAACAAAATGCTCCCTTTTGAGACACCAGCAGTATCATGTACAATGGAATAGGTGCATTCAGCTGGGATGTCTTCAGTTGGAGTTTCTTTCCACCTGTGAGAACAAAATGCTCCCTTTTGATACACCAGCAGTATCATGTACAATGGAATAGGTGCATTCAGCTGGGATGTCTTCAGTTGGAGTTTCTTTCCACCTGTGAGAACAAAATGCTCCCTTTTGATACACCAGCAGTATCATGTACAATGGAATAGGTGCATTCAGCTGGGATGTCTTCAGTTGGAGTTTCTTTCCACCTGTGAGAACAAAATGCTCCCTTTTGATACACCAGCAGTATCATGTACAATGGAATAGGTGCATTCAGCTGGGATGTCTTCAGTTGGAGTTTCTTTCCACCTGTGAGAACAAAATGCTCCCTTTTGAGACACCAGCAGTATCATGTACAATGGAATAGGTGCATTCAGCTGGGATGTCTTCAGTTGGAGTTTCTTTCCACCTGTGAGAACAAAATGCTCCCTTTTGATACACCAGCAGTATCATGTACAATGGAATAGGTGCATTCAACTGGGAGGTCTTCATTTGGAGTTTCTTTCCACCTGTGAAAACAAAATGCTCCCTTTTGATACACCAGCAGTATCATGTACAATGGAATAGGTGCATTCAGCTGGGATGTCTTCAGTTGGAGTTTCTTTCCACCTGTGAGAACAAAATGCTCCCTTTTGAGACACCAGCAGTATCATGTACAATGGAATAGGTGCATTCAGCTGGGATGTCTTCATTTGGAGTTTCTTTCCACCTGTGAAAACAAAATGCTCCCTTTTGATACACCAGCAGTATCATGTACAATGGAATAGGTGCATTCAGCTGGGATGTCTTCAGTTGGAGTTTCTTTCCACCTGTGAGAACAAAATGCTCCCTTTTGAGACACCAGCAGTATCATGTACAATGGAATAGGTGCATTCAGCTGGGATGTCTTCAGTTGGAGTTTCTTTCCACCTGTGAGAACAAAATGCTCCCTTTTGATACACCAGCAGTATCATATACAATGGAATAGGTGCATTCAGCTGGGATGTCTTCAGTTGGAGTTTCTTTCCACCTGTGAGAACAAAATGCTCCCTTTTGATACACCAGCAGTATCATGTACAATGGAATAGGTGCATTCAGCTGGGATGTCTTCAGTTGGAGTTTCTTTCCACCTGTGAGAACAAAATGCTCCCTTTTGAGACACCAGCAGTATCATGTACAATGGAATAGGTGCATTCAGATGGGATGTCTTCAGTTGGTGTTTCTTTCCACCTGTGAGAACAAAATGCTCCCTTTTGATACACCAGCAGTATCATGTACAATGGAATAGGTGCATTCAGCTGGGATGTCTTCAGTTGGAGTTTCTTTCCACCTGTGAGAACAAAATGCTCCCTTTTGATACACCAGCAGTATCATGTACAATGGAATAGGTGCATTCAGCTGGGATGTCTTCAGTTGGAGTTTCTTTCCACCTGTGAGAACAAAATGCTCCCTTTTGATACACCAGCAGTATCATGTACAATGGAATACGTGCATTCAGCTGGGATGTCTTCAGTAGGAGTTTCTTTCCACCTGTGAGAACCAAATGCTCCCTTTTGATACACCAGCAGTATCATGTACAATGGAATAGGTGCATTCAACTGGGATGTCTTCAGTTGGAGTTTCTTTCCACCTGTGAAAACAAAATGCTCCCTTTTGATACACCAGCAGTATCATGTACAATGGAATAGGTGCATTCAACTGGGATGTCTTTAGTTGGAGTTTCTTTCCACCTGTGAAAACAAAATGCTCCCTTTTGATACACCAGCAGTATCATGTACAATGGAATAGGTGCATTCAGCTGGGATGTCTTCAGTTGGAGTTTCTTTCCACCTGTGAGAACAAAATGCTCCCTTTTGATACACCAGCAGTATCATGTACAATGGAATAGGTGCATTCAGCTGGGATGTCTTCAGTTGGAGTTTCTTTCCACCTGTGAGAACAAAATGCTCCCTTTTGAGACACCAGCAGTATCATGTACAATGGAATAGGTGCATTCAGATGGGATGTCTTCAGTTGGAGTTTCTTTCCACCTGTGAGAACAAAATGCTCCCTTTTGATACACCAGCAGTATCATGTACAATGGAATAGGTGCATTCAGCTGGGATGTCTTCAGTTGGCGTTTCTTTCCACCTGTGAGAACAAAATGCTCCCTTTTGATACACCAGCAGTATCATGTACAATGGAATAGGTGCATTCAGCTGGGATGTCTTCAGTTGGAGTTTCTTTCCACCTGTGAGAACAAAATGCTCCCTTTTGATACACCAGCAGTATCATGTACAATGGAATAGGTGCATTCAGCTGGGATGTCTTCAGTAGGAGTTTCTTTCCACCTGTGAGAACCAAATGCTCCCTTTTGATACACCAGCAGTATCATGTACAATGGAATAGGTGCATTCAACTGGGATGTCTTCAGTTGGAGTTTCTTTCCACCTGTGAAAACAAAATGCTCCCTTTTGATACACCAGCAGTATCATGTACAATGGAATAGGTGCATTCAACTGGGATGTCTTTAGTTGGAGTTTCTTTCCACCTGTGAAAACAAAATGCTCCCTTTTGATACACCAGCAGTATCATGTACAATGGAATAGGTGCATTCAGCTGGGATGTCTTCAGTTGGAGTTTCTTTCCACCTGTGAGAACAAAATGCTCCCTTTTGATACACCAGCAGTATCATGTACAATGGAATAGGTGCATTCAGCTGGGATGTCTTCAGTTGGAGTTTCTTTCCACCTGTGAGAACAAAATCCTCCCTTTTGATACACCAGCAGTATCATGTACAATGGAATAGGTGCATTCAACTGGGATGTCTGTAGTTGGAGTTTCTTTCCACCTGTGAAAACAAAATGCTCCCTTTTGATACACCAGCAGTATCATGTACAATGGAATAGGTGCATTCAACTGGGATGTCATTAGTTGGAGTTTCTTTCCACCTGTGAAAACAAAATGCTCCCTTTTGATACACCAGCAGTATCATGTACAATGGAATAGGTGCATTCAACTGGGATGTCTTTAGTTGGAGTTTCTTTCCACCTGTGAAAACAAAATGCTCCCTTTTGATACACCAGCAGTATCATGTACAATGGAATAGGTGCATTCAGCTGGGATGTCTTCATTTGGAGTTTCTTTCCACCTGTGAAAACAAAATGCTCCCTTTTGATACACCAGCAGTATCATGTACAATGGAATAGGTGCATTCAGCTGGGATGTCTTCATTTGGAGTTTCTTTCCACCTGTGAAAACAAAATGCTCCCTTTTGATACACCAGCAGTATCATGTACAATGGAATAGGTGCATTCAACTGGGATGTCTTCAGTTGGAGTTTCTTTCCACCTGTGAGAACAAAATGCTCCCTTTTGATACACCAGCAGTATCATGTACAATGGAATAGGTGCATTCAGCTGGGATGTCTTCAGTTGGAGTTTCTTTCCACCTGTGAAAACAAAATGCTCCCTTTTGAGACACCAGCAGTATCATGTACAATGGAATAGGTGCATTCAGCTGGGATGTCTTCATTTGGAGTTTCTTTCCACCTGTGAAAACAAAATGCTCCCTTTTGATACACCAGCAGTATCATGTACAATGGAATAGGTGCATTCAACTGGGATGTCTTCAGTTGGAGTTTCTTTCCACCTGTGAGAACAAAATGCTCCCTTTTGATACACCAGCAGTATCATGTACAATGGAATAGGTGCATTCAACTGGGACGTCTTCATTTGGAGTTTCTTTCCACCTGTGAGAACAAAATCCTCCCTTTTGATACACCAGCAGTATCATGTACAATGGAATAGGTGCATTCAACTGGGATGTCTTTAGTTGGAGTTTCTTTCCACCTGTGAAAACAAAATGCTCCCTTTTGATACACCAGCAGTATCATGTACAATGGAATAGGTGCATTCAACTGGGATGTCTTTAGTTGGAGTTTCTTTCCACCTGTGAAAACAAAATGCTCCCTTTTGATACACCAGCAGTATCATGTACAATGGAATAGGTGCATTCAACTGGGATGTCTTTAGTTGGAGTTTCTTTCCACCTGTGAAAACAAAATGCTCCCTTTTGATACACCAGCAGTATCATGTACAATGGAATAGGTGCATTCAGCTGGGATGTCTTCACTTGGAGTTTCTTTCCACCTGTGAAAACAAAATGCTCCCTTTTGATACACCAGCAGTATCATGTACAATGGAATAGGTGCATTCAACTGGGATGTCTTCAGTTGGAGTTTCTTTCCACCTGTGAGAACAAAATGCTCCCTTTTGATATACCAGCAGTATCATGTACAATGGAATAGGTGCATTCAACTGGGACGTCTTCATTTGGAGTTTCTTTCCACCTGTGAAAACAAAATGCTCCCTTTTGATACACCAGCAGTATCATGTACAATGGAATAGGTGCATTCAGCTGGGATGTCTTCATTTGGAGTTTCTTTCCACCTGTGAAAACAAAATGCTCCCTTTTGATACACCAGCAGTATCATGTACAATGGAATAGGTGCATTCAGCTGGGATGTCTTCAGTTGGAGTTTCTTTCCACCTGTGAGAACAAAATGCTCCCTTTTGATACACCAGCAGTATCATGTACAATGGAATAGGTGCATTCAACTGGGACGTCTTCATTTGGAGTTTCTTTCCACCTGTGAAAACAAAATGCTCCCTTTTGAGACACCAGCAGTATCATGTACAATGGAATAGGTGCATTCAGATGGGATGTCTTCAGTTGGAGTTTCTTTCCACCTGTGAGAACAAAATGCTCCCTTTTGATACACCAGCAGTATCATGTACAATGGAATAGGTGCATTCAGCTGGGATGTCTTCAGTTGGCGTTTCTTTCCACCTGTGAGAACAAAATGCTCCCTTTTGATACACCAGCAGTATCATGTACAATGGAATAGGTGCATTCAGCTGGGATGTCTTCAGTTGGAGTTTCTTTCCACCTGTGAGAACAAAATGCTCCCTTTTGATACACCAGCAGTATCATGTACAATGGAATAGGTGCATTCAGCTGGGATGTCTTCAGTAGGAGTTTCTTTCCACCTGTGAGAACCAAATGCTCCCTTTTGATACACCAGCAGTATCATGTACAATGGAATAGGTGCATTCAACTGGGATGTCTTCAGTTGGAGTTTCTTTCCACCTGTGAAAACAAAATGCTCCCTTTTGATACACCAGCAGTATCATGTACAATGGAATAGGTGCATTCAACTGGGATGTCTTTAGTTGGAGTTTCTTTCCACCTGTGAAAACAAAATGCTCCCTTTTGATACACCAGCAGTATCATGTACAATGGAATAGGTGCATTCAACTGGGATGTCTTTAGTTGGAGTTTCTTTCCACCTGTGAAAACAAAATGCTCCCTTTTGATACACCAGCAGTATCATGTACAATGGAATAGGTGCATTCAGCTGGGATGTCTTCACTTGGAGTTTCTTTCCACCTGTGAAAACAAAATGCTCCCTTTTGATACACCAGCAGTATCATGTACAATGGAATAGGTGCATTCAACTGGGATGTCTTCAGTTGGAGTTTCTTTCCACCTGTGAGAACAAAATGCTCCCTTTTGATATACCAGCAGTATCATGTACAATGGAATAGGTGCATTCAACTGGGACGTCTTCATTTGGAGTTTCTTTCCACCTGTGAAAACAAAATGCTCCCTTTTGATACACCAGCAGTATCATGTACAATGGAATAGGTGCATTCAGCTGGGATGTCTTCATTTGGGGTTTCTTTCCACCTGTGAAAACAAAATGCTCCCTTTTGATACACCAGCAGTATCATGTACAATGGAATAGGTGCATTCAACTGGGATGTCTTTAGTTGGAGTTTCTTTCCACCTGTGAAAACAAAATGCTCCCTTTTGATACACCAGCAGTATCATGTACAATGGAATAGGTGCATTCAGCTGGGATGTCTTCAGTTGGAGTTTCTTTCCACCTGTGAAAACAAAATGCTCCCTTTTGAGACACCAGCAGTATCATGTACAATGGAATAGGTGCATTCAGCTGGGATGTCTTCATTTGGAGTTTCTTTCCACCTGTGAAAACAAAATCCTCCCTTTTGATACACCAGCAGTATCATGTACAATGGAATAGGTGCATTCATCTGGGATGTCTTCAGTTGGAGTTTCTTTCCACCTGTGAGAACAAAATGCTCCCTTTTGATACACCAGCAGTATCATGTACAATGGAATAGGTGCATTCAACTGGGACGTCTTCATTTGGAGTTTCTTTCCACCTGTGAAAACAAAATGCTCCCTTTTGATACACCAGCAGTATCATGTACAATGGAATAGGTGCATTCAACTGGGATGTCTTCAGTTGGAGTTTCTTTCCACCTGTGAGAACAAAATGCTCCCTTTTGATACACCAGCAGTATCATGTACAATGGAATAGGTGCATTCAGCTGGGACGTCTTCATTTGGAGTTTCTTTCCACCTGTGAAAACAAAATGCTCCCTTTTGATACACCAGCAGTATCATGTACAATGGAATAGGTGCATTCAACTGGGATGTCTTTAGTTGGAGTTTCTTTCCACCTGTGAAAACAAAATGCTCCCTTTTGATACACCAGCAGTATCATGTACAATGGAATAGGTGCATTCAGCTGGGATGTCTTCAGTTGGAGTTTCTTTCCACCTGTGAGAACAAAATGCTCCCTTTTGATACACCAGCAGTATCATGTACAATGGAATAGGTGCATTCAGCTGGGATGTCTTCAGTTGGAGTTTCTTTCCACCTGTGAGAACAAAATGCTCCCTTTTGATACACCAGCAGTATCATGTACAATGGAATAGGTGCATTCAGCTGGGACGTCTTCATT
The DNA here is from genome assembly GCA_964036315.1 of Acanthosepion esculentum. NCBI lineage: Eukaryota > Metazoa > Mollusca > Cephalopoda > Sepiida > Sepiidae > Acanthosepion > Acanthosepion esculentum. The sequence continues at coordinate 122,166,537 of OZ038485.1, read as the reverse complement.
TGGAGTTTCTTTCCACCTGTGAAAACAAAATGCTCCCTTTTGATACACCAGCAGTATCATGTACAATGGAATAGGTGCATTCAACTGGGATGTCTTTAGTTGGAGTTTCTTTCCACCTGTGAAAACAAAATGCTCCCTTTTGATACACCAGCAGTATCATGTACAATGGAATAGGTGCATTCAGCTGGGATGTCTTCAGTTGGAGTTTCTTTCCACCTGTGAAAACAAAATGCTCCCTTTTGAGACACCAGCAGTATCATGTACAATGGAATAGGTGCATTCAGCTGGGATGTCTTCAGTTGGAGTTTCTTTCCACCTGTGAGAACAAAATGCTCCCTTTTGATATACCAGCAGTATCATGTACAATGGAATAGGTGCATTCAACTGGGACGTCTTCATTTGGAGTTTCTTTCCACCTGTGAAAACAAAATGCTCCCTTTTGATACACCAGCAGTATCATGTACAATGGAATAGGTGCATTCAGCTGGGATGTCTTCATTTGGAGTTTCTTTCCACCTGTGAAAACAAAATGCTCCCTTTTGATACACCAGCAGTATCATGTACAATGGAATAGGTGCATTCAGCTGGGATGTCTTCAGTTGGAGTTTCTTTCCACCTGTGAGAACAAAATGCTCCCTTTTGATACACCAGCAGTATCATGTACAATGGAATATGTGCATTCAACTGGGACGTCTTCATTTGGAGTTTCTTTCCACCTGTGAAAACAAAATGCTCCCTTTTGAGACACCAGCAGTATCATGTACAATGGAATAGGTGCATTCAGCTGGGATGTCTTCAGTTGGAGTTTCTTTCCACCTGTGAGAACAAAATGCTCCCTTTTGATACACCAGCAGTATCATGTACAATGGAATAGGTGCATTCAACTGGGACGTCTTCATTTGGAGTTTCTTTCCACCTGTGAAAACAAAATGCTCCCTTTTGAGACACCAGCAGTATCATGTACAATGGAATAGGTGCATTCAGCTGGGATGTCTTCATTTGGAGTTTCTTTCCACCTGTGAAAACAAAATCCTCCCTTTTGATACACCAGCAGTATCATGTACAATGGAATAGGTGCATTCAACTGGGATGTCTTCAGTTGGAGTTTCTTTCCACCTGTGAAAACAAAATGCTCCCTTTTGATACACCAGCAGTATCATGTACAATGGAATAGGTGCATTCAACTGGGACGTCTTCATTTGGAGTTTCTTTCCACCTGTGAAAACAAAATGCTCCCTTTTGATACACCAGCAGTATCATGTACAATGGAATAGGTGCATTCAACTGGGATGTCTTCAGTTGGAGTTTCTTTCCACCTGTGAGAACAAAATGCTCCCTTTTGATACACCAGCAGTATCATGTACAATGGAATAGGTGCATTCAACTGGGACGTCTTCATTTGGAGTTTCTTTCCACCTGTGAAAACAAAATGCTCCCTTTTGATACACCAGCAGTATCATGTACAATGGAATAGGTGCATTCAGCTGGGATGTCTTTAGTTGGAGTTTCTTTCCACCTGTGAAAACAAAATGCTCCCTTTTGATACACCAGCAGTATCATGTACAATGGAATAGGTGCATTCAGCTGGGATGTCTTCAGTTGGAGTTTCTTTCCACCTGTGAGAACAAAATACTCCCTTTTGATACACCAGCAGTATCATGTACAATGGAATAGGTGCATTCAGCTGGGATGTCTTCAGTTGGAGTTTCTTTCCACCTGTGAGAACAAAATGCTCCCTTTTGATACACCAGCAGTATCATGTACAATGGAATAGGTGCATTCAGCTGGGACGTCTTCATTTGGAGTTTCTTTCCACCTGTGAAAACAAAATGCTCCCTTTTGATACACCAGCAGTATCATGTACAATGGAATAGGTGCATTCAACTGGGATGTCTTTAGTTGGAGTTTCTTTCCACCTGTGAAAACAAAATGCTCCCTTTTGATACACCAGCAGTATCATGTACAATGGAATAGGTGCATTCAGCTGGGATGTCTTCAGTTGGAGTTTCTTTCCACCTGTGAGAACAAAATGCTCCCTTTTGATACACCAGCAGTATCATGTACAATGGAATAGGTGCATTCAGCTGGGATGTCTTCAGTTGGAGTTTCTTTCCACCTGTGAGAACAAAATGCTCCCTTTTGATACACCAGCAGTATCATGTACAATGGAATAGGTGCATTCAGCTGGGACGTCTTCATTTGGAGTTTCTTTCCACCTGTGAAAACAAAATGCTCCCTTTTGATACACCAGCAGTATCATGTACAATGGAATAGGTGCATTCAACTGGGATGTCTTTAGTTGGAGTTTCTTTCCACCTGTGAAAACAAAATGCTCCCTTTTGATACACCAGCAGTATCATGTACAATGGAATAGGTGCATTCAGCTGGGATGTCTTCAGTTGGAGTTTCTTTCCACCTGTGAAAACAAAATGCTCCCTTTTGAGACACCAGCAGTATCATGTACAATGGAATAGGTGCATTCAGCTGGGATGTCTTCAGTTGGAGTTTCTTTCCACCTGTGAGAACAAAATGCTCCCTTTTGATATACCAGCAGTATCATGTACAATGGAATAGGTGCATTCAACTGGGACGTCTTCATTTGGAGTTTCTTTCCACCTGTGAAAACAAAATGCTCCCTTTTGATACACCAGCAGTATCATGTACAATGGAATAGGTGCATTCAGCTGGGATGTCTTCATTTGGAGTTTCTTTCCACCTGTGAAAACAAAATGCTCCCTTTTGATACACCAGCAGTATCATGTACAATGGAATAGGTGCATTCAGCTGGGATGTCTTCAGTTGGAGTTTCTTTCCACCTGTGAGAACAAAATGCTCCCTTTTGATACACCAGCAGTATCATGTACAATGGAATAGGTGCATTCAACTGGGACGTCTTCATTTGGAGTTTCTTTCCACCTGTGAAAACAAAATGCTCCCTTTTGAGACACCAGCAGTATCATGTACAATGGAATAGGTGCATTCAGCTGGGATGTCTTCAGTTGGAGTTTCTTTCCACCTGTGAGAACAAAATGCTCCCTTTTGATACACCAGCAGTATCATGTACAATGGAATAGGTGCATTCAACTGGGACGTCTTCATTTGGAGTTTCTTTCCACCTGTGAAAACAAAATGCTCCCTTTTGAGACACCAGCAGTATCATGTACAATGGAATAGGTGCATTCAGCTGGGATGTCTTCATTTGGAGTTTCTTTCCACCTGTGAAAACAAAATCCTCCCTTTTGATACACCAGCAGTATCATGTACAATGGAATAGGTGCATTCAACTGGGATGTCTTCAGTTGGAGTTTCTTTCCACCTGTGAAAACAAAATGCTCCCTTTTGATACACCAGCAGTATCATGTACAATGGAATAGGTGCATTCAACTGGGACGTCTTCATTTGGAGTTTCTTTCCACCTGTGAAAACAAAATGCTCCCTTTTGATACACCAGCAGTATCATGTACAATGGAATAGGTGCATTCAACTGGGATGTCTTCAGTTGGAGTTTCTTTCCACCTGTGAGAACAAAATGCTCCCTTTTGATACACCAGCAGTATCATGTACAATGGAATAGGTGCATTCAACTGGGACGTCTTCATTTGGAGTTTCTTTCCACCTGTGAAAACAAAATGCTCCCTTTTGATACACCAGCAGTATCATGTACAATGGAATAGGTGCATTCAACTGGGATGTCTTCAGTTGGAGTTTCTTTCCACCTGTGAGAACAAAATGCTCCCTTTTGATACACCAGCAGTATCATGTACAATGGAATAGGTGCATTCAGCTGGGACGTCTTCATTTGGAGTTTCTTTCCACCTGTGAAAACAAAATGCTCCCTTTTGATACACCAGCAGTATCATGTACAATGGAATAGGTGCATTCAACTGGGATGTCTTTAGTTGGAGTTTCTTTCCACCTGTGAAAACAAAATGCTCCCTTTTGATACACCAGCAGTATCATGTACAATGGAATAGGTGCATTCAGCTGGGATGTCTTCAGTTGGAGTTTCTTTCCACCTGTGAGAACAAAATGCTCCCTTTTGATACACCAGCAGTATCATGTACAATGGAATAGGTGCATTCAGCTGGGATGTCTTCAGTTGGAGTTTCTTTCCACCTGTGAGAACAAAATGCTCCCTTTTGATACACCAGCAGTATCATGTACAATGGAATAGGTGCATTCAGCTGGGACGTCTTCATTTGGAGTTTCTTTCCACCTGTGAAAACAAAATGCTCCCTTTTGATACACCAGCAGTATCATGTACAATGGAATAGGTGCATTCAACTGGGATGACTTTAGTTGGAGTTTCTTTCCACCTGTGAAAACAAAATGCTCCCTTTTGATACACCAGCAGTATCATGTACAATGGAATAGGTGCATTCAGCTGGGATGTCTTCAGTTGGAGTTTCTTTCCACCTGTGAAAACAAAATGCTCCCTTTTGAGACACCAGCAGTATCATGTACAATGGAATAGGTGCATTCAGCTGGGATGTCTTCACTTGGAGTTTCTTTCCACCTGTGAAAACAAAATGCTCCCTTTTGATACACCAGCAGTATCATGTACAATGGAATAGGTGCATTCAACTGGGATGTCTTCAGTTGGAGTTTCTTTCCACCTGTGAGAACAAAATGCTCCCTTTTGATATACCAGCAGTATCATGTACAATGGAATAGGTGCATTCAACTGGGACGTCTTCATTTGGAGTTTCTTTCCACCTGTGAAAACAAAATGCTCCCTTTTGATACACCAGCAGTATCATGTACAATGGAATAGGTGCATTCAGCTGGGATGTCTTCATTTGGAGTTTCTTTCCACCTGTGAAAACAAAATGCTCCCTTTTGATACACCAGCAGTATCATGTACAATGGAATAGGTGCATTCAGCTGGGATGTCTTCAGTTGGAGTTTCTTTCCACCTGTGAGAACAAAATGCTCCCTTTTGATACACCAGCAGTATCATGTACAATGGAATAGGTGCATTCAACTGGGACGTCTTCATTTGGAGTTTCTTTCCACCTGTGAAAACAAAATGCTCCCTTTTGAGACACCAGCAGTATCATGTACAATGGAATAGGTGCATTCAGATGGGATGTCTTCAGTTGGAGTTTCTTTCCACCTGTGAGAACAAAATGCTCCCTTTTGATACACCAGCAGTATCATGTACAATGGAATAGGTGCATTCAGCTGGGATGTCTTCAGTTGGCGTTTCTTTCCACCTGTGAGAACAAAATGCTCCCTTTTGATACACCAGCAGTATCATGTACAATGGAATAGGTGCATTCAGCTGGGATGTCTTCAGTTGGAGTTTCTTTCCACCTGTGAGAACAAAATGCTCCCTTTTGATACACCAGCAGTATCATGTACAATGGAATAGGTGCATTCAGCTGGGATGTCTTCAGTAGGAGTTTCTTTCCACCTGTGAGAACCAAATGCTCCCTTTTGATACACCAGCAGTATCATGTACAATGGAATAGGTGCATTCAACTGGGATGTCTTCAGTTGGAGTTTCTTTCCACCTGTGAAAACAAAATGCTCCCTTTTGATACACCAGCAGTATCATGTACAATGGAATAGGTGCATTCAACTGGGATGTCTTTAGTTGGAGTTTCTTTCCACCTGTGAAAACAAAATGCTCCCTTTTGATACACCAGCAGTATCATGTACAATGGAATAGGTGCATTCAGCTGGGATGTCTTCAGTTGGAGTTTCTTTCCACCTGTGAGAACAAAATGCTCCCTTTTGATACACCAGCAGTATCATGTACAATGGAATAGGTGCATTCAGCTGGGATGTCTTCAGTTGGAGTTTCTTTCCACCTGTGAGAACAAAATCCTCCCTTTTGATACACCAGCAGTATCATGTACAATGGAATAGGTGCATTCAACTGGGATGTCTGTAGTTGGAGTTTCTTTCCACCTGTGAAAACAAAATGCTCCCTTTTGATACACCAGCAGTATCATGTACAATGGAATAGGTGCATTCAACTGGGATGTCATTAGTTGGAGTTTCTTTCCACCTGTGAAAACAAAATGCTCCCTTTTGATACACCAGCAGTATCATGTACAATGGAATAGGTGCATTCAACTGGGATGTCTTTAGTTGGAGTTTCTTTCCACCTGTGAAAACAAAATGCTCCCTTTTGATACACCAGCAGTATCATGTACAATGGAATAGGTGCATTCAGCTGGGATGTCTTCATTTGGAGTTTCTTTCCACCTGTGAAAACAAAATGCTCCCTTTTGATACACCAGCAGTATCATGTACAATGGAATAGGTGCATTCAGCTGGGATGTCTTCATTTGGAGTTTCTTTCCACCTGTGAAAACAAAATGCTCCCTTTTGATACACCAGCAGTATCATGTACAATGGAATAGGTGCATTCAACTGGGATGTCTTCAGTTGGAGTTTCTTTCCACCTGTGAGAACAAAATGCTCCCTTTTGATACACCAGCAGTATCATGTACAATGGAATAGGTGCATTCAGCTGGGATGTCTTCAGTTGGAGTTTCTTTCCACCTGTGAAAACAAAATGCTCCCTTTTGAGACACCAGCAGTATCATGTACAATGGAATAGGTGCATTCAGCTGGGATGTCTTCATTTGGAGTTTCTTTCCACCTGTGAAAACAAAATGCTCCCTTTTGATACACCAGCAGTATCATGTACAATGGAATAGGTGCATTCAACTGGGATGTCTTCAGTTGGAGTTTCTTTCCACCTGTGAGAACAAAATGCTCCCTTTTGATACACCAGCAGTATCATGTACAATGGAATAGGTGCATTCAACTGGGACGTCTTCATTTGGAGTTTCTTTCCACCTGTGAGAACAAAATCCTCCCTTTTGATACACCAGCAGTATCATGTACAATGGAATAGGTGCATTCAACTGGGATGTCTTTAGTTGGAGTTTCTTTCCACCTGTGAAAACAAAATGCTCCCTTTTGATACACCAGCAGTATCATGTACAATGGAATAGGTGCATTCAACTGGGATGTCTTTAGTTGGAGTTTCTTTCCACCTGTGAAAACAAAATGCTCCCTTTTGATACACCAGCAGTATCATGTACAATGGAATAGGTGCATTCAACTGGGATGTCTTTAGTTGGAGTTTCTTTCCACCTGTGAAAACAAAATGCTCCCTTTTGATACACCAGCAGTATCATGTACAATGGAATAGGTGCATTCAGCTGGGATGTCTTCACTTGGAGTTTCTTTCCACCTGTGAAAACAAAATGCTCCCTTTTGATACACCAGCAGTATCATGTACAATGGAATAGGTGCATTCAACTGGGATGTCTTCAGTTGGAGTTTCTTTCCACCTGTGAGAACAAAATGCTCCCTTTTGATATACCAGCAGTATCATGTACAATGGAATAGGTGCATTCAACTGGGACGTCTTCATTTGGAGTTTCTTTCCACCTGTGAAAACAAAATGCTCCCTTTTGATACACCAGCAGTATCATGTACAATGGAATAGGTGCATTCAGCTGGGATGTCTTCATTTGGAGTTTCTTTCCACCTGTGAAAACAAAATCCTCCCTTTTGATACACCAGCAGTATCATGTACAATGGAATAGGTGCATTCAACTGGGATGTCTTCAGTTGGAGTTTCTTTCCACCTGTGAAAACAAAATGCTCCCTTTTGATACACCAGCAGTATCATGTACAATGGAATAGGTGCATTCAACTGGGACGTCTTCATTTGGAGTTTCTTTCCACCTGTGAAAACAAAATGCTCCCTTTTGATACACCAGCAGTATCATGTACAATGGAATAGGTGCATTCAACTGGGATGTCTTCAGTTGGAGTTTCTTTCCACCTGTGAGAACAAAATGCTCCCTTTTGATACACCAGCAGTATCATGTACAATGGAATAGGTGCATTCAACTGGGACGTCTTCATTTGGAGTTTCTTTCCACCTGTGAAAACAAAATGCTCCCTTTTGATACACCAGCAGTATCATGTACAATGGAATAGGTGCATTCAACTGGGATGTCTTCAGTTGGAGTTTCTTTCCACCTGTGAGAACAAAATGCTCCCTTTTGATACACCAGCAGTATCATGTACAATGGAATAGGTGCATTCAGCTGGGACGTCTTAATTTGGAGTTTCTTTCCACCTGTGAAAACAAAATGCTCCCTTTTGATACACCAGCAGTATCATGTACAATGGAATAGGTGCATTCAACTGGGATGTCTTTAGTTGGAGTTTCTTTCCACCTGTGAAAACAAAATGCTCCCTTTTGATACACCAGCAGTATCATGTACAATGGAATAGGTGCATTCAGCTGGGATGTCTTCAGTTGGAGTTTCTTTCCACCTGTGAGAACAAAATGCTCCCTTTTGATACACCAGCAGTATCATGTACAATGGAATAGGTGCATTCAGCTGGGACGTCTTCATTTGGAGTTTCTTTCCACCTGTGAAAACAAAATGCTCCCTTTTGATACACCAGCAGTATCATGTACAATGGAATAGGTGCATTCAACTGGGATGACTTTAGTTGGAGTTTCTTTCCACCTGTGAAAACAAAATGCTCCCTTTTGATACACCAGCAGTATCATGTACAATGGAATAGGTGCATTCAGCTGGGATGTCTTCAGTTGGAGTTTCTTTCCACCTGTGAAAACAAAATGCTCCCTTTTGAGACACCAGCAGTATCATGTACAATGGAATAGGTGCATTCAGCTGGGATGTCTTCACTTGGAGTTTCTTTCCACCTGTGAAAACAAAATGCTCCCTTTTGATACACCAGCAGTATCATGTACAATGGAATAGGTGCATTCAACTGGGATGTCTTCAGTTGGAGTTTCTTTCCACCTGTGAGAACAAAATGCTCCCTTTTGATATACCAGCAGTATCATGTACAATGGAATAGGTGCATTCAACTGGGACGTCTTCATTTGGAGTTTCTTTCCACCTGTGAAAACAAAATGCTCCCTTTTGATACACCAGCAGTATCATGTACAATGGAATAGGTGCATTCAGCTGGGATGTCTTCATTTGGAGTTTCTTTCCACCTGTGAAAACAAAATGCTCCCTTTTGATACACCAGCAGTATCATGTACAATGGAATAGGTGCATTCAGCTGGGATGTCTTCAGTTGGAGTTTCTTTCCACCTGTGAGAACAAAATGCTCCCTTTTGATACACCAGCAGTATCATGTACAATGGAATAGGTGCATTCAACTGGGACGTCTTCATTTGGAGTTTCTTTCCACCTGTGAAAACAAAATGCTCCCTTTTGAGACACCAGCAGTATCATGTACAATGGAATAGGTGCATTCAGATGGGATGTCTTCAGTTGGAGTTTCTTTCCACCTGTGAGAACAAAATGCTCCCTTTTGATACACCAGCAGTATCATGTACAATGGAATAGGTGCATTCAGCTGGGATGTCTTCAGTTGGCGTTTCTTTCCACCTGTGAGAACAAAATGCTCCCTTTTGATACACCAGCAGTATCATGTACAATGGAATAGGTGCATTCAGCTGGGATGTCTTCAGTTGGAGTTTCTTTCCACCTGTGAGAACAAAATGCTCCCTTTTGATACACCAGCAGTATCATGTACAATGGAATAGGTGCATTCAGCTGGGATGTCTTCAGTAGGAGTTTCTTTCCACCTGTGAGAACCAAATGCTCCCTTTTGATACACCAGCAGTATCATGTACAATGGAATAGGTGCATTCAACTGGGATGTCTTCAGTTGGAGTTTCTTTCCACCTGTGAAAACAAAATGCTCCCTTTTGATACACCAGCAGTATCATGTACAATGGAATAGGTGCATTCAACTGGGATGTCTTTAGTTGGAGTTTCTTTCCACCTGTGAAAACAAAATGCTCCCTTTTGATACACCAGCAGTATCATGTACAATGGAATAGGTGCATTCAGCTGGGATGTCTTCAGTTGGAGTTTCTTTCCACCTGTGAGAACAAAATGCTCCCTTTTGATACACCAGCAGTATCATGTACAATGGAATAGGTGCATTCAGCTGGGATGTCTTCAGTTGGAGTTTCTTTCCACCTGTGAGAACAAAATCCTCCCTTTTGATACACCAGCAGTATCATGTACAATGGAATAGGTGCATTCAACTGGGATGTCTGTAGTTGGAGTTTCTTTCCACCTGTGAAAACAAAATGCTCCCTTTTGATACACCAGCAGTATCATGTACAATGGAATAGGTGCATTCAACTGGGATGTCATTAGTTGGAGTTTCTTTCCACCTGTGAAAACAAAATGCTCCCTTTTGATACACCAGCAGTATCATGTACAATGGAATAGGTGCATTCAACTGGGATGTCTTTAGTTGGAGTTTCTTTCCACCTGTGAAAACAAAATGCTCCCTTTTGATACACCAGCAGTATCATGTACAATGGAATAGGTGCATTCAGCTGGGATGTCTTCATTTGGAGTTTCTTTCCACCTGTGAAAACAAAATGCTCCCTTTTGATACACCAGCAGTATCATGTACAATGGAATAGGTGCATTCAGCTGGGATGTCTTCATTTGGAGTTTCTTTCCACCTGTGAAAACAAAATGCTCCCTTTTGATACACCAGCAGTATCATGTACAATGGAATAGGTGCATTCAACTGGGATGTCTTCAGTTGGAGTTTCTTTCCACCTGTGAGAACAAAATGCTCCCTTTTGATACACCAGCAGTATCATGTACAATGGAATAGGTGCATTCAGCTGGGATGTCTTCAGTTGGAGTTTCTTTCCACCTGTGAAAACAAAATGCTCCCTTTTGAGACACCAGCAGTATCATGTACAATGGAATAGGTGCATTCAGCTGGGATGTCTTCATTTGGAGTTTCTTTCCACCTGTGAAAACAAAATGCTCCCTTTTGATACACCAGCAGTATCATGTACAATGGAATAGGTGCATTCAACTGGGATGTCTTCAGTTGGAGTTTCTTTCCACCTGTGAGAACAAAATGCTCCCTTTTGATACACCAGCAGTATCATGTACAATGGAATAGGTGCATTCAACTGGGACGTCTTCATTTGGAGTTTCTTTCCACCTGTGAGAACAAAATCCTCCCTTTTGATACACCAGCAGTATCATGTACAATGGAATAGGTGCATTCAACTGGGATGTCTTTAGTTGGAGTTTCTTTCCACCTGTGAAAACAAAATGCTCCCTTTTGATACACCAGCAGTATCATGTACAATGGAATAGGTGCATTCAACTGGGATGTCTTTAGTTGGAGTTTCTTTCCACCTGTGAAAACAAAATGCTCCCTTTTGATACACCAGCAGTATCATGTACAATGGAATAGGTGCATTCAACTGGGATGTCTTTAGTTGGAGTTTCTTTCCACCTGTGAAAACAAAATGCTCCCTTTTGATACACCAGCAGTATCATGTACAATGGAATAGGTGCATTCAGCTGGGATGTCTTCACTTGGAGTTTCTTTCCACCTGTGAAAACAAAATGCTCCCTTTTGATACACCAGCAGTATCATGTACAATGGAATAGGTGCATTCAACTGGGATGTCTTCAGTTGGAGTTTCTTTCCACCTGTGAGAACAAAATGCTCCCTTTTGATATACCAGCAGTATCATGTACAATGGAATAGGTGCATTCAACTGGGACGTCTTCATTTGGAGTTTCTTTCCACCTGTGAAAACAAAATGCTCCCTTTTGATACACCAGCAGTATCATGTACAATGGAATAGGTGCATTCAGCTGGGATGTCTTCATTTGGAGTTTCTTTCCACCTGTGAAAACAAAATGCTCCCTTTTGATACACCAGCAGTATCATGTACAATGGAATAGGTGCATTCAACTGGGATGTCTTTAGTTGGAGTTTCTTTCCACCTGTGAAAACAAAATGCTCCCTTTTGATACACCAGCAGTATCATGTACAATGGAATAGGTGCATTCAGCTGGGATGTCTTCAGTTGGAGTTTCTTTCCACCTGTGAAAACAAAATGCTCCCTTTTGAGACACCAGCAGTATCATGTACAATGGAATAGGTGCATTCAGCTGGGATGTCTTCATTTGGAGTTTCTTTCCACCTGTGAAAACAAAATCCTCCCTTTTGATACACCAGCAGTATCATGTACAATGGAATAGGTGCATTCATCTGGGATGTCTTCAGTTGGAGTTTCTTTCCACCTGTGAGAACAAAATGCTCCCTTTTGATACACCAGCAGTATCATGTACAATGGAATAGGTGCATTCAACTGGGACGTCTTCATTTGGAGTTTCTTTCCACCTGTGAAAACAAAATGCTCCCTTTTGATACACCAGCAGTATCATGTACAATGGAATAGGTGCATTCAACTGGGATGTCTTCAGTTGGAGTTTCTTTCCACCTGTGAGAACAAAATGCTCCCTTTTGATACACCAGCAGTATCATGTACAATGGAATAGGTGCATTCAGCTGGGACGTCTTCATTTGGTGTTTCTTTCCACCTGTGAAAACAAAATGCTCCCTTTTGATACACCAGCAGTATCATGTACAATGGAATAGGTGCATTCAACTGGGATGTCTTTAGTTGGAGTTTCTTTCCACCTGTGAAAACAAAATGCTCCCTTTTGATACACCAGCAGTATCATGTACAATGGAATAGGTGCATTCAGCTGGGATGTCTTCAGTTGGAGTTTCTTTCCACCTGTGAGAACAAAATACTCCCTTTTGATACACCAGCAGTATCATGTACAATGGAATAGGTGCATTCAGCTGGGATGTCTTCAGTTGGAGTTTCTTTCCACCTGTGAGAACAAAATGCTCCCTTTTGATACACCAGCAGTATCATGTACAATGGAATAGGTGCATTCAGCTGGGACGTCTTCATTTGGAGTTTCTTTCCACCTGTGAAAACAAAATGCTCCCTTTTGATACACCAGCAGTATCATGTACAATGGAATAGGTGCATTCAACTGGGATGTCTTTAGTTGGAGTTTCTTTCCACCTGTGAAAACAAAATGCTCCCTTTTGATACACCAGCAGTATCATGTACAATGGAATAGGTGCATTCAGCTGGGATGTCTTCAGTTGGAGTTTCTTTCCACCTGTGAGAACAAAATGCTCCCTTTTGATACACCAGCAGTATCATGTACAATGGAATAGGTGCATTCAGCTGGGATGTCTTCAGTTGGAGTTTCTTTCCACCTGTGAGAACAAAATGCTCCCTTTTGATACACCAGCAGTATCATGTACAATGGAATAGGTGCATTCAGCTGGGACGTCTTCATTTGGAGTTTCTTTCCACCTGTGAAAACAAAATGCTCCCTTTTGATACACCAGCAGTATCATGTACAATGGAATAGGTGCATTCAACTGGGATGTCTTTAGTTGGAGTTTCTTTCCACCTGTGAAAACAAAATGCTCCCTTTTGATACACCAGCAGTATCATGTACAATGGAATAGGTGCATTCAGCTGGGATGTCTTCAGTTGGAGTTTCTTTCCACCTGTGAAAACAAAATGCTCCCTTTTGAGACACCAGCAGTATCATGTACAATGGAATAGGTGCATTCAGCTGGGATGTCTTCAGTTGGAGTTTCTTTCCACCTGTGAGAACAAAATGCTCCCTTTTGATATACCAGCAGTATCATGTACAATGGAATAGGTGCATTCAACTGGGACGTCTTCATTTGGAGTTTCTTTCCACCTGTGAAAACAAAATGCTCCCTTTTGATACACCAGCAGTATCATGTACAATGGAATAGGTGCATTCAGCTGGGATGTCTTCATTTGGAGTTTCTTTCCACCTGTGAAAACAAAATGCTCCCTTTTGATACACCAGCAGTATCATGTACAATGGAATAGGTGCATTCAGCTGGGATGTCTTCAGTTGGAGTTTCTTTCCACCTGTGAGAACAAAATGCTCCCTTTTGATACACCAGCAGTATCATGTACAATGGAATAGGTGCATTCAACTGGGACGTCTTCATTTGGAGTTTCTTTCCACCTGTGAAAACAAAATGCTCCCTTTTGAGACACCAGCAGTATCATGTACAATGGAATAGGTGCATTCAGCTGGGATGTCTTCAGTTGGAGTTTCTTTCCACCTGTGAGAACAAAATGCTCCCTTTTGATACACCAGCAGTATCATGTACAATGGAATAGGTGCATTCAACTGGGACGTCTTCATTTGGAGTTTCTTTCCACCTGTGAAAACAAAATGCTCCCTTTTGAGACACCAGCAGTATCATGTACAATGGAATAGGTGCATTCAGCTGGGATGTCTTCATTTGGAGTTTCTTTCCACCTGTGAAAACAAAATCCTCCCTTTTGATACACCAGCAGTATCATGTACAATGGAATAGGTGCATTCAACTGGGATGTCTTCAGTTGGAGTTTCTTTCCACCTGTGAAAACAAAATGCTCCCTTTTGATACACCAGCAGTATCATGTACAATGGAATAGGTGCATTCAACTGGGACGTCTTCATTTGGAGTTTCTTTCCACCTGTGAAAACAAAATGCTCCCTTTTGATACACCAGCAGTATCATGTACAATGGAATAGGTGCATTCAACTGGGATGTCTTCAGTTGGAGTTTCTTTCCACCTGTGAGAACAAAATGCTCCCTTTTGATACACCAGCAGTATCATGTACAATGGAATAGGTGCATTCAACTGGGACGTCTTCATTTGGAGTTTCTTTCCACCTGTGAAAACAAAATGCTCCCTTTTGATACACCAGCAGTATCATGTACAATGGAATAGGTGCATTCAACTGGGATGTCTTCAGTTGGAGTTTCTTTCCACCTGTGAGAACAAAATGCTCCCTTTTGATACACCAGCAGTATCATGTACAATGGAATAGGTGCATTCAGCTGGGACGTCTTCATTTGGAGTTTCTTTCCACCTGTGAAAACAAAATGCTCCCTTTTGATACACCAGCAGTATCATGTACAATGGAATAGGTGCATTCAACTGGGATGTCTTTAGTTGGAGTTTCTTTCCACCTGTGAAAACAAAATGCTCCCTTTTGATACACCAGCAGTATCATGTACAATGGAATAGGTGCATTCAGCTGGGATGTCTTCAGTTGGAGTTTCTTTCCACCTGTGAGAACAAAATGCTCCCTTTTGATACACCAGCAGTATCATGTACAATGGAATAGGTGCATTCAGCTGGGATGTCTTCAGTTGGAGTTTCTTTCCACCTGTGAGAACAAAATGCTCCCTTTTGATACACCAGCAGTATCATGTACAATGGAATAGGTGCATTCAGCTGGGACGTCTTCATTTGGAGTTTCTTTCCACCTGTGAAAACAAAATGCTCCCTTTTGATACACCAGCAGTATCATGTACAATGGAATAGGTGCATTCAACTGGGATGACTTTAGTTGGAGTTTCTTTCCACCTGTGAAAACAAAATGCTCCCTTTTGATACACCAGCAGTATCATGTACAATGGAATAGGTGCATTCAGCTGGGATGTCTTCAGTTGGAGTTTCTTTCCACCTGTGAAAACAAAATGCTCCCTTTTGAGACACCAGCAGTATCATGTACAATGGAATAGGTGCATTCAGCTGGGATGTCTTCAGTTGGAGTTTCTTTCCACCTGTGAGAACAAAATGCTCCCTTTTGATATACCAGCAGTATCATGTACAATGGAATAGGTGCATTCAACTGGGACGTCTTCATTTGGAGTTTCTTTCCACCTGTGAAAACAAAATGCTCCCTTTTGATACACCAGCAGTATCATGTACAATGGAATAGGTGCATTCAGCTGGGATGTCTTCATTTGGAGTTTCTTTCCACCTGTGAAAACAAAATGCTCCCTTTTGATACACCAGCAGTATCATGTACAATGGAATAGGTGCATTCAGCTGGGATGTCTTCAGTTGGAGTTTCTTTCCACCTGTGAGAACAAAATGCTCCCTTTTGATACACCAGCAGTATCATGTACAATGGAATAGGTGCATTCAACTGGGACGTCTTCAGTTGGAGTTTCTTTCCACCTGTGAAAACAAAATGCTCCCTTTTGAGACACCAGCAGTATCATGTACAATGGAATAGGTGCATTCAACTGGGATGTCTTTAGTTGGAGTTTCTTTCCACCTGTGAAAACAAAATGCTCCCTTTTGATACACCAGCAGTATCATGTACAATGGAATAGGTGCATTCAGCTGGGATGTCTTCAGTTGGAGTTTCTTTCCACCTGTGAAAACAAAATGCTCCCTTTTGAGACACCAGCAGTATCATGTACAATGGAATAGGTGCATTCAGCTGGGATGTCTTCATTTGGAGTTTCTTTCCACCTGTGAAAACAAAATCCTCCCTTTTGATACACCAGCAGTATCATGTACAATGGAATAGGTGCATTCAACTGGGATGTCTTCAGTTGGAGTTTCTTTCCACCTGTGAGAACAAAATGCTCCCTTTTGATACACCAGCAGTATCATGTACAATGGAATAGGTGCATTCAACTGGGACGTCTTCATTTGGAGTTTCTTTCCACCTGTGAAAACAAAATGCTCCCTTTTGATACACCAGCAGTATCATGTACAATGGAATAGGTGCATTCAACTGGGATGTCTTCAGTTGGAGTTTCTTTCCACCTGTGAGAACAAAATGCTCCCTTTTGATACACCAGCAGTATCATGTACAATGGAATAGGTGCATTCAGCTGGGACGTCTTCATTTGGAGTTTCTTTCCACCTGTGAAAACAAAATGCTCCCTTTTGATACACCAGCAGTATCATGTACAATGGAATAGGTGCATTCAACTGGGATGTCTTTAGTTGGAGTTTCTTTCCACCTGTGAAAACAAAATGCTCCCTTTTGATACACCAGCAGTATCATGTACAATGGAATAGGTGCATTCAGCTGGGATGTCTTCAGTTGGAGTTTCTTTCCACCTGTGAGAACAAAATGCTCCCTTTTGATACACCAGCAGTATCATGTACAATGGAATAGGTGCATTCAGCTGGGATGTCTTCAGTTGGAGTTTCTTTCCACCTGTGAGAACAAAATGCTCCCTTTTGATACACCAGCAGTATCATGTACAATGGAATAGGTGCATTCAGCTGGGACGTCTTCATTTGGAGTTTCTTTCCACCTGTGAAAACAAAATGCTCCCTTTTGATACACCAGCAGTATCATGTACAATGGAATAGGTGCATTCAACTGGGATGTCTTTAGTTGGAGTTTCTTTCCACCTGTGAAAACAAAATGCTCCCTTTTGATACACCAGCAGTATCATGTACAATGGAATAGGTGCATTCAGCTGGGATGTCTTCAGTTGGAGTTTCTTTCCACCTGTGAAAACAAAATGCTCCCTTTTGAGACACCAGCAGTATCATGTACAATGGAATAGGTGCATTCAGCTGGGATGTCTTCAGTTGGAGTTTCTTTCCACCTGTGAGAACAAAATGCTCCCTTTTGATACACCAGCAGTATCATGTACAATGGAATAGGTGCATTCAGCTGGGATGTCTTCAGTTGGAGTTTCTTTCCACCTGTGAGAACAAAATGCTCCCTTTTGATACACCAGCAGTATCATGTACAATGGAATAGGTGCATTCAACTGGGATGTCTTCAGTTGGAGTTTCTTTCCACCTGTGAGAACAAAATGCTCCCTTTTGATACACCAGCAGTATCATGTACAATGGAATAGGTGCATTCAACTGGGACGTCTTCATTTGGAGTTTCTTTCCACCTGTGAAAACAAAATGCTCCCTTTTGAGACTCCAGCAGTATCATGTACAATGGAATAGGTGCATTCAGCTGGGATGTCTTCAGTTGGAGTTTCTTTCCACCTGTGAGTACAAAATGCTCCCTTTTGATACACCAGCAGTATCATGTACAATGGAATAGGTGCATTCAGCTGGGATGTCTTCAGTTGGAGTTTCTTTCCACCTGTGAGAACAAAATGCTCCCTTTTGATATACCAGCAGTATCATGTACAATGGAATAGGTGCATTCAGCTGGGATGTCTTCAGTTGGAGTTTCTTTCCACCTGTGAGAACAAAATGCTCCCTTTTGATACACCAGCAGTATCATGTACAATGGAATAGGTGCATTCAACTGGGATGTCTTCAGTTGGAGTTTCTTTCCACCTGTGAGAACAAAATGCTCCCTTTTGATACACCAGCAGTATCATGTACAATGGAATAGGTGCATTCAACTGGGACGTCTTCATTTGGAGTTTCTTTCCGCCTGTGAAAACAAAATGCTCCCTTTTGATACACCAGCAGTATCATGTACAATGGAATAGGTGCATTCAACTGGGATGTCTTCAGTTGGAGTTTCTTTCCACCTGTGAAAACAAAATGCTCCTTTTGAGTCTCCAGCAGTATCATGTACAATGGAATAGGTGCATTCAGCTGGGACGTCTTCAGTTGGAGTTTCTTTCCACCTGTGAAAACAAAATGCTCCCTTTTGAGACTCCAGCAGTATCATGTACAATGGAATAGGTGCATTCAGCTGGGACGTCTTCAGTTGGAGTTTCTTTCCACCTGTGAAAACAAAATGCTCCCTTTTGAGACTCCAGCAGTATCATTTACAATGGAATAGGTGCATTCAGCTGGGACGTCTTCAGTTGGAGTTTCTTTCCACCTGTGAAAACAAAATGCTCCCTTTTGAGACTCCAGCAGTATCATGTACAATGGAATAGGTGCATTCAGCTGGGACGTATTCAGTTGGAGTTTCTTTCCACCTGTGAAAACAAAATGCTCCCTTTTGATACTCCAGCAGTATCATGTACAATGGAATAGGTGCATTCAGCTGGGACGTCTTCATTTGAAGTTTCTTTCCACCTGTGAGAACAAAATGCTCCCTTTTGATACTCCAGCAGTATCATGTACAATGGAATAGGTGCATTCAGTTGGGATGTCTTTAGTTGGAGTTTCTTTCCAACTGTGAAAACAAAATGCTCCCTTTTGATACACCAGCAGTATCATGTACAATGGAATAGGTGCATTCAGCTGGGATGTCTTTAGTTGGAGTTTCTTTCCAACTGTGAAAACAAAATGCTCTCAGTGTGTGAATTCGTAGTGAAGGGATAAAAGTGATGAGTTACATTTATGAATATCAAACAGATTTTAGGGTTTCATTTTTTTATGTCACCTTAATTATCACGTTTATTAAAGTGTTTTACTGATAAAGTTTATCAGTTAACTTGAATTTTGGAGAAACAATGGAAAAATTCGGTACTTCTATTTTTAAATTTTTGATTCAAAAACACTTTTTTCTTATAAAAATAGTTTATTTCAAGTGGCTGACATAAATTGCTCGGCCCACCTGAAAATTGATGGATTTCTAAGACTTTTATTAACTAAATTTTGTGATCAGCAAAGATCGTAAATTGATCTATTTTTTCCAAAAATGAGCAATTCCAGTACAGCTAAAATGGTAGCTAACCATGAAAAACAGAGGTCATTTTCGGAATCAGCACTATCAAATTAGCTAAAAAATGTGTTTTTAATTCTTGGCGCCAAAAATCGTGTTAACCAGTGTTATATCTGCTTTCTCCATGCAGTGGCCATCGTATTTATTGAACGGCAGACGAACTCACTAATACTCAAAAGCACGTTGTTAATGAAACAATGCGCTTTTACTGTCTTTCAGGGTTGGACTAAAGGCAAATTCACAAACAACCCTTATACTTTATATTTTCCGGACTATAGTCCTCAACTTTGTTGCCATATTTATCACAACGTTTCGGAATGTCGAACTGAACCCTTTATTTCGCTCGCTGGGGTAGACTGTTCTAGTTCCACATGCAATGATAACAGCAAAAATTGCAATATGAGCACTGGTAAAAACTGGTTGCTGAAGACATTTGGTTTATAAGTCCCAGATATTCATACACAGATGTCATCAGGGTCACATGGCACAGTGGATAAAGTCGTTAATTAGATGCAGTGTCAGGACCCAAAGAGTGTGACGTCAATACCTGGTTAAGACGGTGGAGAACTTAGAGAGGGGAATTAACAGGAGATAACTGATAACTGACATCCATTGAAACGAGAACAGTCGACTCCAGCGAGCGAAATAAAGGGTTTAGTTCGGAGCGTACAACGGCCGAAACGTTGTGATAAATATGGCAACAAAGAGGAGGACGATAGTCCGAACAGTGTAAATAGTGTACATAATGCCTCATTTCAGAAATATAGACAGAGCCCTTATACTTTACATGAATTTTATGTAAACAACGCTGTGGAATATAGGGACCACAATTTCAGCATGTGTTGGAGTTGCTAGACGTACGTGCAACTATGTTTTAGCATGTCCGTGTAGACTGCTTCCGATTCAAAGCTAGAGAGCTCAGCCTGTCCAGCCACGAGACACCGAGAGGTGGATTCAAACAGACGCAACGAACTCGGTTAGAAATTGACGTCAGTAAGCCAATCCCATCTTCCACGGTGATAACCACGAAGCTACAAGCACGTCCACTTTTATACCTACGCTTTCACTAAATAAAATTTTATATTTAATTTTATAATTGGAAATGGATGAGAACTCAAAAGTGAATTATCATTTTAGATTCAAAGTCAGAATTAATATATATGATTAAATATATATATATATACATATACATATATATATATATATAGATATATATAATATAATATATATATATAATATAATCATATATTTCTGACGTTGAAAGGCAGCTATCATCTATTGAATATATATATATTCAATATATATATATATATATATATATATATATATATATATATCTGTGTGTGTGTGCGCGCGCGTCTCCAAATGGGTTACTTTGTGCGTGTACATACATATACAAAGAAACGCAAAATTTTAAATTAAAATAAACTTATTTCACACGCGTGTATATATATATATATACTATATTTAAACCCAACTCTATGTTCGTATGAAAACGCGTTAAATAACCGATGGAAGTAGCTTAAATATACATTTACTTTAAATACACACACACACACACACACATACACACACACACACACATATATATATATATATATATATATATATATATATATAAAACATGTACGTAACAAAAACCTTTATGCTAAATTAATGAGCTTAAATATACAAGCTAATTAATCGCTTGAGTTCAGAACTATATCGAGAGCAGTGCTCCAATAAATTCCCTTTACACGCCTCTCCTCTGAAAGAAGGGGTTTCACCGACTCCTACTCTAACTCTGAGATCGTTGTCACCCTATTCTCGCATACATACCTAATATTAATAGTAATATTTAATAACTTTATATTGCAAGACGTTGTTAATGTGTTCGGTCCTTACTCTGTACTCTCTACTTCAATAATGTGCTCAGTTAATAAAGAACAGTTGCAAAGTAGCTATTCCCGACTAGGTATTCTCGCAAGCTTTTGCTAGTGAGTTTGGTTTTCGTAGATTTTTCAGTATTGTCATCTTGTATCATACTAGTAAATATACACCCGTTTCCCTCTCTTTAACCAACGCAAAAATGCGTATATAATTTTTATAAATTTGGTTGTTTTTTTTACTTGTATTTAGTGTATGTAGGAGATTAAATTATACATCTCGTTAATATAAAACAAGTTCAATGTGGTTTATATAATAATAATAATAATAATAATAATAATAGTAATAATAATAATAATAATAATAATAATAATAATAATAAATTATACGTGCGTGGCCAAGTATTTATATCGTAAGCTTTCTGACCATGAATCTTACCTGGGTCGATTCGTCAGGGTGATGAATTCTTTATGTTATTGGAATGGGGATCCTAGCGTACGGTACCGTTGGAATATTGGCCTTGTAAGTAAAAATGGTTAGACCTAGTTCTTTCGAAAGCCTCCAATGTTTGTGCTAGCACGAGGTGTTTAGTCATCGTGACAGATCGTTTGAGCTTACTGGTGGCCATTATTCGCGCTATCTCAGTAATTAACTACGGTACGTTCAGCATAGTTGCAGTGTAAACTGTGGATGTTGAAAAAAATAAACGCTTATTTTACTGAGCAGACGTCTGCAACAGGCACTGTCTGACCGCCCTAGCTGGCCTGTGTATCCGGCATTGAGCAGCTATCCTTTATAATCTACTAACAGGTTTCACCCGCTCGCTATCACTTTGAAAAGTAAGATACACTACTTGAAATCTTTGAAACAAAAATTTTAAATGAAGATTTCATTCATAAATTGGCTTGTTATAATTAAGGTAAGTTTTACAAATAGATGCCAACTTGTTGAAGGCCAAGTACTATGCACATTTCAAACACTTTTCTGCACCATATAAGACGATATTCCTAAACAGAACTATTTTTGAGATGAAAATCAAAATCCAACAGCGGTACTGAAGGACAGTTAATTAATGAAATAAACTTTTCTAAAATCAACATGCAAATTAGTTAAATTGATATTGTTTGGAAAGTAGATAATATATAATACTGATATTGAGCTTTTAGTGTGTAAATTAGGGATCTGTCCCTGACGCTGATGGTATCACGGCTATGACTAGTTTATGCGAGTTTTGACCAGCTTCGATAAGATATGACCTGCTTAGACCAGCTGCTTGAATGAAAAAACTCGGGTCGCCAAGTTAAAAAATGACCTTGTGTCACAACCTGTGTTTTCAAGTAAATGTCTACTATAAAGTAGTTTGTAACACGTTTATTTATCATCTCTCAGTTGCGTCTCTGTTTTGAGGCAGAGTGCGCTCAGGGGCGACTCCGTCGAAGGATAATGATAGGTGCCCAACCCTGGGGAACAGCTGTCATTGAACCAAAAAGAGGGATTGGTGCTCGCACCGAGGCCAGCGCAATCGATAGCTGCGGGGGCTCGGGGAATTTTTGTTCCTAGTCCGGGTGTACGCGCTAGGGCTCCCCACATTAAACCGACCTTGTGTCGCAACGCGACTTTGTCGGGAGGGTCGAGTTAATACCAAATAAAGAGCTGGGGCTTTTTAATCTCAGAAATTTTGAAAAGGTAAGTTTAAACATTAATTCAATATTTAAATGCAGCGATCAATTTTGAGTTCTTTTGCAGTTTATTGATGCCTATTGCATCTACTTCTCCTTAGCTATTGTGATGATGGCCAAACCAAGAGTTCTCCACAAGAGCTCGCTTAAATGCCGCCAGATACGGCTTAATAAAACGTGCACTGCAATTTTGGAAACAAATGGAAAATAAGAGTTACTCTCCTTGAAACATCAAAGCAAAGATAATGGCTAGTATTATGTATTAATATATATTTTTAACCTCTCATAATCTGGCAACCCTGAATCTGAGCTCAACAAAAATGCGCCTAACTTTTTTAGGGCTTTTGAATGAGCTATATAATCATTGAAATCGGACCAGTGGGAGCGGAGGTATTGCTTGGACAAACACACGCACAAACACACATACACTGTACTTTATATATAAGATGTATATGATTGATGCGAATCATGTGACAAAATGTGTACAAACGGAATATGTGAAAACCAGTTGGATGCGGAAATTATTTTTATTTTTGTGTTGACGTGCTTTACGTGAGCATTTTCATAACACTACTGAAACCCCCAAGGAAAATTCGTTACAAATGCAACGCTGCTATCATTTTTCAATTTCAGTGTAGCGTTTTTTATAATTCGGTTGTCACGGTAATGACTTTTCCTTACAGTTTTCAGGTCTCATGTAAATTAGCGAAACGGCAACATGAAAAAAAAATTCAACACCCAACTAGTTTTCACATATAATAATATATATAAATTGATTAGTATAATATGAGTCCAGTAACGTGTAAGATGGAATATTTAATATTTTCTTTAATTTAAAAGCGAGAATCCTGAAAACTTCAAAATAAAAAAATAAAAATCTGAAATTGTTGACTATAAGTTATTATCAAAGAATTCTACTAGTAGGAGTAGGAAGCATGAAGGAGTAATGATTGAGGAATCGATAGAGCCGAGTTCGAATTCCAGTCGAAGCTATTACATTCACTTACGTGCGAATACACTTGGGCAAGGTATGAATCTTCAACCCCCCACCCCCAATCAAGCTATGGGTAAATAGCAGGACGGACCGGATTTTATAGCCTAGTTCTACTGCAGAAAGAAATAGCAATCGGGAAAAAATCTGACTCGCCTAAGCATGGTGTATAACTGACTGAATAATATACTCGAAGCAGTGAAAAATGCCCTGGGTAAGACGATAAATTACATCCGACAGCAAGGACTCTGATTAGGCGATTTTGAGGAGCGTGGAACCACCTCTTAATTGCTGGTGTTTTCAGGTCCACTCTGACTCGGGGTGGTAGCATCTGTTAGGGTCCCAGCTATGAGCAAATTGTTACCCGCACCAAAAGGGGTCAAAACACTATGAAAGTGTAAAAATAGGTTTTAATACCAGTAATGCATTTTGGTAAATTATTACCAACAATGAATTTTTGAAGAAGAATTATTACCGGCAATACATTATTACCAGCAATACTTTTTTGAACAAAAATATTACCGGCATTAAATAACCCATTGATGTTGATACCGTAAAACAAAACAAACCAAAACAAAAATATTTGTAAGACAGGTTTCCGTTATTCATAATTAAAACTCGTCCATGAAAGATGTCCTCCTTGGATAAGAGATGCGAGTTTAAGCTTTATCGAAAGCTACTTCTTTATTCTGATTTTACAGTATTGATTTTAACAGTCCGAGTTTATTTGATCAAGAACGCTGTGGTAAATAGCAGCAGCAGCAGTAAGATGAAGACTGCGTCTGATTATTTAGTTCGCAGCAAAACTCCCCAGTGTCTAATTCACTACCAGAATCATGCGTCGCGTACACCATTCAGGTTGTAGGTAGTATCAGCCCATCCCTTACCTGGCTGAATGAGAATTAAAAGTCATTCTTCAAGACTAGCTGCCCAAACAAGGCTAACGAGCCCAGTCTGCCCTATTATTTACGGTTATTTGAATTCAGAAGGCTCTTTCTCATTACTGGCTGCCACCATAAAGAGATCCCCGTCTGTTTTGCTATTTAGCACATAGAGAGGGGAAGATGGGTTCAAGCCTTCTACAAGCGAATAAATGCGAAGTGTACGCTACAGACTCATAATTTCAACACAGCAGGCCGATTTCACTTTCCGCGCCGATAACACTCAATTTTAATGCTAAAAAAAACTCTGTGTAAGATTTATCAAAAACAAAACCAGATTTTTTTTATGCTGAACTGTTCTAAACTCACAAGCATATGTAAGAAGTTAAAATGTTTGTAAAATCTAAAGTTTTGCATAAATCATCATGTTGATTGTTCAAATTTATTGCCAAATGCACTCATATCTTGGACATTCGTGACACAGTTTTGACGAGTGCGTTTCTGCGAAAGTCAACATTATATAACAAACCAATAAAATGAAATTTGATAAAAAGAAATTCATATGAAACTTTGAAATATTTAATAATAGCTTGAACTTAACATCACATCGAAGATAAAAAATAAATAAATGTTAAAGTCATATCTACTATCTACCTTTATTCAAACAGCGCCCCCTTTGGGCACAAACTTTTTGTCAACGCACTCCTGTCAAATTAAATTTTTAATATTATATTGACTTCATCTTTCATTATTATATTGACTTCATCTTTAGTAACAAACTTTTTGTCAACGCACCCTTGTCAAATTAAATTTCTAATATTATATTGACTTCATTTCTCATTATTATATTGACTTTATCTTTCATATTATATTGACTTCATCTTTCATAACAAACTTTTTGTCAACGCACCCCTTCAAATTAAATTCCTAATATTATATTGACTTCATATTTCGTTATTCTATTGACTTCATCTTTCATATTATATTGACTTCATCTTTCATATTATATTGACTTCATCTTTCATAATAAACATTTTGTCAACGCACCCCTGTCAAATTAAACTTCTAATATTATATTGGCTTCATCTTTCGTTATTTATTGACTTCATCTTTCATATTATATTGACTTCATCTTTCATAATAAACGTTTTGTCAACGTACCCCTTCAAATTAAATTTCTAATATTATATTGACTTCATCTTTCGTTATTTATTGACTTCATCTTTCATATTATATTGACTTCATCTTTCATAATAAACTTTTTGTCAACGCACCCCTTCAAATTAAATTTCTAATATTATATTGATTTTATAGTTCATAGCAAGATAACACTTCGGTATTAGCGCAAAAATAATTTTAATAATGTTTTCATTACTATTATATATGCCAATGATTAAAATGCTAAACAGAAACTTGTATTGGTAGCTAAATCTCAATGTTTTCAATGCGATGGTTGACTTTGATGCTTACTGGCTAAGGTTCTTACTCTAAGTTCCATGCTTCTTGGAAGTAATCGTAAATCGCCTTGTTTTTTAATTTGCAGACGGTTTATTTGTTTAGTAAGAAGCTGTATAACTGCGTTGAAACCACATTCAGCCATATTGAAAGTTGGAAAAGCAGTGAAGAAAAGTTTGATAGATTTAGATTTCAGAAATTTCCTTTTGTAGGCAATATTGAATAATTTTTGAAAATTTAAAAAACAAATGAATAAATGTCCCCAACCCCTAGTATGTTATCTGCATCTCAAATGAAATAAAAACACCCAGTGACCATTTCAATATAATAGTGCCTATAAGGAGGTCCTAGCGCCCAAATTGGGAAAGCCTGTACTAGAGGAATACATTTTTTAATTAACCTAAATTCTAATAAATAATTGCTTACGACCATATCACGTATTTTCGTACGACCACCGAAGCTAAGCATCGTCGAGCCTTATCAGTACCTAGACGAGTGACCACCTGGGTAAACTGGGCAGCTCAGAAGGGAAGAGTGAAGAGCCGAGCTTCACTTCCAGTCAGGTACGTTATATTCCCTTACGCGCAAATACCTTAGAAAAAGTATGACTCTATCTATTCTCTCCCCTGCTATGGGTTAATTAGTAGGATTTGTATCAGTAAATTGTTATTATCTCAAAAAATTCTTACAATCTAAAAATATATTCTGGCTTTAAATAACCTGAAAAAGGTTGACAGGCCGTAAAAAACAAATCAATCAAGCAATTGAATACTTAACGCGCCGTCAAATATGTCAGTGTTGCGTAAACAATTGTATATTGCACAATACACATTCTCGTATTACAAAAATCATTAAAATTCGTTAACTAGTTATTAATTCCTATTTGTGCAATGCAAACGTGTTGTTTTTATTGTATATTTTCTCTTTGTGTCGATCCTTATATGGAAGGCTTTAATGATTGACAATAGTTGTCTTTAGTACTAGATCCCATCTAGTATTTAAAGCTCATATTTTGTGCGGGTTTTCTGCTGGAAACCTTGAAAATATAAGGAGCTGGTTGTCTGCCCGTGTGTATGTGTCTGTGTAGGCAAATATCACATGAAATGTGGAATTATCATTCATATATATGTTGGTTCCAATTTCATATGGGAATGTGTATTTATTTTACATTTTAATACAAATTCTGGCCCGAAGGTGAAGTGAGAAAAGTCTGGGCATCACTGACGATCCTACTTCGAGTTAATCACAATCACGACCCATTCATTCAATACAACATGCTCAGTCACCACAAGAACTTGTCCATCACCCTCTCAATCCTACATGTACCATAATATCACATATTCACAAGGGACCTAAAAAAAACCGTGATGTGGCGTTTTTCTAAGCGTAGATGAGATGTGACACAGGGTCGAAAGTATGAGGCACCCAGTGAGAATCGAACTCACTATTCAGCCGAAAAATTGATCTAGTAAGACACGTTTTCTAACCGTTACACCACGTTGAAGTGACGGTCCGATATGGGAATAATATTTATTCGTACAATAGTACAAAATGTGGCACAGGGCCAAAAAGGGGATTGGGGAAAGGGAAGGTCTTCTGTCTTAATTTCTAAACGTAGCTAGCTGCAAACACTGACCCAAACATACCAACAATTGTCCTACCACCAAAACAACACATTCTCTCATACCTTTCTGACTACATCCACCATAATACCTCAATGTCTCTATGAAAACCTAACTAGTCCCCATATGTAAATTTCAAAGTCTGTGGGGGAGGGAAATACCATCTCATATGGGAATGTCTGTTGAAACACCCCCTCTTCAAATTCATAGACAAAACATAAAGATGCATGCTGGGATTACTTTATAGCCAATAAGATAGGCTACTTCTCGATCTCATCCAATACATTTCTGTCCTCACTTGTCAAAACGCTGCGATCGCTTGTCAATATACCTTTTTGTGTGTTAATACCATTCTTAGTTTGTGAACATTTTGTCTCATTACTGTTGCTTTGACTTATTGCTTTTTTACTTATATATATTGTTTGCCTAATATTATTTTTTATCCTGTTCTTTTCTTTCTGTTATTGTTTATTGCAAATTTTGTCAGTTCCGTTTGTCGGGAATATCTACCAATTACATTAAAACATGGCCAATTACTCTACAATCTACCAGCATATGTCTTATATCTGGTCAAACTTAGCAGTCCTTGCCTAATGGTGATATATATTTTGCATATTTAGCTTTAAAAATCTAAATTTTAAGAATGCTTTATTAATTAATTCAAAAATGGTCGTCAAGAATCATTATGAAGAAGCCGTTGTTTTGTTTATAGATTTTATAATTAAATTCTTTCATTATTCAAATAAACCTTTTTCAACCCTGACAGTGGAAAAAATATTAACATTTAAAGTACGTCTTGAGAGTAAAGACAAAAAATCAATGCATTAAATATTGACATATTTATAGTGAATTTTGAAAATGTAATTATGTACAATATCACAGGTCAACACGATTTTGGGGGCCAATAAACAAAACGCGTTTATTTTAGCTAATCTGTTGGTGCTGATTCCAAAAATGACTTTAATTTTTCATGGTTAGCTACAATTTTTATGTACTGAAATTGCTTATTTTTGAAAAAAAAAGATCAATTTACGATCTAAGGTCTTAGAAACCCATCAATTTTCAGGTAGGGCGAGCAATTTATGTAGGTACCTCCACGAGATCGCTAAAAAAGAGCATAGCATGATGAAAAAGATGTCAAACTTGACGAAAACAAAATTCTATCGTCTAATTATTTATGTTATTAATAAGAGGAAAGATCATAGTTTATTTTAATTATTTTTTAAAAATTTTTCCTTCTTTTTAGAACAATCTGAATTTTCATTTAAATATCCTTGTTTCTCTTTATATCACCGGAACATTTAAAATACCATATACAATTTTATACCACTTTTTTTTGTATGACACTCATTAATTTGGAAAATCTTGCAAAAATAAAACTGATTGTCGGATGTTAATGAAACTTTCAGAAAATATTCACAGATGATCGAAATTATTATAAATATGTTTTCTTTTATTAAAGTCATGGCATATCTTTTTTTATATTTATTACCGACCCCCATAACTAATTTTATGAAAACGCTAGAAATTCGATCGCGTAAAGTTTAGTGATTACAATAGTTAAAAGCACAAGGCTTTGAGGAATGCAAATCATGTTATTTTTTGTTTTTAATTGGCCCCCTACCTTAAAATCAATTCTGAATTGTAACATACAAAACTCAATAAAACAAATATATTATTTAATTCCAAATGCTTTTATTTGCTTTTAGTTGTTTTTATGAATATGGACAATATTTTCTGAAAGTAAAAAAAATTTTCGATCAAAAATGAATTTTTAATACAATTATTTGTTATTTTTTAATTATAATAGATTTTTACATTTAAGTTGTTAAAATATTATAAAATTAGTTAAAAGCCGCATCAGGTTTTGTAAGTGTCTTTTTTTAGTACGTTGTAAATTGTATCGTTTTGACTAATCAGAAAATCCGCAGTAATTAAGAAATGTAATTTTGTGTTTATAATCGGGCTCTAATTATAAAGTACGGAAGACCAACCAGAATACAATTAAGTTGCGTTATTTGCATTGTTCTCCGCTTTTAAGGCCTTTAATTTTGCGAAACACGCGTGGAGAAGTTTATTTCA
>OZ038485.1:122119154-122131654 GCA_964036315.1 Acanthosepion esculentum | reverse complement strand
AAAAGGTTCTGTATACACAACTTTAAAGATGCCTTCCAAAAACTAAGCAATATTTAAAGTAATAAGAAAATATCCATTTTATAATGCTGCACTTTTTCTTTTTTTCTTTTTTTAGAATTGTATTTATAGCTGAACAATCTCCTCGAAGATGAAGAAGAGACTTGAAGCAGCAGAAAAATGTTGACGATACCATTGACCATACATGTGAGCAACGACGAGGTTTTGGAGAGAACGGAAACAAAAAGGAAACATACTTAACATCAGGAAGAGGCAGATGAAATTTCTTGGGCACGTAATGAGGAAGGAGAGCTTGGGAAATTTGATACTCACAGGGACGGTTAGAGGAAAAGAGGGACAGAAGAAAGCAAAGTGTAACATACTTGATGAGCTTCAGCAAATGGATGGTCAAAACTTATTAAGAGCTACAGGGGACAAGAAGATGTGGAGGGCCATGATCGCCTACTTCCTGAAAGGACACGGCACATACAAGAAGAAGATCTAGGGCGCCAACGAAGCAATAATGTAATGTCTAGAAAGCGAGTCCTTCTAGACTAAAATGAATTCGATCTACCCTGAGGGTACTAGATTAAACTGAAGAGTAAGGAAAAGTGCATCACGTAAAAACAGCATTTACTGAGATAGACTTATAGACGATTAGTGCTCTGGTTTGTTCTGGTTTGTTCGATCCCATTGGGGCTTCAAACTTGCAGCCTTGTGCCGGACTAAATGAGAGAAAAAATCGCATCGTAATGAAATAGTGGTTATCAAAGAAGACCAAATCGTAATAGAAGACGAGGCTTGTCCGGTTGGATATTACTGGTGAGTAGTACGTCAGATCCTCACTGGATACTCCGTACAAAACTGAGCATTGAACAACCCAAGAGTCGTGAAATCAGTCAACCTAGGTAAACTAGCAGATGAGTGTCGCTGTTCTGTGCACGATACCATTAGAAACCCAAACCTGTCGGCTTGTGCCAGTCTGATCGAGACAGCGTGGAAACAAAATTACATCATGGAGGAATAGTGGTTACTAAGATAGATTAAGGTGTAGAGTAATTGTTAGAGATGCTAATCTATTGAGTAGTGAGTTCGATTCTCACTGGGTACCCTATATCAAATTCAACATTAAATAACCCAGGAACAGCTAACATGTCGCAAAATCAAACAACCTTACATAACAAGGTTAGGCTCGCTTACTTATTACTACTGCTGTGTGTTCGATCATCCCTGGAGATCAATAATTTTAGTTTGTACTATATAAACACAATATGAAAGAAAAATCGTATTACAGTGGAATAATGACTATAAAGGTAGACACACCGATAATTACTGCTCTATTGAGTTCGATCCCGACTGGGGCCTCACACTTATAGTCTTAAACTGTACTGGGCTAAACTGATTAGATATCAAGAGCGTGATCAAAACAGATTTGAATTCATATTATTAAATCGATGCCTTTTATATACCGTCTGTAATATAATATTGGAATAATAAAAATGCATTCCTAAAGCTAAGCAATGTACTAAGAAAGAGGAAAAATTGTTAGAAAGAAAGAAAAAGTCTGCTACGCTGTTATGTAATCTCAATCTTCTTGTATGGCAGTGAATGCTGGACAATCCCTTCACAAATGAAGAGGAGACTTGAAGCAACCGAAACAAAGTAAAGAGTGCTACACTGTTATGTAATCTCAATCTTCTTGTATGGCAGTGAATGCTGAACAATCTCTTCACAAATGAAGAGGAGACTTGAAGCAACAGAAACAAAGAAAAGTGTGCCTCACTGCTATGTAATCTCAATCTTCTTATATGGCAGTGAATGCTGGACAATCTCTTCACAAATGAAGAGGAGACTTGAAGCAACCGAAACAAAGAAAAGTGTGCTATGCTGTTATGTAATCTCAATCTTCATGTATAGCAATGAATACTGGACAATTTCTTCACAAATGAAGAGACTTGAAGCAACAGAAACAAATAAAAAGTGTGCTACGCTGTTATGTAATCTCAATCTTCATGTATGGCAGTGAATGCTGGACAATCTCTTCACAAATGAAGAGACTTGAAGCAACAGAAACAAAGAAAAGTGTGCTACGCTGTTATGTAATCTCAATCTTCTTATATGGCAGTAAATGCTGGACAATCTCTTCACAGATGAAAAAACTGTAGGTAACCGCGGTGTGGCTCTACAGGAGTATGTTGAGAATTGCATGGAGGCACTATCAGCTAAGAAGAAATTTCAAAGAAAATATAAATAAAAAGACACATACTCAGAATAATAAAGTGACAGTTAAGATGAGAAAGGGGAACTTGGCGAAATTGACACTCACAAGATGGACAGAGGAAGGATGCGGGCCACCTACCTGACGGGTTTGCGTGAATGGATGGCGGAATGGGAGGTGGGAGACTTTGTAAAGAGACACATTTTACTAAGATCTACAAGAGATAGGAGGTCGTGGCGAGCCATAATCGCCCACGTCTTGAAGGGACATACCTGGTTCCAGTGCACTGTGGCAGCCACAGACGCGTAAAATATGTTCCACTCGACACTCACGAATGCAGGCGTTATAGCTGTAACGCTGATGATGCTTCAGGCGATTGCGAAAACTGGGCGACGTAGTGTCGAGGCAGTGAGAATTTCGAAATGCTTTGTACGGCGGAGGCAGGAATTTGTACTGTAACGAATATAAAATAGATTATTTTTATTACAATATCCGTATCTCCTTATTCGCTTTAATTAGCTTTGTTAATTGGCATCGACATGAAATGGATGATTAATGAAAAACGTTTCCTTGAGCGAGGAAGAGACAGAAACCTCTACAGAGTTTCTTCAGTCTCAGAAGAACTTGGAAAAGAAACAACACAAAAAAGAGACTTTGACAAAAGAATTATTTATTACACCGCTAATGAGGCAACGTTAATTCAACTAATATTATATTTAAGAATGCGTGTGTATGTCTTTATGTTTCTTCAAAATGCATGGAGCGGTTTTTGAAAGCATATATAGCATGTAAACGAGTTTTTTTATCAAGTATAAAAAGCAACTGTACTTCAAGAGATATTCTCTGAAAGAAAACAAGCGCTGTTGGATGTAAGGAATTAACAGTTTGCGACTGGGCCATTTTTAGGGCAAAGAGAAGGCGAGGTATAGAATGGATATACCATAATATTGCATGTAGTGAATTTTACAAGTATAAAAATAACCAGCAGTGAGTATGACATGAAAGACTTGCCTTGAGCCTAAATGTCTATTAGGCTTGAAACCAAATGAACAAATAAATATAAATAAACCACTGTAGGTTTGAATGAATACATAACAAGCTTAATTTGGGTTCAAACTTAATAGACATTTAAACCCAAGGAAAGTTTTTCATTTCTTACTCACTGCTGGTTATTTGTATATAATAATTTCTGAAAACCTTACCCTACAACACGGAAGACGTCGAGTCTTTATAAACCTTGCAAAATGTAAACCTGGAAAACATTGAATCTTCTTTCATAAAGTGCATATTATTCAATAAAAAATATGTCATTTTTTATCAGTTTTGCTGTTTCTCTTCATGGCTCTCCACAATTTTCTATCTTTTTTTTGTCTTTTTGTTATCTCTCCTTGTTCTGCCATCTATTTAATCAAACTCGCCCGGTAGGTTATGCATGCTTTTTCTCTGCCCCCCCCCCACATTTGCCCTCAGTCTGGCATGTGCGTATTATATTTTCCAAGGCCTCTTTGCTCATTATGTACTCTAGAAATTCCAACTGTATCTTCCTGATGTTAAACAAGTGGCATTTTCGTTTCCGTTTTCTCTAAAACTTCGTAGTTGCTCACATGTTAGGTCCATGCTAATATCAATATCCTTCTGTAGAACTACATTTAGAATTACATTTGCTCTTCTTCATCTGTGAGGAGAGTATCAGGCATTCACTGCTATATTGGAGGACTGATGTTACGTAAGATTTCAATACTCTTTGTCTTTAACGAGATTTTCTTGTTTCTTAATACGTTGCTTAGCTTTCGCTACCCTAGTATGCCTTCGGATTTCAGGTCAGCGTTTTTTGTCCTCTATTAAAAACATTTGTTAGATATTTAAATAGTTGGACTTTTTTTGATTTTGGTATCACCAATTTATAATTTCCATGTTGGGATGTTCCCTTAGCTGCCAACCATGAGTTTTGTCAATTTTGTGGATACATTTTTCCGGTAATTTGATCAGGTCCGCGGTTGAGCTGGGGTTCGTCACCCGAGACGCAGAGATAAAAAAAAATAGCTAAATATTCTTCTCTTGCTGATAGATTTTTTTTTTACTCCTGTGGCAGTGGAGACTTCAGGGGTTATTGGCCCTCGTTCGATGGTGTTCCTTCGGAGGATTGGCGCGATTGCGTCTCGATTAAGGAACGAGCCTCGCGAAACGGAGTGGCTCTTGCAGCGTGTCTCACTGGCGACGGTTCGAGGTAATGCTTTCTCCATCATAGCGGCTGGCAGAGGATAGAAAAAATTGTTTATAGTTACGTTGTTCTGGAATTGTCATCATTGGTCGACTGAACTTGCTTTGTTTCAATGACTTTTGTTTTGTTATTATTAGTTACTTTGTTCAATAAATACGTTACATTTTACAATATAAAAAAAATTCAGTTTTGTCAATACTGGATTATTAAAAATAATTTTAAAAAATGGGTTTGAAACAAAGAAAAGCTTACTGAATTGCACTTTAATATCGGTCTTCCTATAATGGAAGTGAATGCTGGGAAATTTCCTCACAGATGAGGAGAAAACATGGAGTAACAGAGATATGACTCTATTGAAGGATGCTGAGAATGTCATAGACAGGTCAAGTTTTAAGATAAAGAGAAACCAAAAGAATAATTGTACTTAAAGACGGTACAACTTTCTGGCACACACTGAAAGCGAGAGAGGTAGAGAGAAATAACGAATAACTTAATTAGCGAGCCTGTGTCAGTGGTTGATAGAAGAAACAGGGGCTGAGATAGATAGTAAGGGAACAAACGTTGGTTAGAACTACAAATGTAAGAAGTTGAGGAGGGCTATAATCGAATAAAAAGTTACTTGACGCAACTGGCTTTGA
Source organism: Acanthosepion esculentum (assembly GCA_964036315.1). Lineage (NCBI taxonomy): Eukaryota > Metazoa > Mollusca > Cephalopoda > Sepiida > Sepiidae > Acanthosepion > Acanthosepion esculentum. The sequence goes on along the minus strand of OZ038485.1, from coordinate 122,126,580 downwards.
ACATTAAAAGTAATTTTCTAAATATAAAAATGGAATCACTCTTTCCCTAAATAATTAGCACACATATTCACATTACAATGTAATCAAATAAGTTTCTTTTTACTTTTAATTTTAACGTTTACATTTAATTTTAAATCAAATCATACATGATAAAAATAATGTTAACTTATTGTGCCAATGATTAGAAACAAAGACAAGAGTACTAATAGAATATAAATTCTCCTATATGGCAGCGAATAATGAACAATCTCCTCACATATGAAGAAGAGACTTGAGGAAACAGAGATGTGGGTGCTGAGAAAACCATGCAACGACGAAGTTATAGAGAAAATATAGCATGAGAAAGAAATAACTGGAAATTCTAGGGAACATAATGAGGAAAGAGGGCTTGGAGAATTTGACACTCAAAGGATATATTTAAGGCAAGAGGGACAAAGAAAAACAGCGAATTAGCTTACCAAATTAGCTCGTGTAAATCGTTGTCAGAACAGAGATTAGGAGAGATCGCAAAAAAGACAAACTTTACTAATAGCTACAACGTACAGGAAATTATGTATTTCTTCTTTTTCTATATGCCGTATCCCTTCAGGGCGTGAGGGATCATGGCTCTCCACAATTTCCTATCCTTTGTAGCTCTAAACAATATTTGTCCCCTTACTCCCCCCCCCACAATTCCTGTTCTGCTATCATTTGCACAAGCTCGGCAGGTAAGTTAATTGCTGTTCTCTCTTGCCTTCATTGTATCCTATGAGCGCCATGTTCTCCAAGCCTCTTTAACTCATTCATTGAATGTCCCCGAAATTTTGGCAGTCTCATTCTGCTTCTAATTACAATTATTCTTTTTATTCCTATTTTCCTTAAAACTTCCGCGTTGCTCATATGTTTCGTCTATAGTATAGTCTACACTAGGGGTCGGCAACCCCCGGCCCCCGGGCCACATCCGGCCCGCGAAGTATTTTTGTCCAGCCCGCCAGCTTAATACCTGGATACTAATTATGTAATTAATTTGAGGAGCAAGTTGCAGAAAAATCTACTAAAAGTCGTTTAAGAACAAGATTGGATGATGACCACCTGGATGATGTTTTGCTCCTGCCATTGACAAATATTTCACTCGATTTGAAGACGTTATCAAACAATAAGCAGAAACAAGTGTAGCATTAAATAATTTGCCATGTCTAACTGTATTTCATTTGTAGTAAGGAATTTTTGTTGATTGTGTTAATTGTTATCCTGTATTAAAATAAGGAATCTTGTTTAAATAATCTAGGATTAACTTTCTTTAAACTTCCAAACCAAGGCAGACTTCTGGGCAAAGCAGTCTGAGATCGAGACAATTTGTTATAATCCATTTGATATCATGACCCTCCTCCAAGACAATGCATATAGCTTTCTGGCCTGCACTCTTCAAAAGGTTTCCAACCCCTGGTCTAAACCCTTCGATAGAACATAATTTTTGTTACATAGAGTTTCGTCTTCATCAGTTTGGTTTGTTTTGGTTTAATTTTGTTTTATGGCATATCAACCTCAATGGGTTATTTAATGTCGACAACATTTTTAGAATAGATTCGTATGAATAGAATATGTATTCTTTGGTCTAGATTGGTTTGGTTTATTTTGTTTTACGGCATATCCACCTCAATGGGTTATTTAATGCCGACAACATTTTTAGGATAGATTCGTATGAATAGAATATGTATTCTTTGGTTTAGATTGGTTTGGTTTATTTTGTTTTACGGCATATCAACCTCAATGGGTTATTTAATGCCGACAAAATTTTTTATTGCACGTAATATTTTGTTTTGTCAAAAATCTGTTTCTGGTAATATTTTTCCTTCAAAATTGTATTGCTAGTAATAATTTGTTTTAAAAAAAGTATTGCTGGTAATAGTTAACTATTTGCCGATAGCTGGGACCCTAACAGGTGCTACCACTCCGGGTCAGGGTGAACCTGGAACCAGCAATTAGCAGGTGGTTCCACGCTCCTCAAAACCTCCTGATCAGATGCCTTGCTGCCGGATGTAGTTTATCGTCTTACCCAGGACGCGGATGTAGTTTAACGTCTTACCCAGGACGGGTCTTCATCTGTCTTTGTCATATTACATATGACATTGTATTAAAGGTCACTGATATTACATAACAATTCAGCTGTCTTTTCTTTGTTTCTAATGGAATTTTAATGTTTGTTAATACTTTGTTTAGCTCTTTCCTATCGCGTAAAGCGTTATTGAATTTCTAGGAGGCATCTTTCTTTTCTCTCACTATTTTGCTTAGTTTCTGGAAGCATCATTCCTATCTCTTAATGTGTTACTTATTTCCCTGTTTCTTAATAAATTGTTTACATTTTGGAAGGCATTTCTCGCTAACGCGCCTCGGATAATCAATAATCATATAAAAACCAGTAATTTTGGAAGAGAAAATAAACATTTGGCATGACTATGAAGGATGATGAGCCTAAAATGACAAAAATACTCACCTTTATTTGTTTAAGATTTAAACGAGTCGAGAAACCCGGAGAGACGAGGATCCCTTCCCGGCTAGCATCTGGTTCATCATTTGGATGATGCAGCAATATCTACAGATAAATATTGAAAAATGAGGTTATCGGACCACCATTTTCATTTTAATATCATCATACATAATAGAAAAGTAATATTATGGTATTATTGTTGTATGGATTTAATATGTAATTTTAATTGTAATATTGTCATTAATATATGTAACTGCTAGTTAATAATGAAGATTGTGTTTCGCAATAAATAAGGTCGTAATTATTTTCAAAACCAACATTATGGTAATATTAGAGTTACGTTTAAAATTTGACAAAAATTGTTCAAAGCAAATTCGAGTTATTGACGTTTATGTGATTTACATAATAAATTCAAATGGAGTGTATATGGATTTAATATCTATCTATCTATCTATCTATCTATCTCCATAAGCTATTAATCCGTCTATTCTATCCTCAGCTATAGATTAAAAAGTTGGGATGAATCCGCATTCGAACTTTGATAGCCACCAGTCTGGAAGAACCACAAGTCTGAATTCAAAACTGATTAGGTGTGCTACTAAAAACTCCACGTAGTAAATGCCCATGTAAGCATAGCACCAAAACATAGATTGGTGAGGATGTGGCAGCATGCTCCACAGAGTAGTTTAATGGAGGCCATATATATATATATATATATATATATATATATCTTAAGGTACGTCTCACGAGCACATAGCAAAGATCTTATATATATATATATATATATATATATATATATATATATATATATATATATATATATATATATATATATATATATATATATATATATATATATATATATATATATATATAAAAGATCTTCACTATGTGCTCATGAAACGTACCTTAACGTAAACATTGACAACGTTGAAGAGATGTTGTGTATAAACATTTATTCGGACTTTACTAGCCAGACCCTTCTTTGTGGTTGAATGGTTAAATAGCACATTAGATCAAATGGTGGTTCCCGTTGAAGTCACACGTTCGATTCCTATCGGAGCAGCACATATTTTCTACGAAATTTCTCGAACATTCAAGCAGTTAGATGTGATTAATACTGTTTATTTAAAATAACTTAAATAAATTTTATCTATTAACCGATCGCTACAGATATTCAGAAGATGTGATTAAATATACATTAATGTTTAAAATAAGTTATTCAGTATCATTATTGCTTAGGTAATAAGCATTTTAACATAGCAAAATCGCTATATTCTGAAAAAAGGAATTTTCGAAAATATACGCATTTCTTTACATATTTATGATTATTTTTTTAACTTTTATCATAGCTGACATTATTGTACATGTAGTTATGGATAATATTAGATATAAATACTATTTTTAATTAATAACTATTTGTGCTCAGTTGCTGACATTAATACCTATCTGCTGATATATTAAAATTTTGGAATAACGCAATAATAAAAATTTAAATTTCATCTCGCTGATAGATGTTTGGTTTGCTTTGTTTTACTGCACATCAACCTCAACCTTAACGCCAACAAAATTTTTATTACTGATAATATAATTTTCTTCAAAAATCCATTTCTGGGAATATTTCTCCTCGAAGAAATCTATATCTATAAAAAAAAAGTATTGCTGATAATAATTTTTCCTAAAAAAATCATTGCTGGTAATAATTTTTTTATTACAAAGTATTTCTGTAATTAAAACGTATTTTTACACAATTTGGGTGTTAACTATTTGCCCATAGCTGGGACCCTAGCAGGTGCTACCACCCTGGGTTAGTGTGGACCTGGGAACACCAGCAATTAAGAGGTGGTTCCACGCTCCTCAAAACCTCTTGATCAGAGGCCTTGCTGTTGGACGTAGTTTATTGTCTTACCCAGGACGCGGATGTAGTTTATCGTCATACCCAGGACGAGCTGATAGATGTTATATATATATATATATATATATATATATATATATTAATGCATGTTTCTTTAAATAATATAAACAAGTTTTGTCTATTTTAAGTTAATTTCAATGATAATGTTATTAAGCTTATCATACAATATGAAAAGAACTTACTTCAAATAAATAGACAAAACTTGTCTATATTATTTAATGAAACGCGCATTAATGAAAAATTGCTACCTAAATATACACAATATATATATATATATCATCGACTCTCGAATTCGACGTATGAGGGTCAAGCAGATCAGTTCCTAGGAAACCGACACCCTAACAACAGCACATGAGATTTGATTATAATGGTGAAGGTTTCGTGCAGGACCATCCACACTTTTTGAAGGGCCGAATACAAGGACCTGGTGCACTAAGTGCCACAGGGTCCCCAAACGACCCTCCGCAGGTTTTGAATTCAGAGTTGTCCTTCTCCTAGACCAGTTGCTATCCAAGGCTATAGAACCCAGTCTGTTCTGCTATTTCCCCATAGCTGGAAGGAGAAGAAGAGGATTAACACCTTTCCCAAGGGTATTAGCACGTAAGTCAAGGATGGCCAACCTGTGGCGCATGAGCCATAAGTGTCGCATTGGATGCTTACAAGTGGCGCATTGCGTCCTTTTGATGAAAAGAAACTAAGCCACTTCTACTCATTCATTTCAGTGATTTTATATTTATTGCACGTCCTTTGCGAAAGTGCTAAAAGTTTGATTTGTGTTTGTCCCATTTCTTTTTGCTATAACTTTAAAATATGTCCATATTACAACACATACTGAAAGGAAGTGAATGTTTGTGTGGCGCATTTAAATTAATCGTATAAAATATTGGCGCATGGAATCAAAAGGTTGGCCACCCCTGAAAGTGAATATAATGGATTCAGCTGGAATTCGAACTCGGCTCTCCGATACCTCAATCCAAGCCGTTATCCTTTACTCCATCGTGCCTTCTCTCTCTCTCTATATATATATATATATATATATATATATATATATATATATATATATATATATATATATATATATATATATATATATATATATATATATATATATATATATATATATATATATATATATATATATATATATATATATATATATATATATATATATATATATATATATATATATAATCTCATTTGATTTCTGAGGAAAGACCGAGGTCGTCTGAAATATTAAATAAATATATACAAAAACACAGAAATAAATACTTTCATAAAAAACACCCAATTTTGTTTCATTTATTTTATCCAGATATTATATATATATATATAAAGAAAGAAAGAACAGTAAGATATAAAATCCGGTGTTCTTATAGATATTTTTATTTTTACACAATATTGCTCAATGTAAATTTACAGAGCATTAATATTATAAATTAATTGATTTAAAATAAGCGAAAAAAAACATATTTTAAATCAATTAATTTATAATATATATATATATATATATATATAAGAGAGAGAGAAAAGAAGGAAAAAGAGAGAGAGTTTTAATGTGATGAATGCTCAATATCGGAAAGAGGGGCTTATAGATATAAATATTTTGACACAGGATTCAACATTGCATAGTAACTGTCAGTTTCCTGAATCAATGTGATCAAGTCCTTTTTCTCTTCTTTATTAAGTTTAAATGCATATTGACAAATGCTCTTTTATGCAAATTTCTTATCAGCCAGTAACATGGCAAAAATCTAATGGATATTGGCATTTAAACATGGTGACCTGCTAAATTTTATTTCATGCACCAGTACTGCAACGAAAGTTTATTTAAGTGAATGTGAACGAGGCATGATCGTTGCAGATAGACAGTTAGATCTGGCTATTTTTAAAAAAACTGCTGCTGATTAACCAATACGTAGATTCCTACTGAAAGCAACTTAATGCATCTGCAGTTAGCGTAAAATCGACGCATGTGATGAGAAAAGCAATATTAAGTATAGATAGATAGAATGCAAAGCCAAAAATAAATCGATATTCTTTTGATATTAAGTAATTTCAAAGCCTTTAAAATAATCAAAAATCTATTTGCGATAAAATCCAGTTGCGAAAAATACCAATGAGAAATCCGACTAAAAGTTAACAAAATGAAACCAAATTTTGGCACAGTTATTTTTTCTTTCATTTTTATTTTAGTTACTGAAATCACATGAAAATACCAAAATAAAATAATTTTAATTAACTCAAAAATGACGTTCTTAGAACAAATTTTCTTTCATTTATTTTTTTAGGTGACATATATATGTAAAATATTTGAAAAAAACTTAACATTGGCTATCCACCATTACTAGACATCGGTTCTCCGAAGATTGATTTAATTATTATTTCAATTTGAAATATTGACTTAATTGATATTTTAGAAAATTTACCTCGGTGTAGCGAACTGTTACTCAAGTATACAGGACCTAGCTGTGATCGAGTATATTACACTAAGACTCTGTTCGATTAACTATTAACATTGTTATTAGCATACAGATGCGCTTGAATATATACAGGGGGAGATGGATAAATTATCGTATAAATTACGTAAAAATGAAAATAATACCGACATCTCCTTTTAACAGATATATTTACCAAAATTACACAAAAGTAACTTGAAATGCGAAAGAGTAGTAAATTTATTCAATAAAATCACCATTGGCTTCCACCACGACCCCCAAATGACTTCTGTATCTTCTGTAACTCTTCTGGACAGTCTCCTTGGTGAATGCTGCTATAATCATTAGCTTCAGTTCATAATTTGTGTTACAAGGGGTTTTGTTGGTCTATTGCTCAACTGCGCCCCACGCATAATAATCAAGGGGGTACAGTCTAAGGAGTTAGGTAACCAGATTAACGGGTGATGTGGTCGAAGAAATCTTCTGACAGCCATGACTGAGTTCTCTTGCTTCTGTGGCATGGGGCAGAATCCTGTTTCCAGACATAGGGTTTTCCAGCAGGCATCCTCTTAACCTAGGCCAGCACTATCTCTTTAAGGCACTTGATGT
>OZ038485.1:122074154-122104154 GCA_964036315.1 Acanthosepion esculentum | reverse complement strand
TATATATATATATATATATATATATATTTGGATGTAATATCCTATAATAATAATACATATATATATATAGAGAGAGAGAGAGGGGGGATACTTACAACGAAAGAAATCATCATTCAGCTCACTTACGGGGCAAAAGTTGCGTGGAAATTGATCTATTCTAACAGAAAAAATGCTCCGTACTTAAGCTGTAGAGTAATGATAGATAGATAGATAGATAGATAATGAACAGACTTAGATAGATAGATAGATAGATAATGAACAGACTTAGATAGATAGATAGATAGATAGATAGATAGATAATGAACAGACTTAGATAGATAGATAATGAACAGACTTAGATAGATAGATAATGAACAGACTTAGATAGATAGATAATGAACAGACTTAGATAGATAGATAATGAACAGACTTAGATAGATAGATAATGAACAGACTTAGATAGATAGATAATGAACAGACTTAGATAGATAGATAATGAACAGACTTAGATAGATAATGAACAGACTTAGATAGATAGATAATGAACAGACTTAGATAGATAGATAATGAACAGACTTAGATAGATAGATAATGAACAGACTTAGATAGATAGATAATGAACAGACTTAGATAGATAGATAATGAACAGACTTAGATAGATAGATAATGAACAGACTTAGATAGATAGATAATGAACAGACTTAGATAGATAGATAATGAACAGACTTAGATAGATAGATAATGAACAGACTTAGATAGATAGATAATGAACAGACTTAGATAGATAGATAATGAACAGACTTAGATAGATAGATAATGAACAGACTTAGATAGATAGATAGATAATGAACAGACTTAGATAGATAGATAGATAATGAACAGACTTAGATAGATAGATAGATAATGAACAGACTTAGATAGATAGATAGATAATGAACAGACTTAGATAGATAGATAATGAACCGACTTAGATAGATAGATAAATAATGAACAGACTTAGATAGATAGATTGATAATGAACAGACTTAGATAGATAGATTGATAATGAACAGACTTAGATAGATAGATAGATAATGAACAGACTTAGATAGATAGATTGATAATGAACAGACTTAGATAGATAGATTGATAATGAACAGACTTAGATAGATAGATTGATAATGAACAGACTTAGATAGATAGATAGATAATGAACAGACTTAGATAGATAGATAGATAATGAACAGACCTAGATAGATAGATAGATAATGAACAGACCTAGATAGATAGATAGATTGATAATGAACAGACTTAGATAGATAGATAATGAACAGACTTAGATAGATAGATAGATAGATAATGAACAGACTTAGATAGATAGATAGATAGATAGATAATGAACAGACTTAGATAGATAGATAGATAGATAGATAATGAACAGACTTAGATAGATAGATAGATAGATAATGAACAGACTTAGATAGATAGATAGATAGATAGATAATGAACAGACTTAGATAGATAGATAGATAATGAACAGACTTAGATAGATAGATAGATAGATAGATAATGAACAGACTTAGATAGATAGATAGATAGATAATGAACAGACTTAGATAGATAGATAGATAGATAGATAGATATGGACGACTATATATAAAGGAAGAGAAGAAAATGCCAGTCGTTTTTCGGTTAAACTTCAAACCATAGATCGTCCTGATTTTCAGTACAATAGATGTCCTATCAAGTGAACAGTTCCCTTTTTGCTATAAATGGAAACTTAACAATTAAAGCGACACCAGTTCCTTTGTCGCAATAACTTGCCTTCACTCCAGTTGACATTTCCTGATTGAATATATAAGTACTTTCATTAATATATAAATAGAGTACAAGTCCTGTCATGCTGCCTGTGTGAGAGGTGTACAGTGGTCCATACTGTTTAGTTTGGTTGGAATCATTAAAGGTATAACATATCCCCATGTCCGTAAAATGCTCGCTAAAGTGTCGAGAACAGGGCGGTCGTAGCTGGCGACCCTCCCAAGCGCACATGAACAACATAGAGTTAATAGTCGGACTCACAGATCGGATCCAACTTTCATTCATCGGATACGTGAAAGGTTTCAAATCTGGATTTGACCAGTTTAGTGGGCTGTTGGGAGGGAAATGCAAATTGGTGAAAGCAAGAAAGTAGCTTTTCACTTTGTCGAAGTCTTCTATTTTGCTCCTGTCTACCGGGTTCAAACTGCACAGGGTAACAGCTGGAAAGGCAAGGCTGTCGGCGATCCCCACATTGATACGGGTGAGAAATGGATGGTTGTTGTATTCAGTGAAGAGATCAAAGATTGAGATGAAGAGAGCGAGGATCATCCCAACGATGGCCACAGTTCAGACAACCCTGAAAAAAAAAATGAATGAATTGATTTCGTGATAAATTAGATAATGCGTAAGTAGCGTAGCGTAACGGTTATCAGCAAAGAAAATGGACATTTCGGGCAAGTCTGTTTCATACACTTTCACACAGACGCCTGTGGGAAAGGCACCAACCCATCTCTTCTCCCCAAGCTATGGGTTAAATAGCAACACAGTGTGGTCTCCAATGCCGTGAGCAAAAACACTATTTAAAACCGTAGAGAAGTTAACGTGACATCTGTCCTTCTTTACGGCAGCGAATGTTGGAAGATTTCCTCAAAGATGAAGAAGAGACTCGAGGCGACGTGGTTCTACAGAAGGATGCTAAGGATATCATGCACCGAGCGTGTGAGCAACGATGAGGTTTTAGAGAGTTTACAAACAAGGAGGGGGCTTATACTCAACATCAGCTGAAGAGGCAGCTGAAGTTTCTGGGGCACATAATGAGGAAGGAGGGCCTGGAGATTCTGATACACACGGGTCAAATAGAGGGAAAGAGAGACAAGAGAAAACAACGCGTGACATACCTGGCGGGTTTAAGCAAGTGGATGACAGAACATTGTTGGGGGAGGAAGCAGAGGGAAGGAACTTATTGAGAGCAGCAAGGTATAGAGGGAGCTGGAGAGCCATGATTGCCTACGTCCTGAAAAGACACGGCACATAGAAAGAAAAAAGAAGAGAAGGTAACAGGAAACAACTCTTCCCATCTTTCGCATTAATTCAAGGCAATTCACAGATAATAAAAGAAAAGGAATAAGTGGAGAGCCATGATTGCCTATGACCGGGAGGTGCATGACATAAAAAGGAATAATGAATAGCTGTATTAAAATGTGTTGATGTAGATCCTTTCCCCTTTTATGACATTTCCTGTAAGTAATAACAAAAACAAACGAAGCCTAATTATTATAATTTTGTTTATACCTTAGTTAATGTGTTAGCGCGACCGTTACGCCCTGTCAGTACCTCATAAATAATGGACTATTCCGTTTTGATCGCGAAGAAAGACAGAAAAGAAATATCAGAGACACTGTTTGGTTTCAGTGGGATAAAGAAAGAAAGAGAGAGAAAGAGAAAATAGCGAAAGAAAGAGAGAGAGAGAGAGAAAATAGCGAGAGAGAGAGAGAAAATAGCGAGAGAGAGAGAGAGAGAAAAAATAGCGAAAGAAAGAAAGAGAGAGAGAAAAAATAGCAAGAGAAAGAGAGAGAAAATAGCGAAAGAAAGAGAGAGAGAGAAAATAGCGAAAGAAAGCGAGGCAATATAGAGGAGGCGATAATGCTCTCACGTATTTCTTTAACGTCTGCTTCAGGGAAATAGAAAAATTGTCAGTTTCAAATATTTTTATTTGTACCCCCTTACTCCTTTAAATAATTACCTGCATTTATAAATATGATTGTCATTGCAATAGTTTTGTTAAAGTTGTCTAACTCAAATATTTAACGATGCAAAAGGGGAATTTCTACGAGTATTTCGTAGTTACCGAACTCAGAAGGAGCTTATTTAATAATTAACATAAGAATTCTGATTCATAAGAAAATTCAGATTGGAAAACCGTGAAATTTTCACGGTTTTTATCTACTAGGTTTTATTGTACAAGTTGAAAATACACTTTATGGTCAGCATTTTAAACTATTTCCTGTAGAAGGCCGAAGTTTATACATTTATTAAAACTATACCTCACTTGAAAATCATCGCCCACATAAAAACTTTGATCACATTTAATTTAAATCCAGGTACACTATCGATTTTTAGGTATCCATGGTTCCAGAACTGTGCCGGATTATCCGTTTTGCCGAACCAGAGGAAGTTACATATTATCGATTCATTAATATACCTCTGGGCCATAATTATGCATATCTCGTATCACTACCGTATTATCAACTGTTAAAGACTAATATTAAACTGGTGCAACATACAATTTCACTTGAAGCAATCACAGGAAATTCAAATATTTCCACGTAGTTTTGTCCAGATTAAAAACGAACTGGATCATCAGATACCTGGAAATTGGTGGTGCACCTGTATGTAGAGATGGATTTCATAAGAGATTTCAAGTACCCACATTTTTACCATAAATTTATCCTTCACAGTTTTGTATTGCAGCAATAAAAACGGATAACACCGAAGTCTGTTTTTTCTGAAAATTTAACAAACGTTGTCGATTGGTTAACGCAGTGGTTCCCAGCCTTTCTTACATGGCGGCACACTATTGAGTTCTTTAAATTTTCGCGGCACACCTATCACAAAAATAAATATTTCCCACTCATAAAGCCTTTTTGCAATAAAATAATAAAAAACAAAGAAGTTATATAAGAAGAATTTTTATTCACATAAATCAACATATCCTGTATTCAATATCGGGTATAAAATAATAATGGTGAATGTCAGTGGGACAGTTGTGCCTGGTGCTTCTTGACTACTGCTGCAATATTTGGGCGAATGTGAGAGAGACACACTCTTATTTCTTCAATATTTTTAAGTCTTTCACGTTTTTTATTTTTAATGTTGTTTAGGTAAGAAAATCCCACTTCACATAGGTACGAAGTTGAGAATTGCAGTAAGATCTTGATGGCTTTTTTACTTAGAGTTGGATACTCTTCCATAACAGAAATCCAAAAGTCGTCCAATGGCAGTTGTGCGTACTTCAATTTGAGACCACGATCACTGGAAAGGCTTGCTAATTCTTCCTCTTCACATAACTCAAAATTGAAAAGGTTGATGACTGATAAATCCAGGAACGGATTGCGAATCCAATCAAATTCTTCAATGCTGATTGAGGGAAAATATTCTTCAATTTTATTTTCTAAACATGTCAAATGCTCACTAATAATGGGGATCATCTCGGTAACGCAGGTTTTGCGACCTAAGGGAAATATATCCAAATTATCTACCTTCATTCTTTGCTTCCATATTGCAACTTTTTTCTTAAAATCAACAAATTTATGTTGCCGTAATTGAGCGGTGTCATCATGATTAAGAAATTGAATGTCTTTATTAAACAAAATGAAATTAAATGGCTTCTAGGTATTATCTCTTCGCGGCACACCAGTAATCATTCCGCGGCACACTAATGTGCCGCGGCACAGTGGTTGGGAACCACTGGGTTAACGGCTACAGCTCCTTGGAGGTCATTGATTGGACTACAAATGTAAATACAATAATAGAATTTTTTTTAAATCTTAATTTTTTAGAGATCAGAAAAATTAATAAGAAAAACGTTTGGAAAAATGTCTTCACTTTGGTTCAAATTTCAGCTATATGTTTACTTTCTGCGATTAAATAAAAAGATTAAGTTTCGGTTTAGTGAACTTGATCGACTCAAAGCAACGGAATAGTTTAGTATTGGGTAGCAAATAAAATTTGTAGTATTTGTAAGTGAATTTCAAAGACAATATTTACAAAAAGAAAAAGATTAATTCAACCAAAGAAGCGCCATTTTGCTCCAATATATTTCGCAATCTTTGAAACCTCATCCCATAGTTTGGCACCATTCTGTGAGATTAACAAATTTGAGTGATTTTTAAATGCTTTCAGAGTATTAAAGTTCTTCTCATTAAAAGAATCTTGTCAATATCGAAATTAATGTTTATTCAAAGATACAAGGTTACGTCATTAGGGCGAGTTTAAGAGAATACCCCAGCCAAGTTGTACCAATTTTTATTTGGTCTGCAACGAGATGTGAGGTCTGATGTCATCTAAATATAAGACGAAATACTTCCAATTGAACAATACCGGACGCTTTTCATTGATAACTGCCTTTAAGCGATCAACTTGAGAACAGTAATTATGTGAATTTAACGCTTGCATTTAGGGAAGGATCTCGTAATACACAATGCCCTATCACCCTCTTCCGTTGCTGACAAGCATTTTGTTTTTGACCCCAATGAACTTTTCCGCTAAAAAAAAAAAAAAAACTTGTAAAATATCCACTTTTCATCGCTTGTGATAATTCTTTTCAAAAGCGGGTCATTTATTTATTTATTTATTTTTTGCTGTGTTGGAGCAGAGAATCGGAGATGGAAATGCGGTTCGTTAAAATGTTTCCATTAAATCATGAGGCATCCAATCATCGAAGTGATGATTCTCGGGTTTTCAAATGCTTTACAACGCTCATACAGAGTATGTGGAGTATCTCTGCGATGTCCCGTGTTGTGTGACCTAAATTATTTTTAATCAGAATTAAAATTTAGTCATCATGAACGACTACAGGCCTGTCTGAATGATTTCAGTCTTCCAGATCAGAATCTTAAGCTAAAAAGGAGGCCGACTACAGTCGAAATCCTAGAGTCATTATGAACTCCAAGACCTTTTTCTTAACTGCATAGTATTTGCTTCGCTAGGCGGTTTTTAAAACCATAATTATCCTTCTCTTAGACCGGTTGATCGAGTATTTAACCCATAGCTCAGTTATGAATTCATACCTTTCCCAAGGGTATTTGCGCGTAAGGGAACGTAACGACTTCGACTGGAAATCGAACCCACCACTCTAATTTCTCATTCAGAACCGCTACCTCTTATAACACCTGCACATCCATCCTGAACCAAGCGAATCACTTACGAAAGGTACTCACAGTTATGGCACCATTACAATGAACAGCACATATGTTTTTTGCTATTTGTGCAATGATTTTAGCTTTCTGAAAATTAAAGATCCTCAAATAGCGAAAACGCCTCTTATTTTTTTTTTACGATCACCAAAGTTAAGCAAAGTATAGTCTGGACAGTATCTAGATGGGTGCCCGTTTTAGGATACTAGGTGCGGGTGGTATAAGGGCTAATGGCTCGGAATTAATAATCGGAGAGCCGAATTATTAATCCACTTGGTTTCTTTATATTTACTTACACGCAAATAATCTTAGAAAAGGTATGACTCCATCTCTTCTCCCTGCCAGCTATGGGTTTATTACTAAGACTTGTATCGCTAAACCATTATTATCTGAAAAAAATTCTTACAATATAAAAATATTTTTGGGCTTTAAATAACCTGCAATGGGTTGATAAGACGTAAAAATAAATCTATCAAACGTTTAAAACGAAATCATGTTTTCAAATGGCACCCATTGAGAAAAGCTACGAATTTTACTCCAACCCAATATTATACTTTAATTGTCACTGGAAGGCATGACTAAACATTTAAAAGCATTTTAAAAAAAATAATAAAAATGTACTTCAGGGTATCCCTAAAGTCTGATCAGATAGGAAATCACATTAACTATATTTTTTAACCTTCACGGATTAAACATTGTTTTGTCAAAAGAAAAAAAGAATTGACTTCTTTTTCTGGGATCTGCTAAAATCACAGATGTAACACACTTGATTAAATACATAAAGAGTGAATGGGCTAAAATTGATGGCAATGTGGAGTTATTGCATTGAGTTCACGTGAATCTTGCAAAGCGCATCAACCTTTGCCTCACAAATAATGGAAATCATATGAAGATGTTATTTGTTAAGATTCCAAATTAATAAAATATTGTTGAAAAATTACATTTCTTGAAATTATGCATTTTAACCTGTGTTCAGACTTTTAGGATTCCTTTTATATCAGACCCATTGGCTACAACTGTATATCATATATGAATCCATAAAATGGTATTCCCCTATAAGTGATAATGATAACTTATGTAATATCCTTTATAGATTATATTGAAATTATCTTATCTATTGTATGCATCTATACTATGTGCGGGTAGTGTAACGAATATCGGAGTAGAAAGTGACGTCTGCAAGTCGAGTTCAAAATCCAAGTTAATCTGTTGTGCTCACTTTCGCGTAAATTCAAATGGGGGAGGAATGAAACTGTCAGTTATGGGTTTAATAGCAGGTCTGAAAGGCTCTCTAGCCTTGGATTGAAATTCAGTCGAAGAGATTTTTTTGTTTGTTTTTATTTAAAGCCAAAAATATTTTAAATTTTAAGAATAATTCTTTTTCTTTTTTTCGCGAGTGAACATTTCATTAACAATGATTTTTCTAGATACAAGTCCTACTATTTAATGGGTGAGGTGAAAAGTGATGAATTCATACCTTTTCCAAGGGTATTTGTACGTAAGATAATATAATGAACCCGACTGAAATTCAAACTTAACTCTCAGATTTCTCATTCCGACCTGTTAACCATTTTACCATCCCCACATTCTCGGCTGAAGAGAATTAAAATACTGAATTCCAAATCGTGGGATGGCAACAGGAAATCACTAAATTATCTTTACCAAGAAGTCATCGAAAATTGTAAATAATAAAGAAAAGGAATTTGTGGAGAGCCATGATCGCCCATGAAGTCATCAAAAATTGCAGATAATAACGAAAACGAATTTTTTGAAAGTTTTGATCGCCTACGTCCTGAAAGGTCATGACAAAATTCGATTGACCTTTGCCTTTTAAAAGACATACAACACAGAAAAAAACTTTTAACTTTTACTAAAAGTCCTTTCCGATTTAAAAAAAAAATATACCTCTTACATGTTTCGTAGTAATGCACCTTTGCTAGTACAGAATATTTTGATTGGTCACCATTCTCTCACTAAATTGTGCACTTCTTTTATGCAGGGTGTCCCCTAGGACTTTGGCGATCATTGCTCTCCACAACTTCCTATCATTTCCCGTCTTAATAAATGTATTTTTGTTATCTCTCCTGAGCTCTTCCCTGTCATCCATTTACCCAAGATCCTTAGGTTGGTTACGAATTGTTTTCCGCTGTCCCTCTGAGTATCAAATTTTCCAAACCCTCTTTTCTTATTATACGCCCTGGAAATTTCAACTGTCTTTTAAGAATAAGTGTCCTTTTTGTTTCCATTTTCTCTAAAACTTCTTTGTTGTTCACATGCTCCATCCATGGTATTATCATCATCCCTCTGTAGAACCAGATTTCTATTATTTTAATTCTCTTCTTCATCTGTAGGGAGATTGTCCAGCATTCACTGCCATGTGGGGGGTGATATTGTCAGTTCTTACATTGCGCACACTTGTAAATTATCTACTTTCAGCAACCACATTTTGTAGCACACTACCTTGAGTGGCTCTTGGGATTTATATTGGGTGAACAACTAGATAAAAAAAAAACGTTACATTATCTCTTCTAATATATATTTAAAGTTAAACTTTCTTGAAATTTAACGTTAATTTTTATTTATTTACAGAACAGAGAAGCAATCCGTATCAGACAAACGAGTGGTCGTGGAAATTATCCGACACGATGATTAGCATGAAGGAAGACGCCAGATAAAACATCTATCGTTTAACAATGACATGAAAACAACGGAAGGAAACCTCATTAAGGACATTTTTCCTGAGTTTGAAGTCTGTTGGACGTGGCGACGGAAAAGATTAAAAAATAAGAAACCGACTTAAGCAGATTATGACAGCTATTTTATTTTGTTTGTTCAGTTTGCTTTTCTTGACTAACAGAGTTTTGTTACTTTTGTTGCAACATTATCACGAGATTATCTAAATTTTATTCAAAAGTAAAAAAAAAAAAAAAAAAAAAATTTTTTCTTCGTTTTTCACTTTTTCCACGAGAAATCGTTTTTAATCAACTCTGGAGTGTTTCTTCTCGTATCGATCTGAAAATTCGATTTTAGATAGCACGGCCATTTTCAAAAAAGAATACGTTTCCCACATTCGTACCAATCAACGGAGAATTGTCTACTGATTCTGAAAAATCTATGACGGCTATTTTGAACGTTAACGTTATTCAAACAAAAGTGGGCCCGTTTGGGTCCAGCCTTTCTCAGATGTGCTTACTCCATTCTAGAATTAAAAAAAAAAAATTAGAAATGAACCTTATAGACTGCAACTCCTCGTGCAAACATAGAAAGAGTTATGTTATAACCTGATGACTGCGGTAATTATTAGTGTGCTGTAAGGTCTGTTTTAGATATCTTCTATGTGTCATGTCCCTTCAGGACATAGACGTTCATGGCTCTACACAACTTTCCATGTGGCTCTTAACAGTTTTTCTCTTTGCTAAACATCCCTCGCTCCAACATCCATTCATACAAGCTTGTCAGGTACGTGGATCGCTGCCCACCCTTATCTCTCATACCGTCAATATGCCCCGTAGGGGTTAAGTTTTCCAATCCCTCCTTCCTCATTATGTGCCCAAGGAATTTCAGCTGTGCTTTTCTGATGCCGTTTATTTTAGCTTTTCTTGTGGCTTTCTTGCTCCTTCCATTTCTGTAGAGCCACATTTCTGCTGCTTCCGGTTTTTTCTCCTGATCCTCAGGGAAATTGTTTAACATTTACTGCCATAGAAGAGGATGGATACCACTTAGCAATTCATCACTCTTTTATTAACTCAAAAGTTTTCATCCTAGAGTCTCCACATTTCCAAGAGTTCGTGATAGAATTTCATGGAATGCGACATAGTGGCTTCTGTTATTGGCAATCTTCATGCCACTGAAAGTTTTCACAATAAATCTAGGCTACAATAGATTTCTTTGAAGATCCTAAGTTCCTTCAAACAATTTGACCATAAGTCGTATAATATATATATATATATATATGTGTGTGTGTGTGTGAGAGAGACTGAGAGAGAGAGTGTGTGTGTATATAAATAAAAAGAAAGAACAGTAAGATATAAAATCCGGTCTTCTTATAGATATTTTTATTTTTACACAATAGTGCTCAATGTAAATTTACAGAGCATTAATATTATAAATTAATTGAGCGAAAAAAATTATTTTAAATCAATTAATTTATAATATATATATATATATATATATATATATATATAGAGAGAGAGAGAGAGAGATAAATAGATAGATAGATAGATAGATAGATATCTACAGACTGTTTCGCTGTATTACAGCTCGTCAGTGTGACTAGACATGTGATTGCTTCAAGCCGGGATCGAAAACCAACCCCTCAGTCGGAGTCTCTCAGCCTTAGGCTATCAGCGCAAGCAACGGAGAAAGGAAATTTTTAACGCATTATTTACGGGATATAAGCAATCCAAGCTACTAGACTGCTCAATTCACAGCGAAGAGCTTATATATATGGGTATCAATCCTTCTTTTATGCATGTTTCATTAAATGTGATGGACAAGGAAAATTTTGTAAGTTTTTTTTGTGTTTCTTCTTTAAGAACAAAGAGTGTGTAGAAACTTTTCGTGGTGATTCTCGTTCCAAACACTTTCGGCTAATTCTTCAGCCCTTTTTGCAGAGGTACATTGCTAGTATAGTTCGTGTTTTTATTCTGTGCTCTGTTGCATATTAGTACTAATTTCATATTTGGGTGCCTAGCGTTTCGGGTGATTTCAAAGCATGCTATGAAAAATGTAGATCTGGATTTTAAAAAAAAAGTGCTTCGATTATCTTTATAAAATGACTATTATTTACACTTACTGGTGTGGGGAGATGAGTATGTTTAAGTGATTCAATATCGAACTAAGTTCATTTAAGTTGGTATATGTCTACTAAAAGCGCTTGTCATGTGACCAATTATATGGATCACAATCTTGGATGTATAGACTACATTGGTGGTCTGAAATTCCAATACGTTCAGTTTCTACATTAGCTTAGTTCTCATAAAGGATAAGATGAAAGAATTCTAGAAAAACAGAATAAAGACATACAAAATTTTCTTTGTCCGTCAAATTCAATCCCATTCAATCACACACACACATATTATATATATATATATATATATATATATATATATGTATATATATATATATTAATTATTATTATGAAAAAGAAAACTTTACGATATCATGGTAATAATTTATTTCTATGGAACCAAGATTTCGATCTTAATTCACCAGACTGTACATCCAAATACATTCAAATATTTGCACTGCTTTTATATTGAACTCTCTGGATTATAGCCTCCTTGGGTTTATCCGTACGGATTAACAAATTATATATATATATATATATATATATATATATATATATATATTTCGATTTTAGCTAGAGGCAGACGGACGTCAAGCCACACTAATGAGCTGTGATACAGCGAAACAGTCTGTCTGTGGATGACAATATATATGCTCCTGGAAAATTTATTTCATTTGAGCTCTCTGGGGAGGGAGTGTGGGTTTGTAAATAGTGACTATTACGGCTAATAATGCAAGACTCTTCGATAAATCGAATCGAGTTCTCTCAGTCACTGTGTGTTTATCTAAAAATAAATAGGCTTAAATTCACCTTCTTCCCTACCGTGCGCCAGCGGCTTAGTAGTAGAATCCCCGACTGGCGCCAATTCAGCCGGGTTTCGATCCGAGCTAGAGGCAACCGGACGTCTAGCCACACTGATGAGCTGTGATACAACGAAACAGTCTGTCTGTAGATGACAATATATATATGAAGAAATATAGTTTTAAGCTATGCTATATTTATGGGATAAAGTGCTCAATATCAGACATTGAGCGTATGTAAATATAAAAGTGAATATTGAAATCAACACTCTGAAGCGACAGACTGTTTTATGCTTAAAGCAATCGTCAGGCCAACTATATATATATATATATATATATATATATATATATATATATATATATATATATACACACACATATGTGTGTATGTGTGTGTGTGTGTATGTGATAAAATATAGTTTTAATGTATGTTATATTTATATATGTATGGGTAAAAGTACTCAATATCCGGGATAGAGAGTGTGTAAGTGGATACTGAGGTCAACACCGAGTGGCGACAGTCTGTTTCATGCTTGAACACAACCTCTATCTTTTAGATTGCATTCAAGTATGAAACAGACTGTCGCTACTCGATGTTGACCTCAGTGATCACTCTCATATTTATATATCTAATGTAAGATTTTATTATGCAAGCTAACGTTTTCACAATGAATTTATTAAAAAAACTAATGCAGGTAATATTTCTGTATATATTTATACCTATATGATAAATATAACATGTTAATTTCAGCTAAGAATATTTATGTTTTACTAGAAATATTTACAATAACTTATCTGGTAATGTGCATTTTTATTATGTAATTTGTATTGCAAATAAATATGTATAATATTATAGTTATTGATATTTATGCTATGATTTCAAATATATTCAGATTACCATGAGGGGTAAGAAAGAAATAAACTCAGAAAAGAAACAATATATAGAAATGGTATTGAGTGATGCGAATACAGTGTTGGAAATTAGAAAGAAAAAAAAGCTTAAGCGTGATCATAGAACAATCAAGAAAAAAATTATAAACACTGGCAAGATAAAAAAAAAGGAGAAAATACTAGTTTTAAGAATGTCACAAAAGAAAAAAATATTTGAACAAGGATCGCGGAACACTAAAAAGAAAATGAAATCGTAAGCATTGACAAAAATCAGAAGTAAAAAAATATTGGCTTGAAGAAAAAGTTTTGAGAAAAATTAAAATGATTAAAATGATAATGAGTAAAGTGGATTGACCATCAGGAAATATTTAAAGAATTGTTTTGTAATGCAAATACATAGATGAAGAATTAAAGTTATAAAAGCAACCAAAATAGAACCTTTAATTATCACAAAGAGAAATGAATAAGTTCAACAAAGTACGCGAAAAACCGAATTGTCAACTAAAAGTTTTACTTATGACTGAAGAGTTTCATTGAATGGACATTGTAACTGAGCTAAAACTTGGGTTCTTAAGGGAAATAGTCGAACAACATATCTTAGAAGGCAACAGTTGGGAGGTGGAGTAATGTTCTGGGAAGGTAACATTGGCAGTACATTTACAGGTCGTTTCAAAGTTGAGGATGGTTATAGAAATGATATGACTTTAAAAAGATAAAAATATTAAAGTTATTGGGTGTTGTTAGAAATCGTGAAAAAGTTGAAGACACTGCATAGAACAATTTAAAAAAAATTGAAAACATTGGCAAGAACGAGAAAAAAAACAGAGAAAATATAGAAAAATATTAAGAACATTGGCTAAAGACATGAAATCAACCAAATTCCCACCTTAAAATAAACATTACAAAGAGGAACATATGTCAGACAAAGAAGTGCATGAATATTAATTTTTCAAAAGACCAGCTTCACTGGCTGGACGTGATGGCTGAGCTATTGGTTGGAAATAACCATCATATCTTAGAAGACAACATTGAAAGGGGTTAAGTAATTTGGGGGGCTAGTAACATAATAACAGTAAAATTACAGGTCCCTTCAAAGTTGATGGTGATGTCAATATAAATGCAATGAAAATATATTTTGACTGGTACAGCTCACAAGCGAGAAGGTTTAAGCTAAAGAAAATATTTGTGTAAGACAATGCTCACCATTTTGTAAATTTGATTACTATCAATATTCCAAATGAACAAAAGATTTCAAAGATACCAAATGGATGGAATATGATCAAGCCTATCCAATTAACATTTAAAAAAGACCAACATCTATATCAATTTAAATGTCCTTTGGGGGATTGCATCTCTGATATAAATGTTAATGCTGATGTGGGTTTACAACAACTACGATGACGAGAAGGTTTACGTTTCACTTGAACGATCATAGTTCAATCTTAGAACATTTAAAGGAACACTCATCTCTACATTCACAGTTTAGATAGATATTAATCGATAATACACCAGTGCTTCATCAACATAATAATAAACTTAAAATTCTTATATAAGAGAACTGCGGCTAAAAATAGATAAAGTAAACTACGAGTATAGCAACAAAATTCTTAAAATGTTTGTTTTCAAAGGATTAATTTGGTAATCGGAAGAATGCGCGGATCCTCCGACTCAGAAACCATATTTTATCATCTGATGATTAACTCTCTTGGGGCTTAATTCCGTCTTCGCTCCACAGAATTAGTGATAGTAGTTGTAGTAATAGTAGTATCAATGTGGCTATGGTTAGCAAAGCGGCTTCAGTTCGCAGTGAGTGCCTCAATACTTCTGTATAGCAAAATTAACTAAGTAAATACCTTCGATAATAAAGCTTTCATTTCGTACATATTTTGTTCTTGGACATCAGAGAAA
The DNA here is from genome assembly GCA_964036315.1 of Acanthosepion esculentum. NCBI lineage: Eukaryota > Metazoa > Mollusca > Cephalopoda > Sepiida > Sepiidae > Acanthosepion > Acanthosepion esculentum. The sequence continues at coordinate 122,088,855 of OZ038485.1, read as the reverse complement.
TAGTTTCTCCTTTATTTTCTTACGATGTTGAAATAAGCAAAATCAGAAGATTTCTCAAATTCGATGGATTTCTTTATTAACGGAGATCGAGGAACTGCAGTTATTAAATAATCATCATTTTCTCTATTGTTTTCACAAACTTCAAGAAGGCCGAGGTTTTAAGAGATTATTATTATTATTTGTGTATGTCCTGTTTCCTGTTTTGTATCCTGTACAGCCGACTTCAAACTGTGGTCCTTCGGCCCTATAGGAGAATTGTCATTTAATTGATAGTACTTTTCTTAGTATATGGGATGTTCTTAGTAGGGCGTGCTTCTGGACAACTTCTATGTTGACGTTACCTATGACACTGTTAGTAAAATTGTCCATTCCTTTTCTCACGCGGCCCAAAGCGCCGATTACAATTAGTACAGTCTCAGACTTCATTCTCCACATCCTGTTAATCTCGATTTCCAAGTCCTTGTATTTGGACAATTTCTCGATAATTTTCATGGTGCTGTTTCTCTCAGTTGGTACTGCTATGTCAATAAACATACACTCCCTGAATTTCTTGTCTTTTATAATAATATCAGGTCTGTTGGCTTTTATTTCCCTGTCAGTTTGAATTGGCATATCCCAGAGGATTGTTACATCGTTATTTTGGGTAATTGTGACTGGTTGGCGCTCATACCATCTTTCAGTGGTTTCGATTTTGTGCTTCTTGCATATCTTTCAGTGTATATATGTCGCTACCTTCTTATGTCTGTGGGTACATTCATTTTTTGCTAGTTCCGGACATCCTGAGATAATAGGGTCGACAGTTTTATGATATTTTCCGCAGATCCTGAATTTCGGGTTAGTTCCATCCTTGATTATGTGACAGTGATAGGATCTGGCTGCGATATACTGAGCTGGAATATTATTATTATTATTATTATTATTATTATTATTATTATTATTACTATTATTATCCAGTGTTGTGTAGTTTTAAAGTAAAAACAACTTCATTTTTCCCTTAAAAATAATTATGGCTCTCCACAGATTGCTTTTTTATTATGACTTCTGGGAAAAGACAGTGGTGTAGTTACCCATTGCCTTCTTAACAATTTTGAACTTAGATTAATCTTTCTCCTGGATTGCAGCTCAAGTCTAAAGAGCTCAGTCTATGCTACTATTTAACATAGCTGTGACGAATTGACAGATTCACGCTTTTCTCAAGGGCATTAGTGCAAAAGGTTGATGGAACATGTTCCATAACATTCGACTGAACAGTCCTGCAAAGTTATCGTAAGAAGAATTGATAGTCTCCTGAACCTTTTCTTTATTATTTGTGAACTGACAGGACTTCTTTGGAAAGATAATAGTATGCTGGCCTTTGAAAATGTGATACAGAAGATATAAACACACATACACACACACGCACGCACAAAAACACACACCTTCGTATGTACATGAGGAATTCCGTACCTTAATGGTAAAAAACAAAACAATTATTTTACGGAACAAATAGGTATTTTCTTTTTTACTAGTGCCCTTAATTCGATAGAAATTTTGGGAACATATTTCAAATATTATAAAACGAAAACATTAACCTGAAATTTCGAGTCATGTTCTTAAATAACCTGGTCAGATCGAAACTTTTATATGGATATCATGCATGACTCCAAAACTGTTCAGACCTATCTAAACTGTCAGCTGTATACAATCGCTTTCTAAGATCAATGCTTAAAATAACTTTAAGCGAGTAAAGTCTGTGGGTCTTGCAGAAGACCATAGTTTTTCGAACCTTGTAAACTGGCGCTACAGAATCACAAAAAAAAAAAAACAAAGAACTATAACAAATAAAAGAAACACCATCACTTGGGACTTTCATGAGAAGCAACACCTTAAATGGACAACACATGGAACTCGAAGAGAAAATAATGATATATAATCGAGATGTTGATTTTGCACACTACTTCAAATAAAAGTTTAGGAAGGAAATTCCCATCACTACTGAAAAGTGCGATAATAGCTACTGGACTTGAGAAATTTATTTTCCTGAAAAAAAGGATGTGGATTTAGTAAATTCTAAAACCTTCAAGGGATCAGTTTTAGCAAATGTATTGTAGGAGATATAGAAATTGAACATAGAATATTCTGTGCTACGGCTTGTTTCGTCTAATACTGGAAATGGCAACAAAACGAAAACATTAACCTGAAAATTCGAGTCATGCTCTTAAATAACCTCGACTTTCATGTGCATGTCATGAACCGCGCCAAACCAGTTCAGAAATATCGAAAGTGTCAGCTCTATACAACCGTTTTCTAGGATCAATGTTTTAAAATGATTTTGATCGCGTAAATCTTGTCGGTCTTGGCGAAGATCATCCATCTTCGAACATTGTGGAATGGCGTTACATAGAACTGTACCAAGTGACATAAACAACATCCATTGAGGACTTTCAACAGCGGCAACAACTAAAATGGATATCACATGTAACTCTAACAGAAAATAATGACATAACCGAGACGTTAACATTCCACACTACTTAAAATAAAAGGTTAGGAAGGAAACACCCATCAATACTGGAAAGAGCAATAACAGCTACTGGACTTGAGAAACCCAGGAAAATTGTTGTAAAAGAAATATTGTATAAAGTTCACCCGCCAGTAGTACTGGCTGTTCGGTCAATGAATGCTGAATATTTCCTTATAAAGAAACGGCTAATATTACCATTACCATTAGAGATGAGGATAACAGATACTACACTTTGATCCGAGCCCGATGTCCAGGGAGTGAAGAAAAGCGTAACTGAAGTAGCACTGGCTGCTCGGGCAATGAATGCGAAACGTTTCCTTATAAGGAAACGGCTAATATTACCATTACCATTAGAGATGAGAAGAACAGATACTACACTTGGTATTTACTTGACCCCCCCCCCACTGAGTCAGGTTGTGACACAAGGTCGGTTTTTAACGTGGGGACCCGAGTGTTTTCACCCGGGTCGCTGGTCTTGGCTGGTCATAGCTTGTCCAAGCTGGTCAGAGCTGGTCTAAGCTAGTCATAGCTAGTCCAGGCCGGAGCCGGTCCAAGTTAGTCGTAGCCGTGATACTACCAGCGCAGGGACGAATCCCTACACCAGGTAAATATCGAGTAACACTCTCAGCCAAAAGGCCGACAAAGCGAGCGATCTGAGAACAGATACTACACTTTTATCCCAGCCCGTTGTCCAGGGAGTGAATAAAAGCGTAACTCAAGTAGCACTGGCTGCTCGGTCAATAAATGTTTCCTGATAAGGAAACGGCTAATATTATCATTACCATTATAGAGATAATGTTTTAAGTTAGAATTCAGTTATTACTACAACTCAGGCTACCGACTTATTCATACACACACACACACACATGTATTATATACATATATGTGCGTGTATGTGTCTGTATGTATGTGGGGAGTGCACTACACCTTAAGTACCCAAAAATATTCGGCAATTATATAATACTATTCTAATACTTCCCAGTTCATAAATGTTTTTCTACCTTCTGATATTATTGTTTTCCCCTATTCGATGCATTTCCAAAAATATTTGCATATTAATTTTTTAATCAAATTCACCCCAAACAAGGCAGTAAAGCTACTAAGAGACAAGAGGTCACTGGGTGTGAAAGAATTAGAAAACAGAAACATTATTAAGGAACGAGACCAATAGAAGTGTGATCAGGATAATAGTAGATAACGATTGACATGGCATTTAAGTTTTTGAAGATCAAAGTTGACCGGAAAGCATGGAGCCGGAAGAGAGTTCCACAAAGTAGAAGTCCGAGAAAAGAAACGGTTAGCATAGAACTTACGGTTACCTCTAGCCAATTCAACTATAAATTTATGAGACTTTTCTTGTTGATCTAGTACTGTACTTAAATTCATGAAATCTAGGACCATAGCGAAGACCCCATCCGAACACTTACCATGAAAGTATCTGTAGAAAAGACAGAGGGAAACAACATTACGGCGGTGGGAAAGTGATTGAAGCCGAAACGCCAGGTCAAGACCAATAATATTAGTGATTCTTCTTTAGATTTGATCCAAAATCTCTAAATATATAGCAGGAGCACCGGACCATATGTGTCAGCAATATTCTAAGCATGGATGAATGGTAGACTTATAGATATGTAAGATAGATTCTGGAGAAAAAAATTATTTAGTATGAGACAGTGAACCAAATTTCTTAACAGCAGACCTAGCAATGGATACAATATAGTCTTCCACTTCATGTCAGCCGAGAAAGCCCGAGAAGGAGCAACGAGTCACTCTCCCGGGGTTAGCCTTAGATAGAAAGGGAGTCTCTCAGATGATTAATAGAGAGCAGTTTCGTTTTGGGGGTCGTTAAATTTAACAAGCCATTCTATCATCCAGTTAACAACAGACTGTAGGTCATTTTAGATCAGCTGCCACTTTGACCTTATCGATATGATCTGACTTACTATCGAAACAGGAGTAAAAAAAAACAAAAAAAAACGATGTTTTTCTACAGACAGTTGAAGTTCTTACATCGAATTGCTGGAAATAATGACGAAAGTTTCCAAAGAAGCCACGATGAAGACATTGAAGATAATTTTTATATCATTAATGTAATTTGGAATGACGGAAGAACTTAATGTATTTTGGCGCTGAACGTGTAAGCAGCTGTTTTATACCGACATATGATACAGGTAAAGCGATTGCTTAATATATATTTACCCTGTTGTATCGCAAAATCCACATCACCAATACGTTGGATCGGTAATACAGACTATACCATTTCAAGTTCAATTTGGGATTAATCAAAGGCATTTTGGGACTAAGCAAGTTCATAATAAAATAGCCAAATTCAAAATGAAATAGTCAAATTCAAAATGGGACATAGCAAATTCAAAATATGGAATGGTCAAATTCAAAATGGGGTGAAGCACATTCAAAATGGAATAATCAAATTTAAATTGGAACATAGAAAATTCAAAATGGAATAGTCAAATTCAAAATTGGACGAAGCAGATTCAAAATGAAATAGTCAAATTCAAAATGGAATAAGCAAATTTGATTTGAAATTTAGCAAGTTTAAAATAGATTAGGAAATTCAATTTGGGACTGAGTAATTATTTTTGCTAAAAAAGACTTTAAAATTAAATACTTTCATGATATAATAATAATGTTCAACTAAACTTTACTATTGAAATGTTTTATCTTTTAGGAGCAATCAATAAATCAAGAAAATTCAGAAAAGAAAAGGTGTATGTTTTTTAGATGCAACATTCAGCGCTTAAAATCTCTTACTATATCTATCTTTTTTCAAACTCTGTCTTGTTATACGCATTCAGTATTCCTTGCTGCTTTTTCTTAGGACATTCGAGATTTGCCCTGTTGTCCCCCAAATCATTTCATTTTGAATGACTCTCTCTTATTCTCTCTCTATTTTAACACTATATACAGTCTATCCATCTCCTTCTTTCTTCTCTTCTCACTGATTGTCTTACCAATGAAAGTGCCAAAAACTAACTTTAAGACAAGTTTATCCGTTCAACAATGGCCTCTTGTAAGGAATTGATAGTAAAATCTACGCAACGCTGCGCTCCGATTTTTAATTATCTGATTTGCCGCCCAGTTGGTTTTTTAATCCATGATATTTGTTTATTGAAACGCGCAGATGAGTTCGAAACATTTTTCCATAATGAATTTGCTTAGTCCCAATTCAGACTTGCTTATTCCATTTTCAATTTGCAACGTCACATTCTGAACTTGGCTATTTCATTTTGAATTTGCTACGTCCCATTCTAAACTTGGCTACTTTATTATGAAATTGCTTAGTCCCAAAATGACTTTGATTAGTCCCTAGTTGAACTTGAAATGGTATACAGTAACACGTATATTCAATGTCTTACATAAAGACTGATCACTTATTTACTAGACTTCTGTTTTTAAACAGTGGCACGTTTATGAGGCACCTAGTGAGTATTAGTTCGCTAATTACGACGCGGTAGCAGCAAAATATATTGGATTTTATACAACAGAAATCGTTGAATATTTCTTGTTTCTGAGTATTTAATTCCCATGCTATATTCATTCGTATTCAATACTTACATATTTGCCTTTAGTGGCAGGCAAGACGGATACATGCATGGCACATTTGTTCACATGGGTGACACCTGATCGCTGGAGCCGATCTTATTTGGTTGTGACGAGTCTTGATGCTTGTACTGTATGTTTCTACGTCGGTCTCGCTCGGAAAAATGTTAAGTAGTCCAATTAATTTAACGCCAGTGTGGAGGATGTGTTCCTTCTTTGCATTTAGTGGTTGCGAAGTTCTCGCTCGAAGAAATGTTAACCAGTTAAAGTAATTTAACGCCAGAGTGGACGATTCGTTGCTAGTTCCTATCAGTTTAGCAGTTTGATTTTTTTTCATAGACTGTTTGATTTGATCCTTATATCGAAACGTAAAGCAACTGCGGAGTCTTTGGCCATTGTTGGCTTTACTGGGGCGGGAATTGTTGTTTTCAAGCGGTGTTTCATGATTGTGGCTTCGATGCTGTTGGAAGGAAATACAAAATTGGAGACGTAATCCGAGTTAATGCTAAATGATAGGAGCTTTTGCTGATGGAACTTAAATTTCTTAATATCTTGATTGTCCAAGGTCGATGGCTTGCACCCTCTGAACAAGGTTAAACTGATGATAGCCTCGTACACAATGAACCTAATATTTTGTTTGAGGCTCTCCTTCCCCTAAAAACATGATAGTAAAGTTTCTCAAAAGCAAGATAGGTATCATCTATTCTGTTTTCTCTATCATACCAGGGAGTTGATTTTTCCAAGATAGGGTAAATGATCCCCCCCTCTTCCGGAGTTGTGGGGTGTCAAAAACAGAAGAAATGAAATGGCAGTAGATATACTTACAGGAGATTCAGTGTCCAATATACTGAGTTGCACTCTTTTCTTTGTAATTAGACGTAAACATATCCAACATATTTCGTAATGTTAAATTAACAAAAAAAAATTCCTTGCAGATTAAACAGTTTCAAGAAAATTTCAGAAATCACTTCAATAACTTGCTTTCCAGATTGGAAACTTTTTTAATGAAATATTTATTGACGCCTCATTTCAATTAATCACTTGTCAAAATCTTGCATTAGATTGAAAAAAAAAATCTATCTTGATAAGATCATAACATATGAAAAGAGATAAAGAAATAATACGTCCTAACTTTTGAGATGAAGTATTTTCATTATTCTAAACAATTTTTGTTCATCTCTTTTTATTGGCTCGTGAAATAGAGCGATAAAAATAATATTAAATTAATGAAATACGAACAATAGAAAATACGTTTCTGAAAAAACACAGACAACTTTGAGTACGATTCTTACTATTATTACAAGGTAATCAACAAAAATAACGAGGAACGACATCGGGAAGGGGGGGGGGAGAATTAGAGATCGGAACAGCGTCCGGGATTAAGCCACCTTTGAGCCAATAATAAAATCGGCGTCGAAAGAACATGTTACGGAATTTTGAACCCTGTTCAAAGCAATTTCTAGTTTTAACTCTCGGAGGTTTAACGTGAAGACCGATGGCTATATCAGCCAGAAGTATTGTAATATGAAACAGACGTTGTACTATGAGAGTAAATTTTTGAAAAAAAATGTGTCGAATAAAAAATAAGAATGCTAATCGAAATCTATTTTAATGAATTATTTTGTTATAAAGTAATTAGATACAAGCAGATGTTTGCATATCTACTCTGTTAATTAAACAATTTTGCGTACAGTTTTAGCACAATATGCTGTAATTTTCTCATTGTAAGAAAACAATAGAAAGATTGGATTCTTTCAGATTGTTTTATATATATATATATATATATATATATATATATATATATGTGTGTGTTGGGGGTGTTAATCGATTGTGGCTCATTCTCCCACACACTTGCGTCTTCTTGTACGAGCACGTTAGCGTTGTATCTAACGCATAAGCACAAAGTCTACATAAATATGCCCGAGGAAAAAATTAGTGGCCGGGGAAGCATCTTCTCGGGAGTTCTTCCCTAAAGTAGCGGATCTTGGGAAAAATCTGTCAGAACGGAACTTTCTTCTTAACAATGAAATATGAAGGTAACTTAGGAGCGTTGTTGTAGAGTGGAAAATAATCCATCGTTAAGAAGATATATATATATATATATATATATATAAATAAATATACATATTAATACCCCACCGCTAACACGACTCGGAGTTTCATGTAAAACGCAATCTTCAGGTGCTAAATATGGACTATTTGATCATATATATTTATTAGCTCTGCTGTATTACATTGTTTTATTAATACCAGCACTATACACAGGGTATCCATAAAGTTCGTATGCACTTTATAACTTTATTTGTATTTGTGATAGAAATAATCTGTAAAAAATGTTATAAAGTTTAATGTACTTAGTATTAAGTATAGCTAAAATAACTAATGTGATTTCAGGCATTACTGTAAATCAGTTGGTAAATGTTTTCTGTGAACTGCAAAATCGTATTACCCTTTGTATTGCTAATTATTGAGGACATGTGGAAACTTAAATAAAATTTCAATAAAACCTTAAAAAATATAGATTTACTTCTTTCTAATCCTTTTTATAAATTATTTCTATCGTAAATTCAAATAAAGTTATAAATTTTTTAAAGTGCACACGAAGTTTATGGACACCCTATATATATATATAAATATATATAAATATATAAATATATATAAATATATAAATATATATAAATATATATATATATATAAATATACATATATAAATATATATAAATATATATATATAAATATATATATATATAAATATACATATATATATATATATAAATATATATATATATATAAATATATATATATATATAAATATATATATATATAAAAATATATATATATAAATATATATATATATATATATTTATATATACATATAAATATATATATATATATATATATATATATATATAATATACATATATAATATACATATATATATATATATATATATATATATATATATATATATATATATATATATATATATATATATATATATATGTCGGATGTAACAGCAAAATTGTACAAATTGCGTGACAGCATAATTGTCCATCCCACAAAAAAAACACGAAACTAATTGAGTTCATTTCTTCCAGATTTTCAAATAGGACGTTTAGCCATCTTGACATCATTTGTTCACCGAAAAATTTGACTTATTCAGCTAGAAAGAGAGCAATCGTTCTGTGCCATCCCCACTGTCTTCCCATCTGAGCAATGGTGAAAGGGAAAAGATTATTCAGGCCTTCAGTAATGGTACCAACATTGATATTGTGGCTACCATCTTGAAAGTCCATTCAAGAATCATCACTAGAACGGAGAATAAGTTTAAAAACGAGGGAACAGTAGAGAAAAGAACTGGATCAGGAGGTCACAACAGGAAGAGGGAACATCATTTCAACTTAGAGCTAAAGAGATCAATTAGAAAAGATCCAACTCAATCCATCAGAGGTTTGGCACGTGAGAGGGGAGTTTCAGCTATGGCAGTCCAAAGAGCAGTGAAAAAGACTTGAAAATGAAATAGGATGTGAAACCTGAGAGGAAACATGTTACTCCAAAACAAAACGTTAGATGTTTTTAGAGGGCAAAGTTAATCTTGAATAAGATGGAAATGATCCTAGAATTATATATATATATATATATATATATATATATATATATATATATATATATATATATATATATATACATGTAGCGAAGGAATCATATTTTTCAAAAAATATTATAATAATTATATATATATATATATATATATATATATATTTGGATTTTATTTCAATCCTTCATGAGCTTCCGATGATTAGCTGTGATTAATTAATGATGAACATGTCATTTTCACTTTTGATCGATTTCATCACTTCTGTTAAGATTGGAGTGAAATTATACATTCTTGTTGGTCAAAGTAGCGTCCCATAGTTTATAAAACCTCGGAGAATTCCAGTAAGATATCTTTAATCATTTCTAAGATGCAACACACACACACACACACAGACACACACACACACACACACACACACATATATATATATATATATATATATATATATATATATATATATATTGACTTGGTAAAAGCCATAATACCTAATACCATGTAAGAATCATTCTAGTCCAGCGAGTCAACGAAGTATAAACTCCGCAAGTGGTGAAAAGACATCTTGTGCTCGTGACCTTCAAAGTAGAGGGTTGCAAAATGAGGTCGTTGTATGCACATACGAGGGAGTAGTAAGTACATATTATGACGATATGTAGGATAAATAACGGTTAACTCTAGACTTGAAGAGGTTAAGATTGTACTGTTCGGGGAAGCATCCTCTCGGGAGTCTGTTCCATAAAGTAGAGGCTCTTGGGAAGAAGCTGCCCGGAAGCTGTCAAAACTTCCTCCTTAACAATGGAATACGAAAGGAATAAGGACGATTCACCTCTGTGTATATACTATGGTGAGTCTTAGCTATAAATATCCGAAATGGTTGCAATTAGGGAATATGGTTAGTCAGAACATTTGTCATGGTAATACCGATAGATTAGCAAGGGGCTTGCGACGTTGCGTCAGTAGGAGAGGGGTTGGGGAAAGGAATATAATCCATCGCTAAAATATTTATGATAAAAATCTAGTTTTATGGTATGCTATATTTATGGTTTAAAATGATCAATATCAGGAGATAGAGCGTTTGTAAATTTAAAATTGGACACCGACGTCAACACCCAATACCAACAGACTGTTTTAAGTACAGCGGTGCCACCTACCATTTACTATGCTATAGCTTTGGCACGTCAGGGTGTGCCTATGTTAAATTCTAGCACTTCGCGAATATATACAATACATAGAGGGTGCGATGGATAAATTGTCGTCTAAATTACGCAAAAAAAAAAAAAAAAAAAAAAAAAAATTAAAATGACACTATTTCATTTTAACAGATATATTTGCCAGAATTACACAAAAAATATCTTGATACACTAAAGAGTAAATATATTCAATAAAATCGCCATTGGCTTCAACCACGGCTTCCAGACGACTTCGGGATCACCCGCACCACTTCTGGGCGCACTCCTTGTTTAAGTTGGTGAATGCTGCCATAATCTATGCCTTCAGTTCATCTTTGGTATTACAAGGAATGTTGTTGGTCTCTTGCTTAACTGCGCCCCATACATAATAATCAAGGGTGTTACGGGCTGAGGAGTTAGGTAGCTACATCTAAGGTTGCCGTGGTCGCAGAAATTATCTGACAATCATGACTGGGTTCTCCTGCTTGTGCGGCATGATGCAGAGTCCTGCTGCTGGACGTAGGGTCTTACAGTAGTCACCCTCTTGACCCAGAGCAGCACTACCTCCTCAAGGCATTCGATGTAGGCCTTCGTGTTTAGTCTGAGGCCCTCACCAACAAATTCGGGAGTTCTTTTCTTATTATAACGATTAGAGGGAGTTTTCCGAACGTCCGTACCTTCTTAATCATATTAGACTCCACCAATTGTTTCTGAATCCTCTGCATTATCCTCAGATTGACACCCAAACGCTCTGAAATGTTTGTATTGGATCTTCCGGTGCGAATGCCAAGCAGTACAGCATGTCGTTTCCAAATTTCTGGCGGAGTGAATTGCGTCGTGGTGCTCTTTTTCTCACAGCCGGTGCCCAACTGACCCTACTATACTATGCCCAGAATCAAAAATATAAAATGACGTCAATTTACCCATCGGACTCTATATATCGGGTATCAATAAGTCTAAAATGAGGATTAGAATTTTAATAATATTGTTGTCTGTCAGTTATTTTTATTTATTTTTAAAATGAAATTTACAAACTGACATCATTTATTATAAAAACTGAATATACGTATATAGATATTAACACACAAAGAGAAATTGACAAGCACTGTCTGATATAGACATTTTGATAATTTATGAATGACACAATGGGGAAATTCTATGTAACGCGAATCGCCATCTAAAAGGAATTCATTAGATTTTCACATCGTCGATGTTTCCCCTCTGGAACGATCAGAAATTGTGGACTTTACCTGGTGCTCCCTGCTTTTGGAATTGCGCTGTCTCGAGCAGCGTTCCCCAACCTTTTTACCCTTGTGAAACCATTGAGTTAGTTTTTATGCCTCAGGGAACCATTGAATAAAACTATTATATACCATTAATATCTAGCTCTTTTATATTTGTATTGTAGTTCACGTGGTAAACATAATATAGGGACATAATATACTCGAATCCGCCACGCATAGGTCCTCTTTACTAAGCAATAAAGACGGTTTCACACTGACAGCTTATAGACATCGCTAAATAAATTACCTATGATTATTATAATTTTATATATTATAAGAGATTGAAGCTTTTATTATAACAACCAAGGATTTTCCAACAATATGCCGTACGTCTACAGTAAAATTACGAATATAAAATTAAACAAAACTTATTCAGAATTTCATTAGCGTATTTATTACGGTTTTTCGCGGAACACCTACCGACCTCTTGGGGAACCTTAGGGCTCCAGCGAACACCAGTTGAGAAACACTGGTCTGAAATGCCAGGATGAAGCAATTAACGTCCCATATAAGGATTTTTTATACCTCACTGGTAATTTGTTCAGCTTCTGTTAAATCCTGCACTGTTGAACTGAAAACTAAAACAAAATGACCGTAGGTTTAAAAATGACCTTAGGTCTGAACAGGGCTATCATAGATGTATTCTTATTCTCCACGTACATTATATATATATATATGTATATATATATAAATATATATATATCGATATATATATATATATATATATATATATATATATATATATATATATATATATACATATATATATATATATATATATATATATATATTCATATATATATATGTAAATATATATATATATATATATATATATATATATATATATATATATATATGAAATATTTCTCAGAATTAACCTCTATGTAGAAAAAGACAATATATATAAAGATAAAAGACAATAGGAAAACTGTATTATTAACCGACGTGTTTCGCCCAATGTGGACTTTTTCAAGGCAAAAACGAAAAGAATTTATTGAAAACAACGTAACTTTAGTTACTTTGTTTTCAATAAATTGAACGAAACGCTCCGGCAATAGTACGGTTTTGCTATTGTCTTTTACCGTTATATATATATATATATATATATATATATATATATATATATATATATATATATATATATATATATATATATATATATATAAGCGGACACTAAGGTCAACAACAAGCGCTGGCAATCTGTTTTATGTGTGAACGCAATCTTCAGGACATCTGTCGTTGTTTGGTGATAACCTAAGTGTTCACTTTTATATTTGCGTACGACTCGTACGCTATATATATGTTTGCCCATAAATAAACGCAGACCTTGAAACTATGTTTTTATCATATGATAAAATATAGTTTTATGCTATGCTATACTTATGGAATAAAGTGCTCAATCTCAGGGATAGAGCCTGTGTAAATATAAAAATCGACAATAAAGTCAACACCAAGAAGCAACAGTCTGTTTCATGATTAAACGCAAAGTGTGGCCTGATGATTGCTTTTAAGCATGAAACAGACAGTCGACGATTGGTGTTGACTTCAATGTCCACTTTCATACTCATATATATATATATATATATATATATATATATATATATATATATATATATATATATATATATATATATATGAGAACATGTAAATCTCCAACAATTCAAATTGACGTCTCCAGATGGGTTGATCTATCCCCTATCCTTCTCTTCATCCTTTCCTCTATCACTCCTATTTGCTCTTGCTCCAACTCTCTGTAACCCCTTGCGTGCTAGTGGCTTACCGCCTTGCTTGGGGTGAAACGCTTAAAAAAGTATGTGTGTATGTATATTTAAATTTATATTATATACCTTCATATACATGCAGGCACGCACTTAATATAAACATACAGAATGGAAAATGCGGACTGACTTAAGAACAATATATATATTAAATTAGCGTCAGACAAAATAATGTTAGACAAAAATGTTATGGATGATTCAAAATTTGGTGAAATACGGGATAATTTTTTCTGTGCGTGTGTGTGTGCGCGCGCGAAACTATTTAATGAAGTAAATATGTAGCTTCTTCTAATATATATATATAGTCAAACCTAATGAGCCAGACAAACCTACCAAGGTTTCACTTAGGCAGATCTGCCTAAGTGATACATTGGTAGGTTTGTCTGGCACATTAGGTTGACTAGGTTCGCTCTACGTTTGTATTGAGCTCTTTAGTTAGTTGTTTACTCGTATCGGGGTTTTTTCTTTGGGCCTTGAACCTGTATCCTTGCGATTATTTTCGACAGACTTTCATGTTCCTGGCTCTTTCTTTTTTAAAACCTTTTTTCCCTTCGTGATTGATTTGGCTATTGTTAAATCAAGAATTCGAAGGTTTTTCGACACGAGTATAGTTACCTATATATACATATATATATATATATATATATATATATATATATATATATATTATGAAATGGACAAAGTCCGACAATTATTTTAAGATATTTTTATGTTTAACATTCTTTTTTTTTTTTTTTTTTTTTTATAGATACAAATATTCTTAACCGATTGCGCCACAGAGGATCGTTCGGTTGGCACGTGGGGCCATATGACGG